>CM076575.1:2055737-2098777 GCA_034641835.2 Pinus albicaulis | reverse complement strand
CTTTCTACTCCTACTCTGCCTCTCTACAGATCTCCAGATCTGCTATCAAGTGGCCCTTCTACAACTGCCTCTGCTTCATGTCTGTCTCCTTTGTGCTCATTTTATGCTTTCTTACTGCTGCCTCCCTGCTACTTTGCTTTTCTCTTTTCCTTGTTGCTGTTTCAGATGCTCCTCCTTTCCCATCTCCTTTGCCATCAATGACAACATTTCCAACAGTCTCCCCCTTTGGCATTGATGGCAACACATCCACCAATAATCCAATGCTTCCTCCAAGTCTTCCTCTGCCTAGCTTCTTTTGCTTGCTTTTCCTCCTCCTTTGACATCAATGGCAAAGGGTTGCACATCTCTCAGTGTAGAATCTATCTTTGCATTTCCTCTCTCTGAGTTGTGTTTAGGCCCTTCTTCTTTTGACTTTGTACCCTGCTGCTCCAAACTGGTGTACAAGAGTTGTTGAGAGAACACTTTTGAGGATTATTGAACTTGAATATACACTGTAAGTTGATACAATCCCAAAGCACATACTCCTTGCACTTGTATAGCGTGTAGGTGATGATAGAACAATTCTATATAATCAGACTTATATAATCCGAGATGCATTCTTGGACCAAAAAAAAAATACTGAGAATGCTTCAAATATACTTCTCTCTAGTATGATCTTCATCAGAAATCCATATCTGTTGAGGAAGTTGTAGTTGGAATATGTCTTCTTCTGCAATACTCATCTGTAATACCACACCTGTTCAATTATGATGATGATGCCAATATATCTTTTATAGCTGAGGTTCACCTTTCCTGCCTGTTGGTGGTGATATGAGCTAGGATGCTGACAAGGATATTACACTCTATGGCTGAAAGGTCCTTGTTACTGATGTGAACAATGAATCAACCAGAATTTGATCTAGGAGATCAAATACCTTTACTGCTTGCATAATGTACTTTCAAAACAAACCCTTGAGGCTAGATACATTCGGTGTATTAGTCAGTCTCACTTATCAATCATGCAATTTCCTTTATGACATAAGGAGGTATGTATGTCAATGATCAATCTCTCTTTACTGATCAACTAGTCCTTCCTACTTCAGATGTTTTAACTGTTCTATCATGATGATCTTCCACACAAACATATTCAAGATGTTTAATTTTAAGTCTTAGCAAACAGACGTCACATGGTGTTATGAATAATCTTAAGAAAGAGGCCTTGAAGATATACATGTACTAACTTCAGGGAGGCATGCAATTATATATAGAAAAAGGTATGGCTTCAGTGCTCAATATAATGCTTCAAGTATAGATAAAATAATGAACCTTTTGCCCTTTCATTGACCCTTTTATGCTTTAAAATGCAAATAACGCTGGGATACTACCTTGATGTATTTTTGCCATAATCCCTTGAGTTAGAGAATCTTATGCATGAGATTTGGATTCTTTCTACAGGTTTCAGGAGTTGTTCATGACCACACTTATCCATATTTTCCAAACTTGATAACAATTTTATGACTGCACACCAGAGATTGACTGGGCAGTTCCTAGTTTAATGCATTTATGTTTGATTTCTGGCTCATTATGCTAACATATCAAATGAGTTTTAGCTCTTAGAGCTTTTGAGGTTGTTTCCAATATTCCAATCGTGTCCTTGGGCTTATGTTCTTATCTTTATGCATTTGTTTTGAGTTACTCTTTTACTAAAAGCAAATATTCTCTCTTGTTTACATCTGTTCATAATGATGGAACTTAATTAAGAAAACTAATCCCATTCTCTTCAATTTAATATACTAGCTTTTACATTGTTCTGATGTGCTTTTGGGTGCTTTGAAAACAGCTTAGTATGTTCATACTTTTTCAAGTTTATATGGAGATTTACATGCAGAAAAAATGACATACAAACATCTTTGTGGCACCCCATTGTGGCTGGAAAAGCACCAACCTTAATGTAAAATAAATTCTACACGATGGGCCTAATTTTCCTACAATTCTCACTTGAACCTGTTCACCCTTTTGGGACAGATTCATGTGATAGTACAACCTTGATGAATCCTTAAATTGGAGATTCCTTTTCAAATTTCTTCGTGTTACTAAACACAGTTTCTTCTACTATTGTAACGCAATATATTCTTTATGGATTGGACTCCTATATATGCACGCATGATCATCATGCTTCTACCACATCCTATCAGAAGTACAGGGATTTATATATTAGATGTCATTTTCCTCTTTTGTATTATTGTTCTACCCAACTTATAAATGCATAACTGATTGTTAACAATTCATTATGTTCCATACCAGGTAATAGATAAATTGCGAGAGAGATTGGGTGGGCGCTGCAAGCAACCTTACCCAGCTATGTATTCAAGCATATTTGGGGGTATTACCACTGATCCAACAATGATGCTAATTCCTATTGATGATCACATGGTCCACCGAGGGCATGGTGTGTTTGACACTGCTATGATAATTGATGGGTAAGGTATTATGCATTTATGGTCTATTTCAAAGTTTAAGAATTTTTTTTTAACTTGATGATAGGCATTTTGTACTTTAGAACACCATTTCTTAAATTTGAATTTTTTCTATAAGATCATGCCAATGTCTCTATTCCCCTCCTAGATTTTGAATGGATGTATATCCACGATAATAAATATGATGCTTGTCTTTTTTTAATTAATTTATTTATTTAAAGCCTAGTCGACTAGGTTGAGTGGTTGACTACTTTGAGCTTTATGCAAGAGGTCTTTGTTGGAAAATATGGTACCTATGGTCAGTATTTTCATCATGAAGAAAATTGAAAAAATTGAATTTTTATTTTTGCCTCCAAAATATATTTGAGTAGGCCTCCTATTATTTTAGGTCGGCTGGGCCCACAAGAGGCACCCATTCGACCCCCTTGGAAGTCTATATAAAGGAGGGGTATCCTCCTCATTTGGGACATCAATCAAAATCTCTTGTTGAGCTTTGATCTAGCCAAGTTGGGAGCAAAAAGAGGAGGCCAAAATCCGAAGGAAGGAAGACTTGGTAATTTTCTTGGGATCTCTCTTGTTCTTGGTTACTAGTTTGGCTATTATCTTACTATGATTATTTCTGATGTATTGATGAATTCGAAACTCTCTCTTTCTCTCTCTCTCATAAGGAAAGAATTTTTAGGGTTTTCCCCTTGTGGGTTTTTCCCTGGTCTCAGGCCTAAATCTCCATGTCCTTTTGTTTCATTGTCTCATGGTTACTTTACTGCTCTTTCATATTTTATGGTTGAAATTTTCTTCTATGTAACTGCTTAATGATATTAAAATGTTACTCATGCTAACTAATCATTGGAAGTAGTTACCTATTGAAGGAAAATACTTTTTTAGCTAGTGTGCCCTAGAAAACTTTGCATAGTTGAAGAGCAATTTGAAGGCAAGCATTCCTGTATTCTTGTTCCTAGACCAAGATTCTAAAGGTTATTAAGAGGCCTAAGTCTGTGACGTCTCCTATAGCACAACTTGTCCAAGCACAATCCAAGACTGTTATGGGCGTTCAGATCAAGTTTAGAAAGGTGAAGAAATCTCATTGCGAGTTATCTCTGTGGTCTATTACTTGTAATGACAATTGTCTATTTAAGTGAGCATTGTATGCGAGCTTTCCTACATTGTGTCAACCAAATTTCTTAAGGACTAGTTTCTTGTGGTTATGCGAGCTATTAAGGCAACCTTCCTGATCCCTTGAAGTTCTTTTGCTTTCCTTAGCATAAAATTAGAATCCTATGATAAGTTTTCTTTTAAGCTGGAATAAAAGTCAGAGTAATGAAAGGAGAGTCCCAACTCTCATTGAGGCAAAGTAGTCCCAACTTGGTAGCACTTACCTTTTGTGGAAATTGCAAACTGGTGGCACCTATATTTTATGGATATTTGCAAGCTTTGTGGTCCCTTCTTATGCGAGCTGCCTCAGTGGCATCCTATTATCTCAAGTATGCTGAGGAAGTATGCGAAGTAGGCGAGTTCTGTGGCATGAAGTATAAGCCTATGATTAATATCCATCTCTGTGATGTGATGAGCCTCTCTGTAATGCATGTTACCTATCTCTGTCCTAATGCACCTAGTTTATATTTGCAAATCTGAGATCGTATACCTGTAGTTCATGCGAAGGTTGTTACTTTGAGGTATGATCAAATTCTGGGTCCATTAAAGTCCCATCTATGAATTATTATAAAGCAAAGTTTGAGGAGGCATACTAGCTCCCTGAGACATCCGATCCGAATTTTGTGAGGTAACTGATCGAAACTCTGCGATAGTTTTGTTATGACATTATGTCAAGACTAAGTGTTACATAGCAATTTGTCACCGTCCCTGCAATTCCCCGTCCCGCACATTGGAGGGCTCTTTCCGTGACCTGTGAGCAGTGACATAACTTGAAAACACTTTCATGGCATTCCCCTAGACATGTACTTTCATTGCCCTGAAGACAACTCCTTGTGAAAAACCCTAAAAATAGCCTTTTTTGCATTGGCGCTGGTACACAGTTCAGCCCTCGCGCCAAGGGGGCAAATCCTCCAAAGAGGGCGCGCCAATTGGCGCTCTGTCTCAGAGCCGCACCTGCGCCAGGCAGGGTGTTTTTTAAAATAAATGGCGGAAGTTTGACCCCAACCAATTCCTAAACTGGTCTCTAAATTAAGTTGGGACGTTTGGCTCCGGATTTCCATGTAGAGGAAGTAGTTTGCCACCTCTCATGAAAGCTTCCTTGAGGATAGGGCCAATCCCATGATTGTAGGGATCCCAACTCCTCTTCCACCATCTATATAAGCTTGCCATTTCCCTTTGCAAGCTAATCTCTAAGAATCTCCAAGAATCTCCAAGAGCCTTCATAGCCTAAAGAATGCTGCAAGAGCTTTGATAGTCCTTATAGTGCCAAATCCATAGCAAGGAGATTGACGATCGAAGAGAGAGGCTTGTCCCCATTCCCGACAAGCTTTACCGAGATGTATTCCGCTGACGACCCGCCGAAGGAAGGTTCAGTGTCAGAGCCAGGTTGTATTTTCCTTTGTTGAATTAATGATAAGCGACTATTGGTTATGGTTCCACTCGTATTGTTCATTATGATCATGAGTTGTGTCTTCTCTGACTGATACATAATTGCATATACCAGGTTTTACGCTTGTGTTTGTCGTGTTTCTTGTGTGTGCAGGTGTTCGATCGCGGCGAGCGAGAGGATTGTGATTTGCTGGAGCGAGGAAACGGGAGCATCATCTCCTCTACAAACGACAGCGTTGGACTTGAGGTAGGCCTTCTTCACGATTTGGTTTATTGCAGTTAGGAACTTGCGCCATAGTGTGTTTTGATTGTTGCTAGACCCGGTCTGGGCTAGTAGGGATCGCCTCTGTCCGCAGAGGGGATTTACCTCCACAACAAATTGGCGACTCCACTGGGGAAAATTTTACCCCCCGACTTCCGCATCAAATTGCTCTTGTTATGCAAGTTGAGATCAATGGTCTTAACATCCATAGGGCCGTCGTAGATGAAGGTGCTTCTATCTGTGTCATGTCATCCGCTTGCTAGAAGGCCATTGGCTCTCCGGCTCTCTCATCGTCTCCCAATGCCTTAGAGGCATTTGATGGTCGGGAATCCAAACCCCTGGGTGTTCTCGAGAGTTTTCCGATTACGTTACAGGGGAAGACAGTCAACGTAGAAGTGGAAGTGGTTGACGCCAAGCTTAACTACAACCTGCTTTGGAGTGTAAAAACTCTGGTAAACTTGATAAATATATATTATTAATGATGAAGATAAGAGATGATTACAATGAGGGATCGCCTAGGCTTTAAATATAGCCTCAAGGTGTCCCTTGGCGAAGAGGCATGATCTTTGATCATGCCTTTTCACTTTTCAGTTAATAACCTAAGATAACTAAATCTAATTAATAAATAATAAAATATACATAACATTGCCCCTCTCTTAAGATGCTTTGTCCTCAAAGCATACGTAATGATGGACAATGTTGACGAATGTCTGGTTTTCTCAAGCGATGAGCTCTTGCTTCCCACATTTTAAAAAGATCGTGGAGCATATTCTCGAGTTCAATCTTTTGTTGATCTGGATAGCGAAAATATCTGATATTGACAGGGTCAGATCCTATTCCTGGTACTGCTGGTGATTCTTCTTTGTTCCTTTTTAGATTTAGAGGTAAGTTACCAACAATTATTGTCTGCTGTAACTTCTCCTCATCATCAAATGCTGCCTGCCTAACCACTGTATCTGCTTTAGCACCGAAGGCCTTAACAGCTTCTGGCGCTATATCAGTGGCTTCGGATGTGTTTGTCGCTTCACATGTGTCGTTAAATTTTGGGGATGAAACATTTTGCTGTTTAGAAGCATCTGTAGTTTCATGGTTTCTTTCATTTTCAATGACTATATCTGTTGTTGCCTCTATGATAGCAGTCTTGTTAAACTCTTTATGTGGCTCCTTCGCCAACATTGTTTCTTTTCCTGCCATTGGATTTTCAGTTCCCATGTTAGGAAATATTGGGGATTGTGTCTGACTTAACTTATCTATCTTATCATTTAGCTTATGGAAGAGTTCTATCATATTGCTCATTGCTTCGCTATGCTCTGTCATCTTGTTCATTGCTTTGCTGAGCTTTTCTGTGGCCTCGTGATGATTTAGCCACATTTGTCTTTCTATTCGATTTGTCGTATCATGAATCTTTTTGATGTCGTTGGAGTGCCCTGCAACTGTACCTTCAAGATCGATTAATCTTTTTCCGAATTCTTCAGAATTATTATTGATCTGTTTCTCGAGATCTCCCAATTTCTTCTGGAATTCAGCCATTGACATTGACGAAGACATCGAGCGTGTATGAGGTGGGGAATATCCTTCTGCCAGTTTTCTCCTCTTTTTTCTTCAAAATTAATTAATTAATATTTAATTAATTATTATTATTATTATTTTTTGAATTAATTAATTAATAATTAATATTTAATTAATTAATTAATTAATAATAATTTTTTTTTAAAAACTATATATTTATTATATATATATAATTTTTAATTATATATATATATAATAATTATACAGAAAAATGGATTCTTCAATGTCTAAGTCTGTATCTTTCAGAGAGCTCGAAGAACAAGATCGAGCAGAACAAAATCCTCTCAGAGATATGTTTGCATCTAGTAGTAGTCGTGTGATCAATGAATCTGATCACCTGTATGAAGAGGTCGAACCACAAGCTCGTTGGGTTCTTCCCAACATTAAAGCCTCTGAAGTTTATAATGATTTAGGTATTTGGCATCTAAAAGCTGCCACTAGAATAACAATCAAAGAGTCTGTCTCTAGCATAGAGGAAAATAGTGATCGTGTCCAGTTGATCCCTATTTTGAATCCCAAAGAACTTCAAGCCGAAGCCAAGAAATTGGGAACTCAGTTTTTACATTTAGGTTGTTTACGTGTTGGCATCCATGCCTTGGTGCATCCTGGAGTAGATGCTTATGTGTTAGCAACAGTTCGGGATCTAACACATAACAAATACACTGATTCATTAATTGGAGGGATAGTGGCTCCACTATCAAACGGACCAGTCTGGTTTGACTGTTATCCGAATTTCTCAGTGTCTGTTTTTGATGAAACATTGGCCGATATTCTACAGCTTCAAATCCAGACCATGGGATTTGATATGAGGAAGAGAAGAAGGAATATCGCTATTCAATTCCGTGGCTGCTTTCGCCACACATCCACAATGTTTCCCGCTGTTCTCCACGCACCCAGCAGAGAGTAAAAAACCAGTGTGGTCGTCCTTACAGATCCTAAAAATCATAAAATAGAACACCAAGCTATTAAGTGGGAGGATCTGCAGTTTCCCCAACATTGGACGGTTCCAAACCCCAGACCTCTGTCTGTTCAGAAAATCACAACTGCCAACATCACTAAAGACCAATCCTCTGCGACCCTGTCATTCCCCCGAAGGTCAACCATAGATCGCAGAAGAATTGAAGCAGAATGTAAAAAGTCCTCTCGTTATGTTTCTCCCGATTGTACAGATACGGGATGTAGTTCAGTTGTTTCAAATTGTAGTCATGTAGCCCTTTTTGAATTTGCTCAGATAGTTAATTTTCAGCCTGTAAAAGTCGAGTGTCCCCAGTGTCACCAAAGTGTCAACTTACAGAATCTTGCTTATACTGTTGTTCATAGAAATCACAATCCCAGGACTGGTGAAGCACCCCCAAGCACTTCTGTTAATCCTTGTTCAAATCCGAAATGCTCAGATATTCCATTTCCTCATGAAGATGAGCATCCTCGTGTCTTAATGATGCATCTTCTTCCCTCTCTCTTGAAGAAGACCCCAGGATAACAGAATTGTTGGTTAACCAGAGACCACCTAACAGTCCTAGATATGGGTTGGGTTATATTGAGCAAGCCAATAAGTTGATACCAGAATGTAGGTTTCGAGATCTGCCTCCAGGAACCAAAAGACCTTCTGTACCTGAAATTCATAAGTTCTACACTCTTATGGATGGATGTCCCAAACATGAAATCCCTGCTCAATTGATGAGACAAATGGTCAATTGGGATTTGTTTACACATCCCCAGGCTGATGCCTTTGCAGCTGCTTATCTGAAGGATGAAAAGATGAAGATGGCAGCAGAGTGGAAGGAATACATGGAAGAAAAACAGGTATGGATATCATTCTATTCCTGGAAAAAGAAAATGGAGAATGATGTAGTATTAATGGCTGATACTACTACATCTTCCTCACACTCATGGACTGCAACTGATTGCAGTAAGATTGAGACCTCCACAACATACCCTCCTTTCAGAAGCATTGTGTTAGGTGAAGGTTCTAACACAGCCCATGCATCTCCTCTTGTCCCATGAGATAATTCTTTGATGGGTACTGAAGGAAGGATTCAGAAAGTGAGTGAGCAGATAAATTGGACCAATACTGCACTCACAAGATTGGAGAAGAATGTTGCTAAGACTGCACTGGTCAAGGACCAGATTGATTCAGTTCAAGTCTCTGTGAATGATGTACATAGAGTCTTAAATTCTGTACAGTGTGATTTACAAGTAGTCAGGAGTTTTAGTGAAAATTCTTTTGTAAAATTAGATGAAGTTGAGAGTTGTATTTTAGATCAGTCAAGTGCTACTAGACAGTCTATTTATAAACTGTCTGAAAAATTTGAGAATTTAAATGTCAAGAAGGCCAGCAAACCCATTCCAATGTCATTTATTGCTGGTAAAGGAAAAAGTGTCGTGCCTCATGAGATCAATAAACCTGAGTTAAGTCCTCCTATCTCTAGGTTTCCTCATCTCATTCCCAGGGAAGTTCCACAATTGTCTCTTACCCCTGTGTCTGAGTCTAAACAAGAGTCTATGCCAGAAGAAGAAAGATCTGAGAAGATAACTATTGCTGAAGTCATGAAAGACTCAGATTCTGAAAAACATGTCTTTCCCATATATGAGCCCTTAGAGCCACAATTCACCAGACATGCTGCTCCTGACCTATATGGTGCAGGAAAGGTTCCACCAAGAGAAATGTTCCATGAAGGAAGTCACAAGGAATGGAACATTGATAACATGTTTGCACATCAGATCAGACAAATCCTTGATCAAATGATCATTGAATACAAGCTGATGTGTGTTGAGGGAAAGAGTGAGATTGAAGCCTGCAAAACACTCATTCAGTGTTTTACTGGCACACTGGCTAGATGGTGGGAACTAGAATCCTCTCCTGCGTTGATTGAGAGAATGGAGAAAGAGATTCTAAAAGATGAACAGGGTGATATCATGTTCAACCCTGATGGCACTGCACAGACCAACATGATAGGAGCTTTGACAGCATTAA
Organism: Pinus albicaulis; assembly: GCA_034641835.2. Classification (NCBI taxonomy): domain Eukaryota; kingdom Viridiplantae; phylum Streptophyta; class Pinopsida; order Pinales; family Pinaceae; genus Pinus; species Pinus albicaulis. The sequence continues at coordinate 2,088,975 of CM076575.1, read as the reverse complement.
TTCAAGAACATTTCTGTGGAGCAGAATATGCTGTCACTGACAAGAACGAGTTGTTGCTGATGAATTTGAAGTGCAACAACATCAATCAGTACGAAGATTTCCACCGGGACTGGATACAGAGAATATTCTTGGTGAAAGATCCCAAGAACCTTTTGTGGAAGCAAGTTTATCTTGCAGCTCTACCCTCAAAGTTGGTAGACATTCTTAAGATGGAAGAAGCCTTCCCTTTGCCAATGGAAACTTATGTGTGGGGAGACTTCTATGCAATAATAACAAAAGTTTTGATTTCTTTGTGTACCAGGTCAAAGATGCAGAAGTCTATTGACAAATTGAACAGACTTCCTGGTACTAAATCTTTTTGCAGTAGATATGGCATTACAGTGGATGATCCTCTTGTGCACAGAAGGAAGCATAAGAGACAGGCCAAGAAGGCTTACAAAAGAAGTAAGTCTACTTACAGAATAAGCTCTGGCAAAAGAAGAGAGCTTCGCAGACCAAAAGAGTACAGAAGACCTAAGGCCAAGAAAGGGTATTCTCGCTATAGGCCGAATACTCATTACTACCAGCCCCATGATATCAGGCCTAGAGATGCTAAGGTAGCCAAAATGAAAGATGTTGAGTGTTGGTTGTGTGGTCAAAAGGGACACACTTCTAACCTGTGTCCTACTGCCTTAGAGTCTAAAAGAGGTCTAGGTAAGAAGTCTGCTAAATATGCCAAGAATAAACAACCTTCTACTTCTCAAACCACTGTCAAACAAGATCCCGACGCCTGTGCATATTGTAAATCTACATCTCATCGTATTTCTGATTGTCCATCTTACCCAGGGCGTCGTCTGTCTTTACAGCAACATGCCATTCCTTCTGATGATTATTCCTCATCTGATGACTGTTCTTCCTCTTCTTCCGATGAACATGTCAACATGTATTGTCACTGCTCAGACCTAGATGCCTGTAAATGTGATTCCTCTTCTGAGTCTGATTCTGACTTATATTCTCCTGCCGTGGAAGATCCTCCTCATGTCCTCATGGCCCAGACTGATGATGATTTAAAAGTGTTTGCCCAAATCCGTGCCATGGAGGAAGGAGACCTGAAACATGCTCTCCTCACTGCCTATACTCAGAATCTTCCTGGTTCTTCTAGTTCTTCCAAACCCTCTAAGAAGCCTAATTTTGTTGAAGCTTCTTATGAGCGCAATACCAAGACGTAGCTCCAACAGAATAGCAAAGCTCGTGGCCTCACTTTGGGGGAGGTGAGTAAGGAGATACATGATCTGAAAAATGAAGTTCGCAGCATTAAAAATGAACTTGCTGTCTTGAAGGCTCAGAATGCACAGCCTGCCTCTACATCTACAGCAGTCTCAAAACAGCAGACCAATTACACGTTGCACCAAAATCCAAAGACTGAAGTACAGACTGCTTCAGGGAAATTTAGTTCTTCCGGCTTCCATGAACTCGGGGATATGCAAGTCCTTGCAGTTCAGTATCAACAACACCATGTTCTGGTAAATCTTTGTGTCGCTGGAAATAATTATAAGGTTATTGCTTTAATTGATTCTGGTTCAGATCTTAACCTTATTTCCAAACATGTAATCCCATCAAGATACTGGACTACAGCAGAAAAAGAAGTCATGGGATTAGGATTGAAGCAATTAAAGTTTGAAGTGTCTAAGGCTACTGTCTGCTTTGAGTCAAAGTGTGTCAAGCTCTCCCTTGCAGTCTCTGATATTCCTGTTGACTATATTTTGGGTAATATATTTTTAGCAGCAGTAGAGCCACATGGGTCATATAGATTTCCTGATGGATCTGCAGGAATTTTTATCACTGTTTCTGGAAAAAGAATTGAATTGCCATATGTCTCCAGGAATAGAATATCACCCATGGTACAGATGATGAAAGAAAAAGAAAAGAAGCTTCAAACTGTTGAGAAAAGCCTGGCTGAGCTCAAAGACCACAAAGAGACTATCAGAATCGAAGAACAATTGAGTTCTCCAGAGATTCAAAAGAAGATTGCAGAAATCCAAAAAGAGTTTGAAGAAACGTGCTGTTCTGAAGAGCCGAATGCCTTTTGGCATAGAAAGCAGCACAGTATTGAGTTGCCTTACAAGGAGGGATACACTGGCAAACCTTGTAAGTCAAGAAGCATCCCTATGTCTGTCACTGATAGACAGCATTGCCAGAAAGAGATAGAACAGCTTCTAGAGAAGAAGCTCATCCGAGAATCCAGTAGCCCATGGAACTGCTATGGATTCTATGTAAACAAGAGAAGTGAACAAGTCAGAGGAGTTCCAAGACTAGTGATAAATTACAAGCCTCTGAACAATGTATTAGCAGATGATACATATCCGATCCCTCACAAAGGAGATCTGATAAGGAGAATCTCAGGAGCCAAAGTATTTTCTAAGTTTGATTTGAAGTCTGGCTTCTGGCAGGTTGCCATTGCAGAAGGTGATAGATGGAAGACTGCTTTTAGTGTGCCCCATGGACACTATGAGTGGAACGTAATGCCTTTTGGTCTGAAACATGCTCCATCAAAATTCCAAAAGGTAATGGATTCTATTTTCAAACCCTATGCAGAATGGTTGCTTGCATACATTGATGATCTGCTAATATTTTCAAAGAATTTAAGTGACCACTTCAGACACCTGAAGATTTTTATGAAGTTGGTCAAAAGAAATGGTTTAGTCCTAAGTAAGAAGAAAATGGAATTGTGCAAGACAAAAATTAAGTTCTTAGGACATGAAATAGAAAATGGCTAGATTGCTCTACAACATCATGCACTGGAATTTGCAGATAAGTTTCCAGATGTTATTCTAGACAAAACCCAGTTGCAGAGGTTTTTGGGTTGCCTCAACTATGTGAGCAATTTCTACCCAGCTTGTGCCATTGACAGATCTCTGTTAAACCAGAGATTGAGAAAAAACCCTAAACCTTGGACCGATAAGCATACTCAGGCAATCAGAGAAATTAAGGCCAAGGTCAAAAATCTCCCTATATTATATGTTGCTGATGACAATTATTTTAAGATTGTTGAAACAGATGCCAGTAACATCGGTTGGGGAGGTGTATTGAAGCAAAAGCCAAAGGAAGAAGATCCGAAAGAGAAAGAACAGGTTGTTCTGTTTGTCTCGGGAGTCTGGAGCAAAGTCGAGAAAAATTATGCTCCAATAGAAAAAGAGGTAAAGGCAGCCTGGAACTGCATGAGAAAATTTTCTGTCCATTTGGCAAATAAGTATTTTCTGCTTAGAACAGATGCTAAGGCTCTGGAAAAGGTTTTAACAAAAGAAATCAAGAACCCTGAAGATGCAAAGTTTGCGCGGTGGCAAGCTCTCTTTGCTTATTTCAGTTTTAGGGTTGAACATATCAGGGGTTCTGATAATTGTATTCCAGATTTCTTAAGCAGAGAATACATCCAGCACCAAGAACAAGAAGATGACCCTGAAGAAAATGTGCAGCTTCATTGCTTGGTCATTTTAACAGAATGGAACCAGGCCAATAAAAGAGAATAGCTCAGGTATATTGCAGATGATGAGCCATGGCCTGTGTATGCAGAAAAGTGGAGGCCAACTTGGATCCTCCGAAACACTCAAGTGCTTGATGGCAATTTATAGAATCATACAGATTTACAGCACCTAGTTCCAGGAAGGAAAGTGTACCCAAAGGGAAATCGGTGGATACATGAAATGATGTATTCCCACAGCATGTCAGCCTCGCATGAAGCTGAGAGGTCACTTTCAGAAGATTTTTGGGATCTGTTTGTCATAAGTACTGGTGGCAGTGACAGATCAAAAGAATATTACAAATCCTTTGTAATAAACAGAGTCAGAAAGATTGGCCCTTATACACATGGCAAATTTATGTCATGGCCACATGATGATCCAAAGCTTTTATTTCCTGACACTGTTTATGATTTTGCAGGGTATAGAAGGCTATGGTGGGATCTACTTAATAAAGATGGACCAGAAGAGACCCACTATACAAAACTCAAGTTTGCCCCAACATGGATTAATGAAAGAGAATCACAAATTCCATGGCTATCTGATTGGTGGTATCATTATGGAGTAAGCCCTTTCAGTATGGTTCCTAACTTTTATGAAACTTATTGCAGAAGATTTTGTGATGACTGTCAAATACAGATTGGTGAATGCTTTCACTACCCCTGTAATATAGTTGGTGAAATCACTGCACTTGAATACAAGCTGATAGGCAATCCTATACTGAAGTCCTATATGCAGATGCATTACCAATGGTTGGTAATGACGAAGATCAAACACCAGATAGTGCTCAACAAGCCAATGATTGTTCGGCGGATATACACTAAGGCTTGGGATGATGAGTTCTATCATCTCAGATACCCGGGCATCAAAATTCTTGATGATCCTGCAGAAGAAGGAACTAGTACAAGTGGTCCTCGGGAGCCCCACTCATAAAAGGTTTTCCCTGTGTAAATGATGTCACCTAGTCACGGGTTCATAATGACGAAGCTTTTCTCTTGGACTTTTCCTTCGTCCGAAAAGTATCCAATGTGTAATCAATAAAATTTGATTCCTCGTGGGCCTTTGATAGGTATCCACAGTGTAAATACACCCACTACCACTAAAGTTTGTCGGCAATTGGATCTCCGTGCGGATGTCACCTCTTGGTGTTACCCGAAAACGATGATCTTATGCCAAGTGTCATAAATCGGACGGTGCATAGTAATGTTTGTCCCCCTCTCATTCCTATATAAGGAGAGGTAAGGCTCATTTGTAGGCATCGGTTGTTTGAGTTTTGTGTGTTGAGTTTGAGTCCGAGTATTCTCTCCCTGCTCTGCGTCTGCGCTATCCCAGCGATCTGCTCGCATCACGGAGTCTTTACTCACAGTCCTTAGGTGAACTGAGAAGCCTGCAGGTGTATGTGCTCGGCATACATCAGAACCTAAAGTGGCCAGTTCATTAGTGAGTCTGTAAATTCATGTCTGTGTGTTTTTATAAGCTCTGAGACAGAGTCTGTATATTGGCCAGGAAGCCTCCGGTATCGATCTTTCATTCGTGAAAATCATAAGTCCGGTAAAAGCCATTACAGTCCATCTCTGATACAGAGACTTGAATCCATATTATTGTAATCTAATTGTGAAGCATTCTGAGATTAATAAAGAGAGAAATTTCATCTGTTATTCCGCATTTTAAGTACTGCTACTCTGTGTGCGTTTATATTGCTGTTAAGATACTTGCACTGCTCTAACAGTTCGCCATAAGTTCGCTGGAGTTCGCGAAAATTCTGAGGGACGCCAAGGCCGTGTGAAGGCGAGGAAGCCGTGTGTTAAGGCCGTGAGTGCGTGAAGGATCAGTAGGTTCGTCTGGGTTCATAGTTGGGTTCATAATAAGCAGTGTTCAGAGACACTTAGCAAGGCCAAGTCGGTTGGTTTACGACCGCAAGCAAGCTTTTGAGAAATTATATAATATATAAATGAACTATATAATTATAATATATATATATATAATTATCAATTAAATTATATAATATATATTTTATATATAATTAAAAAAAATCGTGTTTTTTTTTTTAAAATGTGCCGTTCCGTTTTAAAACGACACACTATTTCACGATTTTTTTTTTAAACGCAAATTTTTAAACGCAAATTCCACGCTCACCGCACCACGTTGACAAATGGTTGACTGCTGGTGGTGAATCCGTCCGCTTAACCTACAGGAAAAAACGGCGGTGCAGTGTGGCGTTTTGACCGCGGGAGACTATCCGTCCGCTTAACCTGTAGCTCTTGAATGCAGAGAATCTCAGACCGGTCAGCGGGTTATTATATGCGGTTATTATATATCGATTTTTAATACCTGTTACCAACCATCATACACCGTTTCGATTTCTCTGTTTTTTTTTTTTACACGAATTTAAAAACTGGCCGGTGGGTTAATATAGACGTATTTTATTTGTTGGAATAATGTTTGCGGCTGTAGTGGACCATAAGAACGATTTTTTTTTTTTTTAAAACGATTCCCTTGCCAGCCGTCACACTGTTTCACGATTTACCAACGTAATTTTTATTGCTGACCGAAAACGTGATTTTTATTGTGTCGTTCTGCGGAAAAGACACACTTTGCAAGCGGTAACCTTGTCTCACTTGGTAGAGGATAAATGAACTCGGGGAATTTATGAAAACAGTAGGAAAACTATCTGGCGATTCCGAAGTGCGGGATCTACGACAAAACCTCTGAAATTCTACACCCGTTAGCTTACTCCGATTGAAATTGGGTTTCCACTCTGAACTGGTGAGCTTACTCCGATGGAAATTGGGTTTCCTCTCCGAATTGGTCAGCTTACTCTCGAAAATGGCAGGCGAGTTGCATGAAAATGCTTTATTCGTGTTGCATGAGAATGGAAGGCGATTTTTTCAGTTCCTGAAGGATTTCGTTCCTGAGTATGAAAATGAGAATCGATTTCTTGAATGAGATCGACGGAATGAATGGGATTCCAAGTGTCTGAATGTCGCTTGATGGAATGAAAATGAGAATCGAGCTTCCAGAATTGGCGACAAAAGCTCTCCCGAAGCTCCTAGCCTTGTCTGTGTTCCCACGGCGATATATTTTTCCAAAATTTGACTGTACACTGCAATAAATTTTCTATTCAAATTTCGTGGAGGAAAGGGGAAGTGACAGTGAGCTAGAATTGATTTTTGGAAAGGGGGCCGTTAGCAAGGAGCGTGGGAATTGATGTAAGAAAAGGGTAAGGAATGTGAGGGGGTGAAATGCGTAGGGTGTGTAGTGGGATGGAATGTGGGGTGGCACCGAGTGAGCGTTGTGCTGTGAGGGGGTGGGTTGAAATGAGAAATCGATAGGGAAGGGAAACAGAGTGAGTGGGCGTAAGCGTAGCGTATGAGCTTTGAGAGGGAATTGCGTTGGAGAAGTAAATCTGCAAATTATTATTTTTTTAAACCGAGGTTGCTGTCCACAAACACTTAGTAAAAAAAAAATCTGCAATCTGGAATTCTTGAAATTCCTTAATTCTGGGTGATCACACAGATCCCGAAGAGCGATGGCTCCGATACCAATGGAGTGTAAAAACTCTGGTAAATTAGATAAATATATATTATTAATGATGATAGATGAAAAAAGATGATTACAATGAGGGATCGCCTAGGCTTTAAATATAGCCTCAAGGTGTCCCTTGGCGAAGAGGCATGATCTTTGATCATGCCCTTCCACATTAATAACCTAAGATAACTAAATCTAATTAATAATTAATAAAATTTACATAACATGCTTCTTACTGCTAGCTTGGACTCATGCCATGTTATGCGTGCCATCCACCCTCTTTCGACTTCTTAAGTTTCCTCATGAGGGAAAAATCGTTACTGTGGATCAGTTGTATTTCTTCACCTCCACCTCTGAGAACAAAGTTCCTTACGTGGATAAGATTCCTAATCCCCCTGACAGTGTAGGACCCGATCTCTTCAAGGACTTCATCCTCATGGATATTTTTCCCGCGCCACCACCACACACCGTTCAAGTTAATATGATCTATAGGTCTGACGACCCATGGATCATCCCTTCGCCTGAACAAGTCACTGATTTTGGAGAATCGATGCCCTTAACTCCAGTAGAGATTAATTACTGTGAAATCGTCAATGCATCTGATCCTCCTCTCTCTCAACATGCTCCCTCGAGCATGGCTTTAGATATCTATTCTCAATCCCCCTGGATTGGTGAGGCCGACTTGCCTGATCCTCTAAAAGAGATTTTCCCTTCTGACGAAGCCATTGTTGAAACAATGTCTCTTGAGGAGTTGCCTTGGAGCGATGGACATCATCGTTCCTCCTTCATGCCCAGCCTGGGGGCAATGTCAGATTCTCTAGATCGTTTTGCATCTCAGGTTCCTACTCTGCCTCTCTAGACGCCTATTTTGACTCATGAGGTTCTTTCAGAAGGAAACCTGAGCAACATCACTCAAACCACTCCGATCAACATCTCCGTCAAACCGGGGATAGTTGAGAACATACATGTGGGAGTAACTTGTTCTCCTGATGAGATACGAGTTTATATTGATCTTTTTCGTGAATTCAGAGATGTGTTTGCTTGGTCCTATGAGGAAATGCCTGGGATTGATCCCAGCATAGTAGTGCACGAGATTCCTACCTATCCCGGTGTGAAACCCGTACGCCAACGCCTACGCCCAATGCATCCTCGCAAAGCCTTTGCCATTAAAGCAAAAGTTGAAAAACTTCTGAACGCGGGCTTCATTTACCCAATCCCCCTCACAGAATGGGTCTCAAATATTGTCCCTATAGATAAGAAACAGGGCACTATAATAGTCTGTGTTGATTACCATGATATTAATCAGGCCTGTCCTAAGGACAACTACCCCACCCCCTTCATAGATCAAATCATTGATGAATGTGCTGGGAGTGAGATTTATTCCCTGATGGACGACTTTTCCGGTACCTGCCAATCAACATAAGACTGCATTCATCTATTCGTGGGGTACCTTTGCTTATAAAAATCTCTCGTTCGGCTTGAAGAACGCTGGAGCTACTTTCCAGCGTGCTATGTCTTACGCATTCCACGACATACGCCATATCGTTCAGCCTTATCTGGACGATCTGCCAGCTCACTCAGCTTGGCGAGAGGACCATCCCGAACATGTCCGCCAGATTTTCCTTCGCTGTCGATGCTATAATATCCGGCTTAACCCTCATAAATGCGTCTTTTGCATGGATTCTGGCCGTCTTTTGGGGTTTATAGTCTCCAAGGATGGGATTTGCCTCGACCCTATAAAGGTCGAGGCTATTTTCAATCTCCCATCACCCTCCTCGTTACATCAATTGCAGAGTCTACAGGGAAAAGCTAATTTCCTTCGACGCTTCATCCCGAACTACGCGGAAGTGGCCAAAGGATTCACGCGTCTTTTAAAGCAACACGTTCCCTTTCGCTGGGACGATATTGCTCAATGATCCTTTGAGAAGCTTAAGACGTTACTTGTTAATGCTCCGTTGCTTCATCCTCCAAACTATCACCGTGATTTCACTCTATATTTTTCCGCCGCGTTTAGCACCATAGCTATGGTTTTGGTGCAGGATGACGATGATGGTAATGAACACGTTGTTTATTATATATCACGAAAAATTCTCGACACAGAGGCACGTTACGCTCGTGTCCTCGTCGAGAAGTTGGCATTAGCCGCAAGGCAAGCTCGTGCGTCGTCGACCAAAAGATGCCCGCCGTCGCATCGTATCGCCCCAACCTTACTGCATTGTAGGAGATACGTTATACCGGGTTGGAGTAGATTCGGTACTCCGCCGGTGCTTGAACCTAGAGGAGGCTGAAAGAGTCTTGAATGACTGTCACAGTGGCGCCTGTGGCGGTCACATGTTCGGATATGCCACTGCCCAGAAGATTCTGCGTACAGGTTACTTCTGGCCGTCGATATTCAAAGACTGTATTGTTGCAGTGCGAAAATGTCATGCGTGCCAGGTTTTTCAGCGCAAGATGCATGCGCCACCCCTCCCTCTGCATCCTGTCATTACTGTCGGCCCTTTTGCGAAATGGGGCGTAGATTTCATGACGTGTAACCCTCATTCGGTCGGGGGGCATGCATATATAATCGTCGCTGTCGACTACTTTACTAAGTGGGCCGAAGCGATGCCTACACTAGCCGCCGATGGTAAGACAACTGCCCAATTTATTTTCAACCACATTATCGCACGTTTCGGGGTCCCTCAGGCCATTGTAACCGATCATGGCACTCACTTTCGAGATTATATGATGGTCGAGCTGACATCAAGATTGGGCTTACGACACGATAGCTCAACGCCATATTACCCCCAGGCAAATGGCCAGGTTGAGGCTGTGAACAAAGTTTTGGTCACAATGCTTCAACGAACAGTTGGTATTCATAAATCCAATTGGCACCTCCAATTGTTCTCAGCTCTATGGGCCTACCGGACGTCAGCAAAGAATGCGACCGGATTCACACCATTCCAATTGGTGTATGGTCTGGAAGCAACTCTTCCGGTTGAGTGCGAAATTCCTTCCTTAAAGTTGGCTGTGGAACTTTTGCCCGATACTTCTCCTGAAGAAGAGCGTCTCTTGTATTTGGAACGGTTGGATGAAGCTCGTCGCTTGGCTATTTTAGTCATTGAGGCACAAAAAAAGCGGGTCAAAGCTCACTTTGATCAATCAGTCTCTCCACGTTCCTTTGTCGAAGGGGATCTTGTCCTCCTATACGATCAAGCGCACGACAAGCTTGGAGCAGGAAAGTTCCAACCCATGTGGCATGGGCCCTACATAGTAAAACGAGTATTGAAAAATGGGGCTTATGAGCTCATTGATTATGAAGGAATTCCGTTGGCGCAGCTTAGAAATGGGCTGTACATTAAAAAATACTACGCTTGAAGTTATTTTTGGTGTGGTGTGTGTACATAGGTGTGTATATTCATTTGTGTGCATGTGTGTTGTGGTGTGCGATGTAAGCATCTTTCTGCTGAGCGGGTCTCCCTGATTGTGCAGATGTCTATTACTTCGTTTGTGGGTTTCGCGGATGGTGCCTCCCGCAGTACCAGGAATCTGTCCTCGGCAGCCTGGGTAATCTATGATCCTACTGGTGAATTGGTTAACCTGCAAGGTGTGTCTGGGTCCTGCTACAAATAATATTGTGGAATATAGTGCCGTATTGGAATTATTAACCGAGGCTGTGGACCTCGGCATTCGTGAATTACTTGTGTATCTGGACTCACAACTTGTAGTATTACAGCTTAATGGTCACTATTCAGTTAGAAACCCATCCATTTTACGTCTATATCTGCGTATTCGTCTACTGGAAAGGAATTTTGATTATATCACATATCAACATATACCTAGGCACATGAATACATTAACAGATGCAGTAGCTAATATGGTTTTAGATAGACATTTGCGCAATTTATAAACAAAAACATCATCACATGTAAAGAGACCCATCCAGAAATAGGTATGTATATATATATATGTGTCGAAATGTTTACATAGTGTGCATCACATAAAATAAAAAATATACATGTTCGTCTTAATACAGCCGGAGACAACATGTCTCTCAAAAAATATGCAGAAGAAACCCTAGATGTCTAATCTGCATGTTGCTCGTGATAACAAGTCACCACACGCACTAAGCGTCTCAGTAGCCGGTGGAGGCGACTAGGCACCCCCACAGTGTGTCGCTGGTATGCTAGCGGAACATCTGCTAGCCGTGCATAGTCCGGGATCCCCCGGGCAATGCCCTCCAAGTTCTGGATCAGTTCGCCGCCTTCGCCACCCTCAGCCTGAGGGTCATGAACGGCATGGGTTCTCCGCGGAATGGGCGACATGCCCGCGGGCCTCTCTGGGCCGACGTCTGCATACACATAAAACTGTTATTAGAATGAACATGTATTACCAAAAAAAAAATCATAAATACATAAAAATCAAAAAGAGTATCATACCCAACTCCTCATCCCAATCCTCCCCCTCCGGAAGCGGAAGATCAGGATCTTCGGTGAAATCGGTCCCAGCATAGGGCCAATCTTCGACCACGATCAACTGTCGCCGTAACCACCCAAAGAACTCGGGCCTCCAAGACATCTGTTGGCCTCCTCCTGACCTGGGCATAAGTGCTGCCCAGCGAGCCATCCTCGGCTCTCGTGGTACCGGCTCAGCAACTATGGCCCCTTGGCCTTGGAAAATAGGTAGTCGTTTCAGGATGAACGACACCAAAATGGAACCGTAGCCAAACTGTTTTAGTTTGACTTGCTTGCATCTTGTCAGCTGCCTCTTGATATTGACCGTCACTGCAGTAGCCCAATTGAACAATGTGGGGTTCATACACTCGGAGGCTAGTATGAGTTGGGCTTTCGTTGCCTCATGCGGAGCGTGCGATCCTGCAGCGCGTGTAATGGTGTGTAGCACTACTCTGAGCGCTAGATCACGGACAGTGTGGATATCCACCTTCCCGCTTCCCGATCCGGTTCGTGCCCCTGGGCACACCCTCGCCATTACTTGTTCCATCTTTTCCTCGGAAGGTCTGCTGCCCATCAGAATGGGTACTGGGCCTCTACGCGACAACCTGGTGATGAAATATACGTCGGAAACCTCAAGTTCCAACACTTGGTCCCGAAGTTTAAACGCTTCTTCATTTTCGTCCCATATGCTGACCAAGTATTGTAGTAGCTTAGGTTGAGCTCGCAAACACGGAGTAAGAAAGAATTTTTTGAGTCCACAGTTCTTTAGTGCATTCATACAGGCTTCATTCTCCATAGCCATTTCATCTTCCTCCCCATGTTCCCTCTCCTTCCATTCAATAACCATTGTGCTTGGTTACCTGCATCAACATGATCAAAAACCCTTATTAGATCTCTGTCATGCTTAAAAATCCATATGGATGGCTCACTGTATAAAAATTTAAAGCGGAAAATTATGTCGCGCCATTGGCGCGACCCCTTTGTGAGCAAAAGTCCATTGGCGCGGGTCCGTGCCCAATACCCGCGCCAATGGCGAAGCCCTAAAATTTTAAAATGTCTCCTCTAGAGATCGACTGTGCAATGGAAACTCATAAAAAATGGATTAAAATGGAGCTTAAGGGAACGCCTTTTACCTGGAACAAACGAGGAGTTGAATGACGTCTCGGGTCAGTCGCAATCACCGCCGCAAGTTTGCACACCAACAGACCACTGTTGCTCTCCAAGTAAGGTAAAAAGTAAAAGTAAATTTGTTTTACCATTTGAAGCCTATTTATAACTTTTTAAGTCAAAAATTAGGTTTTAAGTGTCATTTTTCCCAATATTTTAATATATTTTGTCAACAATGGATTTTACACTTGCTTCTGTGTGCAGCGACAGGTTTTTGCGCGACTTGGACAATGATATGAGTTGTATTTTATACTTTTTCGGACTCGGTAAAAACACGAAAAAGTCATTTTGGAGTCATCTTTCAGCTCTTTTCTGACTCTCTAAACATGAAAAGATTGCCGAGTCCCTTGTCGTTTTCGATCTCGTTAAAGTGGACATACCCTAGCCTACGTTTACGTTTACCCCTTTTTCGGGCTGGGATAGATTATTTACGAAAAAGGAATACCCTAGCCTATCGCGACTAGGATGTTGAAATTTGGTTACCGGAGGACAGGTGGTTCCCTAAGGCTTTGATCTTTGGCCTAGGGAAAAGTGTCCAAAAGAATTTAATTTTTCTCCTAAAGTGACTTTATAATTTTTATAAATTCAAATCTAATTTAAAAGTAACTTTGAGTGATAAAGTTACTAAAGTCTAATTTTAAAGTGACTTTAATAAAGTCAATGTAAAATTAGAAAGGAAAAGTGACTTTGGAAATAAATGACTAAGTGGGTCTTTATTAAAGTGGGGTGAATTAAAAAATAGAAAGTGAGATTTAAATGACCATTTAATCTCAGCCCTAGATCTCAATCTATTTCAGCGATTGGATTTAGGGATTCCCCAAAAGTCACTTAGGGTTAGATTAAAGGAGGGAAAGGAGGAAAAGGTCATTCATTCTTTCATGAGCAGATTGAGAGAAGGAGAAGGAGAGAGCTGGAGATTTTTCTGAGCAGTGAGAAGGAGGAGGGCAGCAGTGAAGAGATTTCAGCAAAGGTACAACAGCGTTTATTGGCACACATACCGAGGCAGAAAATCCGTACAACAAGGGAGAGGTAGTGTTTCCAAGTGAAGAGGCACAGAAATCGAGGAAGAGGGTACAGCAGCAAGCATGCATTTCAAGGCACAAAAATCAGGCACGTTTTCCAAGGAAGATGGTGGCTGTCATTTTCGGCACAAAAACTGAGGAAGAGGACAGCAGCACAGCCCAAATTTTTGGCACGAATTTCGAGAGAGGTTGCTGTACAAAATCTGTACAGTCCGTACAGCAAAGTACGGCTGTTCCGGCACGCTTTCCGAGGTGGCCGTACAGCATTTAATGCTGTCCTAAGGTGCTGTAAATTTTCTGTTTTCTGTTGCTGATTTGGCACAATTTCGGAGGCGGTGTGCAAGCACGGAAATCGAGATAAGTCTGTAAATTGGTTGCTGGAATTTTTTCTGAGTTTTTCCTGTTTCACTGTAAAAAACAATATTCAGAAAATAAAAGAAAAGCTTTCGAACTGGTTTTTCCCAAGAGTTGTAGGGGGTTTTTCCAGGGTCATGTTGACCAAAAATCTTAGTGTTTAAATGTGTTGAATGACTGTTTTAAGCTTGCTGATTTTTATTTCTGCATTTTCCAACATTCTGTAAATTTTCCAGAATTTGTGTTTTCAGCAAAAAAATTTATTTTCCAGTTTGTTGAATGTAAGGATATGGGAAAGGGCATTTAACTATTTGGAGAAATAAGGTGAAACTGAAAACCGGGGTGGGAAATAGGAAATTTCTACATAGGAGGTTTTCTCAGATATTGTTTTCTACCTTTTCGGGTCTGAGGAACTATTTACGAAAAGGGACCGTTGGAGTTTGCTTTTCCGCTGCCTTTTCGAACTCTCTAAACATGAAAAGTCGCCTAGTTCTTCCTTTGTCAGACTCGTTAAACCCTGATGACATTGGATTCAGTCATAATGACGATATTCGAGTTCCTCCTTCCTAGGGCTCGTTAAATGTACTAGGTTGGATTTATATAACAAGCATATGGTATCCTCTTCAAGCTTGTATAAAAGTAAAGAGGTACTCGCCAGAAATGGTGGGGAAAATGGAACCAGCATCATTGTCGTGTCGGCAGTATGTCGCTCTTGAACATGGCACTTGTTTGCATTCGTGTCGGGTTGGGGACATCTCATCTTGTTTTTCACTTGCCTCCATGGGTTTTGGTGATCCCTTTTGACCTCTCATCTGCTCATTGCCTCGTCGTCATGACCTCTGATCTTTTGATGTCAAATACTGCCAAATCCACTGTCGTGCCGCCATATGTTCAAGAGAAGTTGACCTTTGCAAATTTCAACCTTCCTCTGATTCTCATCTGATCTTGATTCACAAACACATTATGTTCCTCTGTCTCGTGTCGATGATGTGGGAAACACTATGGCCCACCTTCGATCAAGATCACTTCCTGTCGACTTCAGCTCATTATCCAGGAAGCTGATCTAGAGACTCCCTTCTGGTACCTTGGAGCCTGCATGCCTCAATGGCAGGTTCTTCGCGTTCGACGAGAGGTTTTCATCATTGGCCTCCGATCGATTGATTCTACGGGTGTTCGACGCCAGCTCACTGATTCACATGCCGTAGATTGTACCTATAGTACCTTGAGGGCCATTGTCATTATTGGTGGTACCTCTCGCGTCTGTTAACAACTTTCATCATTGGCTGGTAATCAGGCGATGTTCTTGCATGTTCGACTTTAGCTCACTTATTCGCATGCTTGAACTTGTACTTTGTTCGGGTCGAGATGGAGTGCAAGACCCTGGATTTTGTCTGTTGGAATCTAGGCTGCGATTTTGTGGATTATTATGATTGGTTACATGACTCACTGATTGGATGGCTGCGACCATACCTGAGTCTCTTTTATCGATCCTTATTGGATGGCTGTGTCCATGCCTTGGATCTGGATTCTTGTATACTCTGCTATGGATGGCTGCGCCCATACCACATATATATCATGTATTTGAGATATCAATTGTACTTCTCTACGCAGGTTTTCCGACGGCAGTGTTTTCAGTTGGACACGTTCTCGTAAAGCATTTCACCCCTCTCTCTCTTTCGGGCCTCATGCTTTAGGGGGCATCTGTTATACAACAATTTGTCACCGTCCCTGCAATTCCCCATCCTGCACATTGGAGGGCTCTTTCCGTGACCTGTGAGCAGTGACATAACTTGAAAACACTTTCATGGCATTCCCCTAGACATGTACTTTCATTACAACTCGTTGTGAAAAACCCTAAAAATAGCCTTTTTTGCATTGGCGCGGGTACACAGTTCAGCCCTCGTGCCAAGGGGGAAAATCCTCCAAAGAGGGCACGCCAATTAGCGCTCTGTCTCAGAGCCGCACCCGCGCCAAGCTTAATAAAGGGTGTTTTTTAAAAATAAATGGCGGAAGTTTGACCCCAACCAATTCCTAAACTGGTCTCTAAATTGAGTTGGGACGTTTGGCTCCGGATTTCCATGTAGAGGAAGTAGTTTGCCACCTCTCATGGAAGCTTCCTTGAGGATAGGGCCAATCCCATGATTGTAGGGATCCCAACTCCTCTTTCACCATCTATATAAGCTTGCCATTTCCCTTTGCAAGCTAATCTCCAAGAATCTCCAAGAGCCTTCATAGCCTAAAGAATGCTGCAAGAGCTTTGATAGTCCTTATAGTGCCAAATCCATAGCAAGGAGATTGACGATCGAAGAGAGAGGCTTGTCCCCATTCCCGACAAGCTTTACCGAGACGTATTCCGTTGACGACCCGCCGAAGGAAGGTTCAGCGTCAGAGCCAGGTTGTATTTTCCTTTGTTGAATTAATGATAAGCGACTATTGGTTATGGTTCCACTCGTATTGTTCATTATGATCATGAGTTGTGTCTTCTCTGACTGATACATAATTGCATATACCAGGTTTTACGCTTGTGTTTGTCGTGTTTCTTGTGTGTGCAGGTGTTCGATAGCGGCGAGCGAGAGGATTGTGATCTGCTGGAGCGAGGAAACGGGAGCATCATCTCCTCTACAAACGACAGCGTTGGACTTGAGGTAGGCCTTCTTCGCAATTTGGTTTATTGCAGTTAGGATCTTGCGCCATAGCGTGTTTTGATTGTTGCTAGACCCGGTCTGGGCTAGTAGGGATCGCCTCTGTCCGCAGAGGGGATTTACCTCCACAACACTAATCTAGGGTGTGCGAGCCTCTATGGAAGGTCCTGTGATCCAAGAATCTAGTTCAAGTATTTTACCTCTATGAAATGTATCCAGCTTAAGGTCCAAGCTCTTCTATGTGGGTCAAGTTAGTGGAGGTGTGCCAATAATTCTTGAAGAAGATTCCCTTTTATAAAAGAAGGAAAAAATTACTCTGAAGGAAGACCAAGTTTGAGCATCAAGACACTATATGCTAATTTCTGAAGCACTTTATCTTTGTGTAATCAAGACCAATTCGAGTTTGAGACTTTGTGTTAGAAATACTGAGAGAGGGGGGTAAATCAATATTTCTTTTCAATTGTTATTTTTACCAGTTAGAATAAACGATTTTATTAATCAGAGTTAACGAGGACTTCAATCCTCTTCGTTACAATGAGTCAAGTACAATAATAGATTAGGGCTCCAACCCTATATGAAAACTCCAATATTCAAATCACCAGGCTCCAACCTGTACTTTGTCAAGCACCGACTTGGACTTCACGAGGCTCCAACCTCTAGGACTCCAACCCTATCTTCCCAAGGCTCCGACCTTGTCTCTATGAGGCACCAACCCTCTCACTGGTATAGGCTCCAACCCATGGTTTCAATTCTTCAAGATAAGATCAATAGTTCTTCAAGGCTCCCAATATCTTCTGCAACCAACCTTGACAAAATCTTTAGCTTCAATAATGCCTTCGATCGATCTTCAAAGCACTTACCTCATCAATGACAAGTTTGTCTTCTTCAAACGTGTCTCCACAGCTCTTCATGTTACCCAAACGAAATTCTCCAAGGTCATCTCGTGATGGTTTCAATGCATCATGGTCTCCAATAATGTCTCCAAGATCAGCTTCAAGACAAGGTCTTCAATAATGCACCAGATGTCTACAATGAGCTGCTCCAAGATATTATCCATGGCACTTCTTTCCACCTTTGAAAATACTGATCCAAGGGTATACCTCTTAAGAAGTTCTGAAATCTAGCTAGCTTTAGTTACAAGCAACAGGAATTAGCCTGCAAGTCTAATCCCACAAAAGTTGTGGCTACTTCAGTGGGTTTGTAATCAATCAAAGTTTCTAGACACACTTGCTCCTTCAGCTTGAAGCTGACAAACTTAGGACTGATTTGATACCTCTATTGATTTCTGCACAACCAGGTCAATATAAGTTTGTCTCTCACCGCAGTGAGCTAAACAATGAATTCTGGTTAGTAGTGCTACAAAGCATTTCCAGATGTTACACTGTTTATGCCTTCGATCAACCGCTGAATAACATCATTAGCAATCAATGTATTATTCTCTCGTGAAAGAATTCTGTATATGATGCCAGCTGCTCAGAATCTCACAAGTCTTCCTTTAACAATAAGCCTCAGAGTTGATGGTTACAGGTCTCAAATCTGATCATACCAATTTGATCTTCTAATGAAGTTTCAGAGGGCTGCAAATTGAAGGGCTACAAAACCCTTATGCACATGAGGGAGACAACGTTCAAACTGTTTGAAAAGTTGTTCCTGTAGTGACCTCCGTATTTCTTGTATATCTGTTCACAGGTCCGAGGTCAATACTTCCACAATTTCGAAGTGAGCAACAATCGGAAGTTTCTCACAGGTATGAGCTCATAAATGCTTGCAGAACCGAAGTATTTATGTCTTGTGATCCGAGCTCAGTTCAAGCCTCTGCAATCCGAGTTTTTAATGCCACTAATCCGAGCTCCACAGTCACTAATCGATCTGTTTTCACACCTGTCCGAGCCTGCAATTCCGAGTTTGAAGGGAGCCTTCAGGTGAGATGTTAACCTGCTACAGGGTCCGAACTGCAAAAGGTGAAATCCTCCACGAATTGCTGTCCAAGCCTAGGACTGTTCACTGTTCAGGTTCGAGCTTCACAACTTTGCAAAAACAAGCCCCCACAGCTGTTCCACTTAGTCCAAGGTCTGTATTTTGAATTTGAAGATATCCCAACACTGAACTATGCCCAAACTTCTCTCCTCGGCCTCCTGTCTTGATTCTTGTTTTCTTCTCTGTATGCTTCACCAAAATTGATGGATAGAATGATGAGATCGAACTTCTATTTATACTAGTTTTTAACCTTTAATGAAAGGACATGTCAGTTGGTCGACTTGTGTAGGCATAGGTCGGCTAGCAGACTTTCCAACATATTTCAACTTGAAAAATCATTTTCTCTTAGTCCAAGAGGAGTTAGGAGGCGTGTAATAGGTGGTTGGAAAGAGGAAAATGTCCTCTACGAGTCTATGCCAATTCCATCTTCAATTAGGGTCTTTTACATCAATAAAATTATATTTTGTGAACTGTCATAATTATTTTATTAATGGCAGCCTTTAGTATTGTATGTCTAGGGCTCCTTCTTCATAGGCTCAGGCCTTCAAGGTTATTAGAATTAGGGCATCTTATTTCATAAAGACTAGGGCACCATGAGGATCATTTAAGAAGGCTAGGCTTCATCTTATTTTCCAACCAACAATCATCCATGCATCATTATTTCATAAGGTCAAAGGCTAGGGTTACATCAATGTATATGGATAATGCTATGACATACAAGGTAAAGGATCTTTTACATGGGTTCTTTGTTTGTAAGGGCTATGGCATTTTCACCTAGGCTAGAACATCATATAGCAAGCATTAGTTCTAGGGCTTACGTCACAAAGCTAGGGCTTTAGGGTTTTATCATGTAGCTAGGGAATTTGGTTTAGGCCTTGAATATGCATCATCTTCATGCTTAGGGTTTTCTTCTAGGGTTTGCATGAGGATAGGCAAACATCACAAAAGGGTTATTCATGCGTCACAATAATATTTGCGATCTCCAACAATGCCATATTGACATCAATGACAACTTTGACCAACACTTTGTTGCTACACATAAAAAAGGATGACATTCAAAAGGAGCTGACCTGAATATTCTGGTATGTATTATTAACTTCTTTGGAGAATTATCCAAAAATTGTTGTTTTTTTGAAGTGAAGTTTGGAAAGTGAAAGACAAAGGCATATAAAGAATGATCTCAACATTGTTGGGTTACTTTTGGAACCACATATTTGTATTTTGGTAATGAAAATTTCTTAAAGAATAAAACAAGAAGTCATATGAAATGTAATTACAAATAGGCAAGACATCTGATTTTGAAGAATTCCTGGATTTCCTTATTGAAAAGTATAACGTTTGTGAACCTTAGTTGGCATCAGAATTTGAGCCAATGTGGACATTGGGGATCATGAAGTTGAGCGTTCACCTCTTGCTAAGCAAGTTATAAAGATGTCAAAATTCCTGAGAGGTTGCATTGAAGAAAAGCTTGTCACAAAAGTACGAAGGAATATGTTGTGGAAGTTTTTGTCATGTACCTTATAAGTTGGGTGTCTCTGTAAAAGACAATCAAGTTGCAAGTCAACAAAGCTTCTCTTGAGGGAAAGAGTTTGCTAAATTTGGAGATGTTGCTTGTTTCTTGAAGACCAATATCTCTTTTGATAAGTGTTGGCATAAATATTTGACTTGAATGTTGAAATCTATTGCAATGACAACTCTGTTGTTACATTGTTATTGTGGTAAAAGAGTTCCTTGATTTAAAGCAGGTAGCCTTGAATGTTGGAAATAATTGAAGAGATGACATAGTCACACTATTCGCTGAGCAAGGCTGTCATATCATGACCTTGAAGTTTGATCACTATTGAAAGATGGAATCTTGATGTTTATAAAGGTCTAAAAAACCCTAGCAAGGATTTGAATAAGTGAGTTCTAGGGTGTGTGAAACCCTAGGATTACCAATATTGAAAAGTGAGGAAGATGAAGAAGAGTGAAAAAATGAATGCTCTTGGTCTGACTGATTGATGATGATAAGCGTTAGGTTTTGTAAACCCTAGTTTAAATCTGAAAGATCATTAGGGTTTGAAATTGAACCCTAGCTATATAAATTGCAAACCCTAGCCAAATAACTGTTAAGCCTATCTAATAAAAAAGGGTTGGGAAAGCCTTGGGCTTATGAACTGATTGTTTCCGCTTAAAAGAAGAAAACCCTATCTCCTAGAAAATTCAACATCTTGATGATGAGATTGATTTGCAGGCTAGATTAATAAAGATTAAAGATCAAGAGGGAGTTGTCATGATATCAAAAGGTAAGTATCTTGTATTTCTCTTAGCCTTAATCATTACTAACATTCTATTGTTTATAAACCCTGTTGTCACTCTTAGAGACAGCCTCGAGTTGCAAAAGACCAGTGCCTAGGACATCTTAACGATCAGAGGTTTTTATAATATCTTTCACTTGAGAAGTCCCTCTAAATCTATCTTCTGCAAGATTGATGTATTGGTGGTTCGAGATAACTGTGGGAGTAGTGGTACTAACTTTGATGCATACTGGACATAACTCAAAATGGGCTTGAGGCTGTGTGGATTTTAGTTGATGTGAACGGGCCAGGTTTAAAGCCAGTGAACAGACTTTGGGAATAAAGTGGATGAATGCTTAGAGGAATAGAGGAATGAAGTTTGAGGGAAGCTCGGTGTAATCAAGGTGGGCAACAAACATTTTAACCATGGCAAGGAGAAAAAATTCCTTGCGCAATGTTGCCACCAAGGTTTCAGACTTTAAGCGAGAGGTCTTCTCTAGTGTCGAATCGGCCTTACACTTGATCTCGAACAGCTTCTCCATTAAAAAAACGCTCCCGAATCGTTTTTTTTAATGGGGGAAGCTCTCGGGGAGCGTTCACTCTCGAGCGCTCCTTAAAACGCTCCCGAAAAAACAGGGAGCATTTTTTCAGGCTCGGAAGCGCGCTCCCAAAGCACTCCCGAATGGAGCGCGTTTTGGGAGTGGGATCTTGGGGGGGGGGGGGAAGCTTCCCCGCAACCTTGGTGCAAACGCTGCCCCTCCTGCTACTGGGGGAGGTGGTTGTGGATGATCTCCTCTTGGTGCACCAGCACTGGCATCTCCCTCCAACTCCTCATATGCCTCTTCTTCTCCCTCACTGTCGAAGAAGACTTCAATGTAGTGTGCCTTCTGCGGCACAACGATGAACCGGTGCCCATGGCTCCTGGCAAGTGAAGCATAGCTTCCTCCGTCTCAAATCTCCCCCGGTATCATCATCCAATGGCCCTTGGCCCTGGTTCCCCCACGAGGGTGGAGATCTCATGTCTTTCCCCTTCTGCTGGAACACTGGTTTGTTGGGAAAAGGAGCTCTCGTCCTTGGCATGGCATCCTGCAAGTCCCTAGTCCTCCCTACTACGTCTTGCAGCGTAGTAGACCTAGTGGATCTAACTAGCCCACGCAAAGGTTCTGCCAATCTGTCAATAAACATATATAATCTCCTGGCCACTGATAGGTCTAGCACCATTACTGAAAGCTTCAGTAACTCGGATATATAAGTCTTCGGGCTCCCAGTCTGTTTGAGCTTAGTCAGTTCAACAAAGTGTTCCTCCGAGTCCTTCCAGTCAAATCTCTCCACTAGCCTCCGAGTGAACTCTGCATACGTTGTCACCCATGCGTGACCAAGCGTAGACATCCCGTGGAGCCACCAGCCGTGTGCTTCCCCCTCAAGGTGCTGCGCTGCCACCTTGATAGCCTCTACCTCCGCCATTTGGTTTAGCTAAAAATAGATGTCCAACTTCTCCACCCAAGCCTTAGCCGAACACTTTGATGATCCATCATATGTAGTCAAGAAAAATCTGCCCACAGTACATTGCAGGTCACTCCCCTACGTGTACCCTCCTTCTCTATTCTGGCTACGTGGTCTGCTATTGTTTTTCAACTGGAAAAACTCGTTGAAGGTGAGGGCCTCTCCAAACTCCAGCCCATATGACTGATACTTTGCAAAATACTCCCCGTAATGAGCCACCTCCGGCTCCTGGGTTCCTCCCGTTCCTGCTCCTGAAGTCAAGAATGTGGGCATGGTGGAACGTGGGGGAGTGCGTAGCACCACTTGCTGCACGACGTTCTGCTCCAAAACATGGTGAGAAGTATCGGACCCTTCTCCGTTATGAAACTCCCTTGGGGTCTCACGCTGTCTGTTTTCTTCGACAATCTTTTGCCCCATTTCCTCTATCCTTTTGGAAAGCTCCTGTACTAATTTCAAGAGGAGGTTACCAAACTCCTTCCCCTCATCTATCTCATCTGCCATTGGTGCATTCCCTTTGTCTTCCTCAACCAGAATGCTGTCCTCTTCTGCAGGTGTGATTTCGAGCCTACGCTTGCTGTCCCTGTACCTCTACTTTGTTGGTCAAGGTTGTTATTGATGTCAATATAGCATTCTTTGTGATGGCAAATATTCTTGTGATGTTGCCTTAACCTCTTGCCCAAATCTTTTGATGAAACCCCAACCCTAATCCTAAACGGGAAAACCCTAGGAGAGAACCCTATGGAGGTCAATCAGGGCTTTTCATATTGTTGGAAAATTTTAACACATAAAAATTGAAGGATGATAAAGAGATTGTGGATCAATGGTGAGCACTACAACAAACATTAATACAAACACCACATAAATAGAGGTTTGTCATTAATGTTAAAAGGAGCTTGGTCAAGTGGAAAATTGTCAGTCTGTCAAAACAAAGGCACAAATCTCTCCTATTTGTATTACCAGCTTTGACAACATCAAAAGCACAAGGAAATTTGTGGGCATTGGCAAGAGGAAATGAAGATATAATTCTCCCACGTCTACTAAAAAGATAAACAAGAAAAATGGCAGAATAGAGAATGTTGTTGTGACAAATAATCCTACTCAACACACAACTAGAGATACGCAAGATGGAACAAATAAATCCAACAAAATGTCCATACATATGAAATAATTTCAAGGATGGTGGACAATGAATGTTGCATGTTGGATAACATGCTGGACACTAATACGTTGAACGTATGTCAGCGCCTCCAATTAATGTGCCTCTTCGACATACCACGTCGGCTCCTCCTAGGGACGTGTTTGTTCATTGAAAGGTCTCAAAACTAGTATAAAAAGGATTTCAGACTCCTCATTCTAAGCACAATTTTCGGTAAAGAATCACAGTGATCGCTCAAGATAACTTCCGAAATACAGAACAACAAGACATAAAGACCGAGGAGAGCATAGACATTTCTGTTTGGGATATTGGGTTATCATTCTAGCTAAATGTACAGTCACCTGAAGATGTGAAAGACCTCACATAGACCTAACTCGGATTTTTGAAGGTTGAACAGTGATCAGATAGCAGTTCGATACTTGACTATATGAAGAGAAGCAAACTGCAGACCTGTCTCACTTTGGAAGCATATAATAAAAAAGGATCAGATTTGCCTTTAGTAACATCTCAGACTTGTCTCACTTTGGAAACATATAACTGTGGAACTTATCAACAGAACCTCAGACCTGTGATCAAATGTAGAACAGTCACCTGTATTGTTCTTGTGCCTCGGTCTTATGGGAGGATAACATACCTGGGATTATCAACTTATTTTATAACTGAGATCTGCAAGTCTGTGGATAAAGATACAGACGTCAAGCCTCAGATTTGTGGAGGACAGACCTTAGGCTCATCAGTTGAAGACTCGGATCACTAGTTGAAGGGTGTCATTTGGAAGCTGCTCGGACTTGTGTGAAGGCCTGGACAGTGTCATTTTAGACTCGAAATGACAACATCCAGCTCGGACCTGTGACAAGCTTGTGAGTTTTGGTACTTAATAATTCAAACCTGTGGCACTTGGTTGGGAATTTGGCATCTCTTGTGAGCACTCTATTAGGCATCCTTTGGAGCAGTCTAGTTGTAATGAATAAAATAATGTAAATAGTGATTAATTAGTTAATTAGTAATTAGGTTGAAAGGCCATGTCTGATAAGACATGACCTTTCGTGAAGAGGCACCTGCGTAGGTATATAAGCAGGCCTCATTTGTAACATCAATCAATTCTAATTCATACTATGTCTTCAGAACAGAAACAAGTTGATATTCCGAAGAATACTAATATCAGTGCAATGCGCTCAAGTGATAATTCAGCACAAGTTTCAAGTCGCCGCGAGATTCCACAGAAAATTGATTTAGGATGGTTTGATCCATTCTCAGTGCGACAGTTTTGTTTGTCACTTAGAGGATCAATTCAACTTGTGTCGACAAGGATGACTGCCCCGAGACGAGAAGATGTTCGTAACAGGAAAAGAAATCGAGGCCTTTCATCAACAAGCTTTGAGGACAAAGCTTTTTGAGGAGGAAGGCAATGTAATGAATAAAATAATGTAAATAGTGATTAATTAGTTAATTAGTAATTAGGTTGAAAGGCCATGTCTGATAAGACATGGCCTTTCAACCTAATTACTAATTAACTAATTAATCACTATTTACATTATTTTATTCATTACATTGCCTTCCTCCTCAAAAAGCTTTGTCCTCAAAGCTTGTTGATGAAAGGCCTCGATTTCTTTTTCTTGTTAAGTATCATGCATGGTCTGAGCGATCATCCTTGTCGACACAAGTTGATATGATCCTCTAAGTGACAAACAAAACTGTCGCACTGAGAATGGATCAGACCATCCTAAATCAATTTGGTTCACATTTGGTAAGGAGAAAAAGTGCATGTGTATCTGAAGCAACGCACAGAATTATTTACGGTGAGGGAAAATAAGAGTTCAATTAAACGCATAAGAGCAGACAGATCGCAGGACAGTGAAGTTTATTGACTCGTATTATCTGGACAGTCACTTGTGGAGGCACAAAGTATTCCTTAATTTTCTTAGAGGTTGAGAACTGTCCCCTAGCAAGTCGAGTTCATGGTTTATCCTTCAGTACGTTGACAGAGGCCGAGTTTGTTCTGGAGGATCAGATTAAATTGGGCCGAATTAGCCTGTGTTGAAATTTTAACAATTGTTTCCTGCATTTCGATACCAAGCAGTAACAGCTAATTTCTGGCAAATTTCCATCAATAATTTGTGAAGATTCCCCACCACAATCACACTGTCGTGACTCCGACCCATCGCCAAACACTTGCCACCGCTGACCGTTGACACAACCTAGCCGTCGCAAACGCATTCCCAAAGGCTCATACATCAGAATCAACAACTGCATCTCCAACACATACCTGTCTGTTGCATCTCTGGTATAAATGAAACCGTGGAAAAGTCTATCGGTTAGTCAAACGTTGTGACTTGCCACAGGTCACGAAAACTTACAGTCCATCAACTTTACCGTCCATAAATTATTAAACAGATAATTTTATTGTGGAGTTCTATACACCATTAAGACAAGGAAGAGAAAAGGGTGCGTTTTAATTCAAGATTCGTGACTTTTTAATAAAGCTATTAAAAGGGAAATATTGAACCATCAATAATTATCATTGGAAAAAAAAAAAGCACAAAAAAAAATATTATTATTAATATATATATATATATATATTAATTTAATTGCAAAAAAAAAAAAAAACAAACAAACAAAAAAAACAAAAGGGCCAAGAAAAAAAAAAGAGGTGAAGCATATAAGAATTTTAAAACATCAAGTTGATTAACATTGAAATAAATATTAAAAAGGAGTATTTTAGTATTTAAGATACTTCTACAAAGTAAAAGAAAAAGGTTAAAAAAAAAAAAGTAAGTATTTTGAAGTTATTACAAATTCAAAACCAAGGAAAATTAAGATTATAAGTTAAAAAGGGTGAAGTTGGAGAATATTTATCTCAACAAGCAAAATGACATCTAATACAAAAATGAAGTCAGGACGATTTTTAGAATTAGAAACGCTACCTATCGACCCTAAAGCGCTACTTAAAATTAAAGGAAGTATCGCAGGGAAAGATGTCACTATTGCTATATCACCCGCAGAAGAGAAAAATTATATAAACCCTAAAATTGCCAACCGGTTGGTGATTCCTGAGTCAAATATAATCGAAAAATTAGATGTTTTTGACAAGAAAAAATACGACATAAAAAATCTACAACTAAACATTGGGGATTATACTTTTATCTCTCAATTTACCATGAAAACCTTACTTTTGGATAATAGTGATATTGTGTTGGGTTCACCATGGATGGAAACCTTAGGTTCAGTTATCCTAAATACGAAAAAGAAATTTTTGACATTCACCTACAAAAAGAAGAAGATAACGCTACAAGACGTTAACTTGAAGCCAAATTCCGTGACGCCTGAAGACGTACAAGAAATTTCGCAAGTAATTTCTCAAGAAGGTAAAAAGGTGATACAAAATATGCAAAAGGAAATCGACAAAATCACCACTAATAAGAATGAAGAAGTTGCTCGCCTCAAGGACCACAACGACAAATTACTAACGCAAATTAAGAAGTTGAAGAAAGACAAGAAGTCATTAGAAAACAAGGTGCAACAACTTGTCGAAAATAAAGCATCGAATGTAGAAATCCGAGTTGAAGAGAAGGAAACTGGTACTAATACAGTAAATGTCATAACTCAAGAAGAAGACAAGCAAGTTGCAAAAGATGCAAACTTAGATGTTGTAGTTCCGGCGATGAACATTTCAAGCGAAAGTTATGTAACCAGCTCAATAACATCATCACCAAAAGAAAATCAAAACATCACCACACAACTAAGAATGGAAAGTCAAACCAAAAAAGTTCCCTATCAACATCCAATCACGGGAGCAGACAACTCGATCAAGCTATGTCTTCAGAACAGAAACAAGTTGATATTCCGAAGAATACTAATATCAGTGCAATGCGCTCAAGTGATAATTCAGCACAAGTTTCAAGTCGCCGTGAGATTCCACAGAAAATTGATTTAGGATGGTCTGATCCATTCTCAGTGCGACAGTTTTGTTTGTCACTTAGAGGATCATATCAACTTGTGTCGACAAGGATGACTGCCCCGAGACGAGAAGATGTTCGTAACAGGAAAAGAAATTGAGGCCTTTCATCAACAAGCTTTGAGGACAAAGCTTTTTGAGGAGGAAGGCAATGTAATGAATAAAATAATGTAAATAGTGATTAATTAGTTAATTAGTAATTAGGTTGAAAGGCCATGTCTGATAAGACATGACCTTTCGTGAAGAGGCACCTGCGTAGGTATATAAGCAGGCCTCATTTGTAACATCAATCAATTCTAATTCATACATTTAATATAATATTTGTATCCTCAATGGATATTCTGATATTCCAAGTCTTCTGGAGTATTTAACTTGAGAAGGAACTTTGTTCACTTCACTAGTGACAGTCTTGAGGATAGTGTTTTATGATCCATTGAAGGAAGACTATTGAATAGCTTGTGACACCTTTGGGGCAGAGTTACAGTAGAAGGGAAGTCTTGGTGAAATATTGACTAGACCTTACTATAACTATTGTAACAGAATTGCAGCATTGTTTGATGAGTTCCATGGAGTAGCTCTAATGAAGTGTCTTGAAGGTTTATTGAAAATATCTTATTGAAGACTTGAAGTCTTGTTGAAACAACTTCTTGAAAGAAATCTGATGACTTAAGAGTCTTGGAGCATCTCTAATATTGTTGGAGGTCTCTTGAAGTCCAGTCTGTAGATTTTTGGGAAGACTTCTTGATAGATACAAACTGGAGCTGATCTTGGAGATTCTTGGAGACCATGATGCATTGTTGAAAGCCCTCATGAGGTGACCTTGGAGAAATTGTTTGGGTATGATGAAGAGCAGCGATGACACCTTCTACGAAGAAAAGGTTGTCATTGATGACGTGATGTGTAGATTACAGTGAAGAGTAAGCTAAAGATTGTCAGGGATCATTGAAGAAGACATTGGGATCCATAAGTATAACCAAATATATATTGATGAAATGAAATAGGATGTTGGAGCCTCATAGAGACAAGGTTGGTGCCTTGGAAGATAGGGTTGGATCCCTAGAGGATAGGAGTCCTAAAGAGACTAGTTTGGAGCTTGTACTAGATATAGGGTTGGAGCCCTTGAGGTTGGTGCCTCAGAATTGACAAGGTTGGAGCCTTGGAAGTCCAATTCGGTGCTTGGAAAATATAGTTTGGAGCCTGGGAGATTGAAGGTTGGTATCTTTATCTAGGGTTGGAGCCCTACATATATTGTACTTGATTTATTGTAAAGAAGAAATTAATAAAAGAATTTATTCTTATTGTTCATTTTGTGTTCTAAATATAGGTGATCTAACTGGTAAAATTAACAATTGAAAAGAAATACTGATTCACTCCCTTCTCAGTATTTCCAACAATTGGTATCAGAGCCAATACCTTCACTCAAAGCCTGACAGCTCGAAGGTTGATCATTAGAACACAAATGGAAAAGCCAAGAAGGAAAGTCTCTAATCTCCTAAAGACATGTCTTCCTCAACCATTGAAATTGAAGTAAATCAATTTGCGAAGGCTCCATTGTTCAATGGAAACTTTGATGTATTGGTGGCAAGAATTAGGAATTTCTTGAAGACTCAAGGAATTGAAGTTTGGAAATCAGTGATTACTAATGACACGATGGAGGAAGAATCCAAGGAGTACAATACAAGAGCAATGAAGGCAATTTTGAATGGGTTACCAAATTCTGTGAAGGCCAATTTTGAAAAATGTTCATCAGCAAAAGTCATATGGAACAAACTTCATGATCTTCACTCAAAAGCAGCGTTGACAATGATCTCTAGTCAAGAAGATGATGGAAAACAAGAAAGAAGTCCAGAATTCGTCAAGGAAGCTGAAGATAAGAGAGATGACAACAAGGCTAAGGAAGACCTAGAAGATGAAGAGAACAAAGAAGACTTTGAAGAAGATCTCATGAATAAAATTATGGCTTCCATGGAAGAGATTAATAGTTTGAAAAAGGAAAATGAGGAACTTAAGAAGAAAACACAAGATGGTAACCAAGACAAGACAAGGAAGGAAGTTGACTTTGTTAAGCTTCAAGTACAAGAAAGAGATGAGGAGCTCGCCAAACTTAAAGAGGAATTTCATCAAAACAAAATAAAGCATCATGATGAAGTCATATCTATGACAAATCAATTGGATAAGGCAAAGAAAAGGGAAGAAACTTTGTCAAGCCACCTTGAACAAAGACTTAAAAGCTTGAACAATCTTGAAGCAGAGATTGGTCAATACAAGGAAGAGGTCTCCTCTCTTAGATCTCAACTAGAAGAAGCAAGGAAAAAAGCGCAAGGAGCTGAGAAGGTGATGGAAACTTTGGCATTGTAAATTTTTGTAGATGTTCTATGCTTGATGCAATTTTACTTTTATAACAACAATCACATAAATAGTTAAGTAAAATGCTGATAGAACATACTAGTGGATCTATAGAAGACAAACCAGAAACAGGAGAATGTGTTGGTGCGTTACGGCGATCAGCAGGATGCTTCAACTAGCAAAGTCTTCTTGGTCGGCCAACCCAAAATGTGTCACAACAGTCCTCAAATCAATTATCCAGTCAACTCAAAGTCAACCCTAGAAAAGTCAACGCATTCCAGAAAAAGTCAACGCAGGGCAGCAACAATAAAGTCAACGCAGCTCCAACTTCGGTCAACCTTTTGACCTCGATTTTTGTGCCAATGAGTACGACCTTCAAAAATCAAACTCTCCACAAAATTTCAGCTCAAACGGACCATGCGTTGACCAAAGTCAACGCTGGTCAAACTTGCCCAGAAACCCTAACCGCAGAAAATTTTGTCCAAAAACCCTAACTGCAGAAATTTCGTCCTTTTTCCAGCTGCAGCTACTTCGTCCTTTTCCCACGTGAGAACTGCTTCTTAGATGCTCATATCCAATGAGAAGTGTGTGGATGAGATGAGTGAAAAGCTCTCCAACGTTGACTGTATTTATATCCATCATTGAGGTGTGTGACACATCTGTTGGGGGTGTAAAACCTTAAGGTCGACTTGCACTTAAATTTATTATAAATAATAAATTCAAAATAAATGTTCTGCTCATCAGATTAAAATCAATTTTATATCGATTTTACACCTCTCCGAAAGAGGAATCCAATACAAATATTGGAATCTTCATCTGAGCATTACAAGATGGATTTTGGACCTACTTGTTCAAATTTAACACTCCCTCTCAACTAGGGAGAACTCCATCCACCAGTGCAATCAAACATCGTGCGTCATCCCGCCGTAACTTGCTTTGCTGGCCTCTTTATTTCAGAACAGAAGTGGGTCAGTCACAAAGACATCATCCCTTGGCTGACAAATTCAGCCCAGAGGTCCGAAACCTCTATCAGACTCACAAAGAGTCTCCAACCAACTCGAAGTTGGTTCATCTGACTCGAAGTCAGGGGGAGGTCCGAGACCTCACTAGACTTGATCCCAGATCAAGTGGTTGGACCGTGCCATCCTAGATAGAGAGTACGGCAATCTCTGATGCGTCCATCAGTCTTTGCTACTGGTCTTTAGCTTTTCCCATCTCATTGGCCAAATGAGAGGTACTTCCCATGAGCCCTGAACTCAATGGGTAGGATGCATACGGGGCACAGATAATGAGAGGTGAACCAACTCAATAATCACAACGGTGGGGTCCAAGCACACCAACAAGGTTTGGCAAGCCTAGCCTTGTGGTTGCTCATAGCTCCGAGAAGCTGTCCCCAAAGCCCCCTAGAGCTCCTTGAGCTCATCGTCCAACAGGACCCACATCATAGGGTCGTTCCACGATACCAAGTCTCTCACGGAAGGTTAGGAACTTGACCTTCCCCAGGGGCTTAGTGAGAATATCCGCGACCTGCTCATCAGTTCCTATATGATCGAGCCTTACGACGCCTCGTTGTAACATATCTCGGATGAAATGGTACCTGATATCAACATGCTTGGATCGGTCGTGGAACACAGGATTCTCGGTCAAGCGAATCCCACTTTGGTTATCACAGAGTATCACGGTGGTATCTAACACATGTCCAAACAGCTCACTGAAGAGCTTTTGCAACCAAACTGCTTCACAACATGCCATACTTGCTGCAATGTATTCGGCCTCTGCGGTGCTCAAAGCCACCGACTTCTGCTTCCTGCTCATCCATGAAATCGAAGCAGAACCAAGATTGAAGCAACATCCCGATGTGCTCTTACGATCCACCACACTGCCAGCCCAATCGACATCAGTACACAGGATTCTCAGTCATGCGAATCCCACTTTGGTTATCACAGAGTATCACGGTGGTATCTAGCACATGTCCAAACAGCTCACTAAAGAGCTTTCGCAACCAAACTGCTTCACAACAGGCCATACTCGCTGCAATGTATTCGGCCTCAGCGGTGCTCAAAGCCACCGACTTCTGCTTCCTGCTCATCCATGAAATCGAAGCAGAACCAAGATTGAAGAAGCATCTCGATGTGCTCTTACGATCCACCACACTGCCAGCCCAATCGGCATCGGTATATCCACGGAGTGTCACACTCCCGGCAGTGTATCTCAGCCCATGGTTTATCGTGCCCCGAAGATATCTCAGAAGATTCTTGGCACCAACCCAGTGAAAGTGATGAGGCTCAACCATCTGTTGACTCAAAGTGTTCATTGCAAAACATATATCTGGACGGGTGTTCACTAAGAACATCAGAGCCCCTACGAGTTGACGATACTCAGTAGGATTGGCCAATACGGGCCCAGCAGCGCTGCCACTCAACTTCTTGAAGTTGAGTTCCATTGGTGTTGACACAGACTTGCAGTCCACCATACCAAATCTTTCCAAAAGTTTCACAATGTATTTTCCTTGAGAAAGGAAAATCTCTCCAGGTCTCTGCCAGACCTCCAGGCCTAGGAAGTAATGCATCAGTCCTAGGTCCTTCATCTCGAACTCAGCAGCGAGCTCCCTCTTACATTGATGAATGAGAGGGTCAGCACCTGTCAGGAAGAGGTCGTCCACATACAGCACTAGAATGAGAGGCTTCTCCTGCACAACCTTGAAGTAAAGGTTCGGATCAGCATTACTTCGAGTGAAGCCCAGCTTCATCAAGTAACTATCCATCCTCTCGTACCAAGCTCTGGGTGCTTGCTTTAACCCATAGAGGGCTTTCTTCAACTTGCAGACATAAGTGTCTCGATCTTGAACTTCAAATCCCAGAGGTTGTTCTACATACACCTCTTCCTTTATTGCACCATGCAGAAAAGCGGTCTTGACATCCATCTGATGAAGACTCCATCCTTGCGTAGCAGCAAGGGCTATGATTGATCGAATGGTGGTATATCGTGCCACGGGTGCAAATATGTCATCATAGTCAATTCCTTCCTTTTGAGAGAAGCCACGGGCAACAAACCTTGCCTTGAACTTTTCAGCACTCCCATCAGATCCATGTTTGATCTTGTAGAGCCATTTCGCGGTGACAACAGATTTGTCCTTCGGTCTCGGGACCACATCCCAGACATCATTCTTTATTATGGACTCATATTCTTCGTGCATAGCATCCTTCCAAACTTGATGCTTTACGGCTTCCTCAAAAGATCCAGGTTCAGATTGTACAATAGTACTCATGGCAGCTAGATACCCTTGGTATCTACACGGCTTCTTGCTTTCTCGGAATGTCCCCCTTGGGGCAGCATGACCCTCAGCATCTTCGAGGGTGTCCCCGAGCCATGATGGTCTCTTTCC
>CM076575.1:1746753-2055637 GCA_034641835.2 Pinus albicaulis | reverse complement strand
AAGGGAGCAACACACATTGAAAATCCAGCAAGCTAAGCTGGAATGAACAATATTCAGATCTTGCGAGATGCAACAATCAAAAAGGCACTTCGAATGGACAAGGGTGCATCCAGGGGTTTAATGGTCTAAAAACACAGTGGGACCCAGGGGTTGGCTACCTCACTGGTTGGGATGGATCCTGGGAGTTTTTTTGCTAATATGGAAGGTATGTGGGTGGAAACGTGAAGCTGGGTTACACTTTTGTGAGAATCGGGGCCCGAAATTTTTTTCCAACAATAGTTTGGCCGAAAATTTTTACAAGTTCGGCCGAACTTTCTTATAATGTTCAGCCAAACTCTAGATTCCGTTTACAGTGACGGCACACTGACAGCGCTGGCAAACAGAATTTTTTCCGGAGTTTGGAAAACCGGCAATTAAAGTTCGGCCAAACTATTTTCTATAAATAAATCGCCCGCAAATGTTTATGGTTTACTGTTTCATTGTTCGCGCGTTGTTATTGCGGTTTATCGTGTTCGCGTTGTTGCTGCTGCCGACGCCCTGGTGCTCCTGTTGCCGCCCTGTTGCTCCTGCCGTCCGCGCGGGTAAGGCTCGAATTCAGTCTTTTGAAATGTGTTTATGCTCATAACAAGAGGAGATATAGGCTCCTTCTTTTCTATCTTTCACTTTCACGATAATTATGCTAGTACCTTATGCACTGGTATAGAGAATACCTTTATATATCTTGTACAGATGTAGGCTATGAGTTTCACTTAACAGTGATACTATGCTTCATAAATTTTTTGCTTTTTCTTATACTCAAAATATCCCTTCTTAAGGGATAATGGAGGTGCAAAAAGTCTGCGATTTGTTTTCCAGAAGGGTCAAACTTGAGAGGACTATTAAATTATCCCTGACATCCTTTTCCATTGGGCTTTAATTCCCTCTAAATAATCTCACTTTTGAACCATGTAATGTTATTTTTTCTTTTTTATTAGTGTTAAAAATAGTGCCCAAAAATGTGTTCTAGTTAACTCCGCAAATTTGGCCGACAAAGAGAAGATACCCCACCTTAGCCCAAATGGTATGATGTTTCTCTGTACATGAGGCCTTGAAAATACACCACTTTTGCAAGCCTTTCAGGCAACGGCAATTGTAGAGGATGCGAAACAGTCTACCAAATATTAGGCTCGCCTGCTGGCTGTAACAATCTACCACGTCCAAAAAAAAATAGAGCCTTTTGGGTACCATTCATATTGAGTACTGGAGAGCATCTTTTGATCAACAACAATGAGTAGTATGCAATTGACAGGCTTTTTGTGCAGATAATAGTCTAGTAAAAAAATGAACCCCTATGGAACAGCATACAAGTGAGTACAGGCTCGCTTGAAAAGACATTAGGCTCGTTTTAAAACCATTACTATCTACCACGTCCAAAAACAGAGCATGTGGACACCATTTATATTGAGGACTGTCAAGTCAGTTGAGGAAATTGCAGCAATATTTTTAATAATCCTTGTGATTATATAAGAAACATCAGGCTCGCTTGCAGGTTAATACAGGCTCGATTGAGTACTAAAGAAAACACAGACAGCATCTTTTGTTGGAAATATTTGCCTCCCTTCTTGACTGGAATGTTGGAAACCTGCTTTGTCTTGAAACCCCTTCTTGGAGTCTCTCTCTAGCTAGAACTGCACCTACACTCTGCAACTAGCCAAAAACCAGATTTGAAATATTTGACTAATTTTTTATATAATTGAAATTCAAAAACAGATGATTTTCTCCAAGTTTTAATTGTTTAAAATATGATTGTTTAAAACTGAAAGATTTTTTTTCTTGTATATTTGAAGCTCTCCATTATTATATAAAAGGATTTTATGCTTGTATATTTTTATGCTCTTTGCCATATAGTAATGTTAGTGTATGAAGTTTTAAATTGTTTTTATTATTTTTACGCCGTAAGGCGTTATTATTTGAAAACAACTTTCCTAGGTGTCACTCTGTCAGTGTTTGGGCCATTGGATGAAATGTTAGACGATTGAAATGTTTTACACCATTAGATCAAATAACCTAACTAACTAACTAACTCACTAAACATTATTAAAATCTTCCATGTTACTATGAAATATGATATTGTATACTGTAATTTGAATCATTTCAGGTTCTCGGCAAAACGCAAATGCAGATTTCTGAATCTCGGTTTCTGAATCTCTTAGTAATTTCTCTCATAAATGAAGAACTCTGAGAGCCGAGGTTTTATTTCCAAAACTTTTGGAAATTTCTCATCATTTATAACGTAGAAATCTTCGAGCTAACGCATTCTGTACAAAATCTTTAAAGCTTTGAGCAATTTTTTCATAAAATTATTAAATTGCGGGTACGTTTTGAAAGCGGAGGTTTTATTTCCAGAACCTTTGGAAATTTTATTTCTCATCATTTATAACCTAGAAATCTTTGAGCTAACGCATTCTGTACAAAATCTTTAAAGCTTTGAGCAGTTTATTTTCATAAAATTATTAAATTGTTGGTACGTTTTGGAATTGATGAATGCGTTTGGATTGCTGTGTTCACAGGACTTTCAACCTTTGTGTTTTCATTTCCATTATATCTGTTTTAACTGGCGTAACGACTACCTATAATAAGGGGCCGAACTTTGGAGGTCTCGTGTCTATTTCGGATACCTATAATAAGGGGCCGAACTTTGGAGGTCTCGTGTCTATTTCGGATGGCTCATTGTCAGTTTTTTTCCCTCTGCTCGTGGGACTCTCCATGGCTGAGATTTTTTCTGCGTATCCAACGTCCGAGGGTCTGTATTACTGGAGCGCAATGAATGGGTGCGGCAATGAATGGGGACCCTTCGCTTCATGGATGACACGTTGATAAGTACTTGAACCCATGATCCGAGTCTTTTGGGTTTTAATGCACAATAAAATTCTAATCATTCAATGCTTTTTCTGCAAGTATGTGAGGTCAGTCTAATTGGGTGATAGTTCGCTTCCTCCTCTGTTCTTAATAACTTTCATTTTTCTTTTTCTAACTGGGTAAAATATTTTTTTTCTTTCCATTAGTGAGAATATTTTTTTTGCTTCTCCCTTCTCTTTGCCGTACGATTGTGAAACAATCCGAGGGCCAAAATCCTGTGTACGAGCTTTCGTGGTACATTGTTAATTATATCTACATACAGTTATTTTCAAACTTAGAAATGAATTATTAACCAGTTTCACAATACAGATCGTCTTTTCATGCGGCAACGCTCCTTTAACAATGAAGTCACCTTTAACAATGAATTCAGATCAAATACAACACATTTCATACACAATCCCAAGAGTTAGAGCTAATCTACCTTCTCAGGATGGATATTATTACCAATAAACCGTGCTAAGGATGGATATTATTACCAACTTTCTTGCGTTCACCAGCAATATAATTCTTCTTGGTTATCTTTAAAGGTTGGATGATTATACCAAGAGTAAAGCATGAGTGCAATTCTTGGTTTGGGTTTATTATATGTCTTGAAAAAATCAATTCATGAGTTCAATGTATGAGAAAGGGGAAACGATTATAGAGGTGAAAATTTGCAAAAAATGGTTTCTCTTACAAAAAATAATAGACAGAATGCTTTCAAGATGTTGTCATTTTAATTTATATATTGGATATTCTTTGAATTTCTTGAAGCGAACAATTCCAATTCTCTTTTAACCTCTTCACCATTTAAAGCTCGACAACTGGATTTTTAGAAAATAATTCGTTTCTATTCTCGAAGGAAATGTAATAAGACATGCAAACTATCACATTTAGAAGCTAGGCAGATGCTAATTAGACGGTCAATGCTGATAAAGGATTTGAACCCTAATATTTCGAAGGATAATACCGGTGATGACATAGAAAATAATCTAGAGGTCATGGTGTAGGACTTCATAGAAAATGGAATTTTAGACGGAATTTTAGACCATAAGTTTCACTAGCGTGAACGTGATACTAAAGACTTTAACATCGTATATTTAAGTCATTTAAGGGTCATTTATTCTTCTTTTAGTTACGATTTATTCTTCTTTAAGTCCTTGAATTTGTATCTATTTTTTCAGTTATGATTTATTTTATTCTTTAACATCGTATATTTAAGTCATTTAAGGGTCATTTATTCTTCTTTTAGTTACGATTTCCTTGAATTTGTATCTATTTTTTCAGTTACGATTTATTTTATTTTGGAATCAATTCTTGAATATTAGACTCCGTATTTATAGGCTTTGGTGTCAATGTCTTCACACATCTATAATTATAATTTCTTGTTTTAATAAATTTGATATTGATATATGGAGTGTTATGGAGTGCAATGGAACTTGTATTAAGTGTTTTCTGGTGAAGAATTTAAAGTGGAAAGGGTATCTCTGAGAAGGATATGAATATATTGAAATTTTATTTTTAGAAGAAGATTCTAAATATTATTTGATAATCAACATGGATTTTCAGTAGCAGTTCAAAATAGCAAGGCTCATTTTTCAATATGAAGCACTCATGTCTTTAATCATTGAAGCAAAGCTTCAATCTTGTTCTGCCTTGGAGAGCATTTTATGATTCAAATTCATATGCATCTATGAATATGTAACTCAATCATTTTTCCCTATGTTTAGCAAGGCTCATTTTTCAATATGAAGCACTCATGTCTTTAATCATTGAAGCAAAGCTTCAATCTTGTTCTGCCCTGGAGAGCATTTTATGATTCAAATTCATATGCATCTATGAATATGTAACTCAATCATTTTTCCCTATGTTTTCACAAAATAGCAAGGCTCATTTTTCAATATGAATCACTCATGTCTTTAATCATTGAAGCAAAGCTTCAATCTTGTTCTGTCTTGGAGAGCATTTTATGATTCAAATTCATATGCATCTATGAATATGTAACTCAATCATTTTTCCCTATGTTTTATGATTCAAATTCATATGCATCTATGAATATGTAACTCAATCATTTTTCCCTATGTTTTCACAAAATAGCAAGGCTCATTTTTCAATATGAATCACTCATGTCTTTAATCATTGAAGCAAAGCTTCAATCTTGTTCTGTCTTGGAGAGCATTTTATGATTCAAATTCATATGCATCTATGAATATGTAACTCAATCATTTTTCCCTATGTTTAGCGAGGCTCATTTTTCAATATGAAGCACTCATGTCTTTAATCATTGAAGCAAAGCTTCAATCTTGTTCTGCCCTGGAGAGCATTTTATGATTCAAATTCATATGCATCTATGAATATGTAACTCAATCATTTTTCCCTATGTTTTCACATTGTTTCTGACAACACTTTATCAAATTTTCATTTAAATGCTAATATGTTAAGATATCCCCAATCTTGTTTATGTCTATGTATTGTTTTGTGAAATCAAATACTACAATGATATGCTTTTGGAACTTGAACGAATGGGGAATGTCCAATATGAATTGCTCCTTTATAAGGATGAGCAAACATTCACTCCAAAACAAAGGTGGGTGTTCCCTCAAAAAATCTACTTCTATGGCTAGGAATCACTCTTCATACATATTCCCAATGTTATCATTTAAAAATGGAGTTTTCCAAATCTTTTCCAATTTGGCCATTTGTAATTAAAAATGTGCTAAAGAATTAATATATATTTAAAATTATTATTTGAAATTTTTTTTATAAAAAAAAATAAAATTTAAAAAAAATGTGCATATATTTTATGATTCAAACTCACTCTTCATATATATGCCTAATGTTATTATTTAAAAATGGAGTTTTCCAAATCTTCTCCAATTTGGCCATTTGTAATTAAAAATATGCTAATGATAAATTAATAAATAATTAAATTACTTTATGTCCTAAAATATTTTGAAAAAAATTAATATATAACTAAAATTATTATGTGAAAAAATAATTTAAAATTTAAAAAAATTGTGCATATATTTTATGATTCAAACTCATATACAACCAAAGAATTGTCTTATTCACTCAATTTGTTAGTGAAATTTATTACGGAAAATTATATAGTCCTTATGATCTCATCTTTATTTTTAGGTATTGGTTTGCTTCTCAATTAAGGTTTGAACTTTTTTACAAATATGTTTAATGTTATCATTGCTTCTCAATTAAGGTTTGATGAGCTTCTTTTTTTAAATATAAATATTATGTATATCTCAAATGTTGTCATTTCAAAATAGAGTTTTACAAATCTTCTCCAATTTAGGCATTTGAAATTAAAAATATTCTAATGATAAATTAATATACAATTAAAATGACATTTGGTTCTAAAATATTTGGAAAAACATTATAATTAAAATTATTATTGTTATTATTATTATTATTTTTTAATAAAAAAACACTTTAAAATTAAAAGGAATTTTGTATATTATATATTTTATGATTCAAATTCATTAACGCAATACTTTTCCCCTATGTTTTCACACTTCACTATTTACGACAACTCAATACTTTTCCCCTATGTTTTCACACTTCACTATTTACGACAACTCAATACTTTTCCCCTATGTTTTCACACTTCACTGTTTATGACAACACCTTATCAATTTTTCATTTAAATGCTAATATGTTAAGATATCCCTAGTCTAGTTTATGTCTTTGATGGTGCCTTTACAAATGGAAATGCATTGTTTTGGGAAATCAAATACTACAATGACATGCTTTATGGGGAATGTCCAATATGAATTGCTCCTTTAGAAGGATAAGAAAACATTCACTCCAAAATAGATGTGGATGTTCTGTCAAAAAATCTACTTCTATGGCGACGAATCACTCTTCATATATGCTATTTTTGATATGCTTAACTTACGGCGTTCCCTTTGCAACATTTGGTGCAATTGCTAGTTATTATATGTTGGATGTGATTTTGATTGAAAATTCTTCTTTTTTATTTATTAATTAAAAAAAATTATTAGAAAATTTATTGCTTTAAGCCTTGGAATTTACAATCAAAATTAGAAAATGTTTTTATATCTAGAAACTATTTATGAAAAGTTTAATATTGTTTGATTTTCTCTACCATGTCCTTTTTACATATATCTAGAATAATATTATTTGTAGTTTCTGGTTTTTGTAACATTTTACTACCATAATCAAAATCTATAGAGATAATAATATAACATTATAATATCTTGAAATGGAGCTAGCCAACTCAAATATAGTATTGCAAATCCCTGACTAAGTTAGATGAGGAGGCTATGTATTACTTAGTATTGTATCCATATTGGGGTTGCAAGTTCTATGGGTTCAAAAGAACACTTGCAAACAATTTGTTTTCCATGTGACCTCTCTTTTTCATAGATAAATTTCATTCTTTTAGCCATTATGGATTTGAGAAAAATACATCCTGATAGGCCAATAAAAATCCTTAACAATGAATTAAACATGAACAACTATTAAATATGGGTAACCAAGTAGCATGAAAACAAACAACTAAATCACCAAGGCTAGTAGTGATAAATAATAAACATTCTAGGATACATAAAAATTCCATGTAAATAATTTTTTTACCTAAAATCACTAGATGGTGAGGCCCACAACAACAACTGCAAAAGAAATGCAATATAACCAATCAAACTACACCAACAAAACATATGGTCTTGAATGAGGTTTTGGACTCTTTAGATATAAATGTACACCGTGGCAATGTATCTTATATAAAAATTTAATCCATGTGCTTAACCTTAACATTGACACAAATGGAATACAATTTTACTCATTGCTTTATGATAGAAAAATATTCGGATGAGTATTACCCACATATCCGAAGTCAAAAGGGATAGATTAAAAAGGTATGCTCTGGTCATCTATAAAAGATAAATTAAAGAAGCATGACATGACATATTATTAATACAAATTAGATATGTGTACCAATTATGTTCATATAACACAACAAATAGATGATTCAATACAAATGTCACATAGAAGTCATATTTATCTCATGGGCCTTAAACTTAAATTATATATCTAGCATTACATTAAGCTATAGGAGATAAATCAAAGAAGCATTTGAAATTAAACATGTGTAATAATTATGTCCTTTAGTTCAATAAATAGATAATAATTTGCAAATGCCATATCTAAGCTATATTTCATCTAAGTAGCTTTCAATTTAAAGTTATATCTAATGTTAAATTATATAAAATAATAACAGTAATTCAAACTTCAAAATAATATTTAGAGTTGGTATAAAATGTGACATAATTTTCCTGCGTGGAAAAACATAGTTACTGAGAGTTCAAAACTCATGCATTTGAATAGAAAGTGGGTATATGAATGAGCAAGCAGATTTTTTCTAGAAATGAGAAAGTGAAGGTTGATAGAGAGCCACACAAAATTGCAAATTCATACCTTACCAAAATTGTTAGATCCTTTTAAAGAAAACATATTTAATCAACTTTAATTGAAATATATGATAAACTCAACCCAATTTTATGAAAAGTAGTATACCATTTTTTACATAATTTCACATAATACAAATAGATATAAATTTTAATTAAGTATTGTTATAAAGATTTAACTACCCATCAAGAGATGGCCAAGTGATTGAGACAGGGCATCATCACAATAAAAAACCAAGTACAAATTATAGTAATCCTAGAATCATGCTTTACATGAGGTAAAATTGGGGGACTCATGACTTGTACTATAGATAAAAAAACATTTACCCTTACCAAAAAATATATGATAAAAATTGACAAACTACATAAGCTTAAGCTTAAGGGGATATAATCCTTCTTGCCTTCCATATAGATAATGAAAATGATTGTTCCAAGTCTCATGTTGCTTCTCATGTTATTTTATAAAGCTTGATTGGAAAGAAAAATAGGAGGGCAGAAATGTAAGAAATATAAAACATAATGAAACACAACGTAAGAAATAGAGAACATAATGAAACACACACATAAATATCTCTAGACAATCAACACAATTATTTTCCTAGGAAATCCTTATATGGGAGACAAGCAACTCTAAAAAGTAATGATGCTCTAGACTCCTTTTTCCCTAGGAAATCCTTATGGGAGAAAAACAACACTAAAATGTAAACATGCTCTACTCTCTCTTTTCTGGTATGGAAAATATGTGAGTACAAAGAAAGAGGTAATCTCTCTAGAGTTAGCTAAGAATTTTAGCGTGTAAGGTTTCTATAAAAACTTAACTTCATACATTTTTTCTCTCTAACTTCACACTCCTAGTTGTATTTTCAACTATGGAACAAAATACAATAACACAAAATGGAACTCTTATTCCTCCTAGTGGCCAAGTATTTAACCTAGTGTGATAGCCAACTAGGTGTAAGATTTGACTCTGTCAACCATTAACGAGGTTTTTGATTTTATACATTTTAGAGTATTGTTAAAATTCCACATGTAGCTAGCTTGACATGCATGAGCAATGGGGCTAAAATGTCATTATCTCGTACCATGGTGGTCAACATGATAAGTCAACTTACTAAAGGCATAAATTTTGAATGAACTTCGTTTGATGTTTTTCTTGCACCATTGGATATGTCTTTAAGTGTAGAATAATGGTCAAGATTTTGGCACAAGGGATAATTGTTTGACCCCCAGAAATGTCATTTAATGCCTCAAAATGACTCCAAAAGGTTTTAGACCCAAATTCTCCACCCACCATTAAAATGACCCTACAAGTTGATTCTTTAAGTTTTCTCACTCTATAAGCATCAAAATATATGACAAATAATATAATTATCCAATCTAGATCATTAGTTAATAATTTGTTAAAATTATGAGTAATATATACATAATGGAATTTAAATAAATAGCGTTAATTCATTGAACACCCTTGTACATGTTCCTTGTTGATACTTTGAAAGTAATACTTTTTGAAAAATAATTTGTTTATGGATTCTATTTTCCACATTCTCTCAACCATATCAAACACCTTCTTATAATATTTGAAATCAAAGGTCTTTCCCATACCAAAGTATGTTCTTTTAAAACATGTTTTCTTCGTGATATGGGTGATTTAGAAATGATTGGGAGAGCGAAATTCCTTGAATTTAATACATGTACAATATGTTTGGTTCATGCCACTAAGCCAAGAATTTTAAATTCAACTGACTTTTAATATAACCAACTAAATCTTGCAAAAAAGGAATAAAACAATTTATGTTAGGGTTGTGGATTTAGGCATTGAAACAACACACCATGATATTTAAAATTTAAAAATAATGGTTTGAGTCCTAGGTAGCTCAGAATCCTATTTGTTTTCAAAATAAGGATGCACTCCCATTTGATTCTCATGATTAGGTTGTAATCATGAGGCTCTCGCTCAATAGT
This sequence comes from Pinus albicaulis, assembly GCA_034641835.2. Classification (NCBI taxonomy): domain Eukaryota; kingdom Viridiplantae; phylum Streptophyta; class Pinopsida; order Pinales; family Pinaceae; genus Pinus; species Pinus albicaulis. The sequence continues at coordinate 2,045,357 of CM076575.1, read as the reverse complement.
GGACCTTCCCAAAATCTTGTGATGTCTTGTCACAAACAAAACCATCAAACTGAAAACACATCATGCAAGAAACATAGCTCGCTGACATATATCATTTTTCTCCTTCAAAGAAAAAAAATTCACATCATGTGAATATCTCCATGTACTCTTACATATTGGTGTACAAAACCTTCAACCAAAAACAAGTTCACAACATGCCTCTTCAAACAACTGACTCTCAAGTCAAATAATAGAGCTCATGTACAAATTTGCATATTTGTTGCATTTAAGTGTGTCAACGTAACTCTACTTTCAACGTCTTGCTTCATGCAACATGCACCATACTTTGAATTTGTAAAGAAATTCATGAAACATCAAAATACATGCAAGGCCTTAATTGGATAAGAAATCTAACCATACGTTAGCAAACCATTTCAATGGCGCATCTTTTAGCTGCACTTCATCATGTGAATCATCTTGACCTTCATCGATTATGGAATCTTCTTTTCCATTATTGTCGTTATCTCTTTCCACCTCATTCAAATGTTGTGGATGACTTGTTGGATACAAAGTCCAACACTTGTCCACAAGGTGACCTTTCTTATGGCAATGAGTAATAAACAATTGCATCTTATTTTCAACATCATTTTCCTTGTCCAATGGGCCTTTGAGTTTTTACCTCATTTATTTAGAAAGTTTCAATGTGCATGGATACCTTCTTCCAACATCTATAAACATTATGATTATTCAAACCACAAAAGGAACATGTGCAAGTTCTTTTATATATCTTATGTGAATATTTACCATGTTTATCATAATCAAAAGCAATTTGATTAAAGGCAAATTTATACCTTGAACATTCACCATTGTGGCCTTCTTGAGGAGGTGAATTTGATGAGGTAGTGGCTCTCCTCTGAATAGTAGCAATGAATGAACAATGACTAGATAGAGCTTTCAACATCCTCTTCTTTTACATTCTCATTAGTTGCATGTTTATTAACATCTTCTTGCAAAGTGGGTGTCAAACTTTTTCCATTCATCATGAACACAAACTTCTGAAGCTTGAGGTAATGAACACGAAATAAAATTCCTTCTTGGAACAGCTTCATGTGCCTCCTTGGCTTTGGAGCATTCTCCATCATGTTTTCCATGGTTAAGACCCAAATAATTAGGCCCTTCCTCAACAACATTTGGCTCAACTATGCCTTGTACATGTTTGCCTTTAACCCTTTACTTTCATAGCACATTTTCATCAAAAATTTGGACTTTATTCCTCTAGTGTGTCTCTCAAAAGCACGTACACATTAATTTTGAGAGGAAATTGAAGACAGAAACCAATAGCTAATTCTTCTAGCATGGACCTTAATGTATCAAGACTTAGCAACCTTATTTGCATAATTTTTTCTAGTATGGACCTTAATGTCATAGCCTTCTTTTGCCTAAAATGAAAGCAAATTTCCTTGCAATTTGGCTTGCGACATTCATAATTCATGCTCATGGAACATGATTGTGTTGCAATTGTGATAACATATGTTGTATGCAGAAGCTAATAAAAAATGATCGAAATTGACATTTTTGCTCTGTTTTTTTGAAGATTTAAGGAAAATTACACCAAGTAGCTTCCAACTTCATATGACCATCATGTCAAACTCATCTCAGGATATTTTCCAAGTAAGAGCCACTTAAGCAAGCAATCTAGTATACATGACTCCAATTTCAATTAGTAGCAATGACAGTTCTCTAAGTATGGTGCAAACATTGCTTCAGATCCTCAATGGGGCATGTTTGGTGACAATAATTTGGGGAGTGAGAGAGGGAGATAGTAGGAGAAAAAATTCAAGGAATCCACGAGAAATTGAAAAATATATAACTAGAATAAGGTGGAAGACATCTGTAACCTAAGAGAGAAACCTGTGAGGAAATGGGTGAAGTTGGTATTACACACCCAATTGGACAACCTCGAGGAGAAAACATTTCTCCCACTTTATTTGTTGGCATAACCTAGTAAGTGTAATTCACTAGCATGTATTTTGTCAAGGCCTTGACCTAGTTTCCATTCAACTCCATCCACTAGGTTGTAGAGGATTCCTCTAGTGTGTCTTTCAAAATCATGTACACATTCATTTTGAGAGGAAATTGAAGACAGAAACCAATAGCTAATTCTTCTAACTAACCTTGACTAAAATGAGCTAAATTGTACTTTGATACCAACTTGATTTGAATATGGAAAAACTAGTTTTATTGGGCTATCTCCCTCATTAGTTAAATAAAAATGTCTTTAGGATCGTCTAAAGTTAGCCAATTGGGAAGGGGTTTGTGTCAAGCTTTAAGTGTATTTTGTGAGAAATTTATGAGTTAATTAGCTTTTAAAAACTCATGTGCACAAATAAAATGCAAAATTTTTATTTAGGAAATTTTTTTCATTCAATCTAGATTCCGATCATTGGACATGTAAGAGGAAGAAAGAGGGAATTCACTTTTCAAATTCTAGACCTTGTCTAAACCAAAATAAACTAGAGGTTTGGTTTTCAAATACATTCACTTATTTGGAAAAGTTCTAGCTACCAAAAGTCCATATGCCAATATACCTCCCAAGAAATACATTTAGTACACCACTGGTTAGTTTTTTGTCTTCCTATATTCTTTATCAACCTCTTCTAGTGATTCTTGAAAGGTGGATACTTAAATCCTTCCTAAAAATTTGAGCTCTAAAATGAGAAGACATACAAGCTCATTTTAAGTCATTCTTAGATAATGAAAATGATTGTTCCAAGTCTCATGTTGCTTCTCATGTTATTTTATAAACCTTGAGTGGAAAGAAAAATAGGAGGGCAGAAATGTAAGAAATATAAAACATAATGAAACACGCACATACATATATCTCTAGACAATCAACACAATTATTTTCCTATGAATCCTTATGGGAGACAAGAAACCCTAAAAAGTAATGATGCTCTAGGTAGCTTAGAATCCTATTTGTTTTCAAAATAAGGATGCACTCCCATTTGATTCTCATGATTAGGTTGTAATCATGAGGCTCTCACTCAAGAGTGGACCTTCCCAAAATCTTGTGACGTCTTGTCTTCCCATTTATGGTAAAGAAATCAAATAGTTCTATCAATTCCACCTTGCAACTCTAAGAGACATTGAATTAAATTTCATCTCAAGACAAGGCTTTGAGAGGACACTCTCAAAGCCAACCTTCGTTATGGCTTTGAAACACATGGTAAGTATCAAGACTTAGCAACCTTATTTGCATAATTTTTTCTAGCATGGACCTTAATGTCATAGCCTTCTTTTGCCTAAATGAATGCAAATTTCCTTGCCATTTGGCTTGTGACATTCATAATTCATGCTCATGGAACATGATTGTGTTGCAATTGTGATAACATTTGCTGTATGCAGAAGCTAATAAAAAATGATCGAAAATGACATTTTTGCTCTGTTTTTTTTGAAGATTTAAGGAAAATTACACTAAGTAGCTTCCAACCTCATATGACCATCATGTCAAACTCATCTTAGGATATTGTCCAAGTAAGAGCCACTTAAGCAAGCAATCTAGTATACATGACTCCAATTTCAATTAGCAGAAATGACAGTTCTAAGTATGGTGCAAACATTGCTCTAGATCCTTAATGGGGCATGTTTGATGACAATAATTTGGGGAGTGAGAGAGGGAGATGGTAGGAGAAAAAAATCAAGGAATCCTCGGGAAATTGAAAAATATATAACTAATAAGGTGGAATACATTTGTAACCTAAGAGAGAAACCTGTGAGGAAATGTGTGAAGTTGGTATTACACACCCAATTGGACAACCTCGAGGAGAAAACATTTCTCCCACTTTGTTTGTTGGCATAACCTAGTAAGTGTTATTCACTAGCATGTATTTTGTAAAGGCCTTTCAACCTAGTTCCCATTCAGCTCCATCCACCAGGTTGTAGAGGATTCCAAGCCTAATTTCATAAAAAGTAAGTTGGGGATGATCACATTGACTTGCTTGATGACATTTCTATGAAGATTAACTACCTTGAACTATTTTTTTGCGTAGGGAAAGAGACACATTCCCATGTATGAGCATGAAAACGTTCTTTGATATTGTTAGTGCCTCTAGTGTTTACTTCTACAAGTTCTATAGGCAGAGTCTGTAAAGGGACAGGTAGCCTCTGGATCTCATCTTTTATGAAAGGTGACATATCTAGTAAATGCCCCTACAGTCAATCTCTGGAATGGATCTAAATAGAAGTTTTTCACTTTAATATTAGTAAAACACGACAACTTTAAGGTAAACTATGTACATGTGCCATTTCTTCCACAAACTAAAGTGTATAAGTAGTAAATTTTATACCAAGTGTGCTCCCACCATGTAAAGCGCAATTCGGTGAACTTATCATTTTTATAATATCTTTTTCGATTAAATTTAGTTTCACACATGATCAATTATTGCTTTGAAAGTTGTGTTCTACATAATTTGTGTACACTAAATTACAAATTTATTTTTTGAAATCTATTTTGTGTAAATGTCAACCAATAGATATATATCATGGAGGATGAACGACGAAGATCAGCTAAATCCCATATGGAGGTTCAGGGATCGGGGGATGTTCACGGTATTTAAAAATAATCTTAAATCTCCATACATGTGTATACATATGGAATTGATTTTTTATTAACTTTGTGAGTTAAATTAGTTGTTAATAAGTTTCATATTTTAATTTTTAGGAGGTAAGAGGAGAAGGGTTTCTACTCCATCCATGGAGCGTGGCCAAGGTTCAAGCGGTCGAGGTATGAGTGGTAGCAGGTTGCGGGAAGGGGGTGATATTTATTCCCCCGAAGGCCAATCAATGGCTGCTGGTTCTCAACAGGGTCACTGTGGGTCTGGTTCTCAACAGTGTCATTCTGGGTCTGGTTCTCAGCAGGGTAATGTTGGAGAAGATGTTAACCAACAACATCAAGGTTGCCATCAATTTCAATATTTTTTCATTAAATTTGTACAAATTTTTTTACACGTGTTTTTTCTAATATACGAAATTTTATATATATTGATGCAGAGGCCGAAAATGTTCGAGCTAGTGGTCAAAATAGACGCAGGGCAGCTCGCTACATTCAAAAAGAAGGTTGTCAACCCAGCACAACTTATCTGGATGAGATTACTGATATACCATGGGAAACCAACATGGCGGAATGCACCTTACAAAGGTGTGAAAGCCTTCATGAAAAATTGCAAAGAGATCTCATGGCTTTGTCTCTACCTGCTGAGAGTAGACAAAGCCTTGAAATAGTTACACATTCATTGGGTGAAATGGTAAATGTGTACAGAAATTTGGGGCCAACGACTGATTCGTTTGTAGAACTGATGAGAAAGAGAAAAGAAATAGTGATAGGTCCCGATAAATGGAAGGACATAAAACAAAAAGTTACAAGAGCAGAGGCCAAGTCAATGTTTAATTATAAGGAAGGGCAAAAAAGAAAATTGTTGAAGGTGCAGTATTTCAAGCACCCAGACAAAGCTGGTTATTTGTATGATCGACATCTTGCGGCCTTTGGAAGGCTTCCATGGAACGATGAGGTTCCTATTTATTTTGCACAAATGTTTTATGCAGAATTTTTTTTGGGTATGAAACCCGACTACAATGACCTTCCTTCAGAATTTTTTGGCTTGGGGAGAGGTCGATTATATCAACGTAAGGGCGCTAAGCGAGATGTGGAGTTTCCTCACCCTGAGCCTCCATTGGTGAGTCGACCATTTCGAGTTGAAACTCTGCGATCAGAGATGGATGCGACTTCTCAAATAAGTCGAGAAGCAAGAGATGTTATGATCGACAATGTTCATAGAAGATTGAGTGGAGTTGATCTTTGTTTAAATCGACAAAGAGCACGTGAAAATGCACGTGCCAATTTTGTTTATCGTACAGATGAGGAGATTTACAACATGAATGTTGAAGATCTCTGAACATATGCAATAAATTGTCGCAATGGTCTGCAAGACCTAATTTTTCATGAGGAAGAGGGCACCGGAACGGTATGTGTTAGTGACCTTAGGGTTTAAAATTATTTTTACATATACATGTGTACAATTTGTAATAAATACATGTGTATGTATATGTATACATTTAGTTGTATGTGTGCATTAATCTAACAAAAATGTATGATTATATGTTAAAACACCATTTGCAGTTCTCAGGCATGATGCGTGATGAAAATGTTAATATTACGTTCGGGACCTCCGGTTCAAACGATGCAGATGGGTCTGACCATCATGATATGTTGGCACATGTATGTTAGTGTTTTATAAGTGACTCTAAAATAAATAATTATTGGCACACATGTACATGTATGTATATATATAATTTGATAAAATGTTTTAACAGGTACCGATTCCGTCTGATGTTTTTGGGATGGCGGTACCTTCTTCTTCCTTAAGAGATATACCTTCTACTTCATTGGGAGATGAGCCACAAGTATGGACAATTTTTCACAAGTTTAAAATTTATGTTTAAAAGTTATATATATATATATATATATATATATATATATTCTACCTCAAAAAGTTCCATTAAAAATTGAGATATATATATATATATATATATATATATTGAGTTATTTAAAATTTTTTGAATTTAGGTTCCTATAGAAGATTTCTTTAATCCGGGGACTCTAGCGACGGAGATAGGAACATCCACAGCATTTGAACAAGTTGTCTTTAGTTCCTTTTTTTAATATTATTGAAAATAAGTTTATATATGTACATGTGCATTTTCATTTGAAAGTTTTTAATATATATATATATAATTGTACATGTATATTGTACAGTTTACCACTGCAGATGTTCTTATGGGAGAACTTGTTCATCAAATGGAGAGGGAACCTTACGAGGTATTGCATGATTTTTTTGTTATATTTTGTTTTTTACATGAAGTTCTAGATATATATATTCTCATTCATTTTTAAAACTTCAAATTTTAATGTTCAAGTACATGTGCATTGTGTATGTAGGTTTCCTATTCACAGGATAGGGCGCGGACTGAGACCCTAGTAGGGAAGACGCTAGATCCTCCATTTGATGGACATGATTTATAGTAGATTTGATTTCAAAATTTAGATGGTTTTAAAATTTGTTAAACTTGATACAATTTGATACTTGTGAGATTTACAATTTTTGGACATATTTTATTACATTGTTATTATATAATTTGTTTTATTTAATTTTTGGATGGTTTTAGTACTTTTGGCATGTGAATGTGAAGTAATGTTGTCATCTGAAATACATTTGGCATGTGATATTTAATGTTAAATGTTTTTGTTGGATAGTTGAATTATAATTGGCATGGCATGTGAAGTTTTAAAACTCAAGTTTTGGATGGTTTCAATCTACATTTTGCATGTGATATTTAATGAACTTTAAATGTTTAATTTTTTAATGTTGCACAATATATAATCAAAATGGTTTTAAAACTTAAAGTTTTGGATGGTTTCAATCTACAACTTAAAGTTTTGGATGGTTTCAACCTACATTTGCACATGTGGTAAATTGAAATTATGTTACTTGTAACAAGACAATCCCCATTGATTTCATTGTATATGTTGATTTATGATTTGATATAATTGCATGTATGATGGTACATTACTTGTAAAGTCATTGGATTAATAGTGTTCATTGATTTCAGTGTAAGCGCAAAAAATTATTGACAATGTAGAGCGATTTTTGTGTTATAATAATTAAACCTAATAATATTGGAGAGCAAGAGAGACTTGAGGTATGGTGTTTACTACAAGAGTTCGAGCTAAATATTTAAATGGTTTATGATTTATGATTTTTACTTTCTTTTTAATATATTCGATACGGAAAGATGACAAAACTAATAAGGGTGACAATAAGAATAGAAGAAGAAAATAGTTTAAGATTGATCACAATAAATGCTATTTGTAATTGATTACATTCTAATTTCTATTTGTAATTGATTACATTCTAATTATTCACATTCTATCATTCAATATTATTACATTGTCACTTTGCATTCAAAAATTTTATTTGATCATTTTCCATTATTAAAGTTATTCTACAATATTTATCATCTCAACAAGTTGAGGTAACTAAGAAAATTTAAAATTAAAATGACTTGATAAATCTCAAACATATTTAGCATATTTAAAATGGTTATATTAATATTAGATGTATTTACATATTATTGATAAAATTAATCATATGTTCCTCATATTATCGATAGTTTTTCCTTGGTTGCACACGACTGAAACAACCTAGATCCATCTTAACTACGGATCTATCAAGCGCCGAGAGGGATCAAATCTCTCGAGGTGCGAACCTTTCCTCAAGTTTTGCACTCAAAAAAGAGGTTTGCACCTCTAGATATTTGATCCCTCTCGGCGCTTGATAGATCCATAGTTATGATGGATCTAGGAAAATAAATTTCTAAAAATAAGTAAGGGAAAAGCAGCATAGGGAACAATTAGGAGTAGATTTAGGTCATAGGGAACAATTAGGAGTAAATTTAGGAACATGTGATAGTTGGGTGAGATAAAATAATATTTTAATAAAATAATGGGAATTTGTAGGAGAGACAAATAGTGGATATGACATGTATTTTGGTGAATAATCAAATTTATGGAATTAAACAATTAATTATTTTTGTATGTGAAAACAAGATTCACACCTAATCCTCACCTAAAAGACTAAATTAAACACATTATTATTAAGAGGACGAGGAGCTTTCTAGGTTTTGAGCTCCCCATTGTTAGATAAGTGTCGTAATGGCATTCCATGTATTTTTGTGAGAACTTATGATATTGTGATATTCTAATTACGAAATAGTGATCTTGAGTACATGCTGGATAATGTAGTAGATAGGAACTTTTTGATAAGGGGAGATAAGGGATGTGACCAAATTCCTATCAGTGAAAAAAAAATTCTTCACCTTCCTATAACTCCATTGTAGCTTTGGGGGCCAAAGGTAAGAAGAGTACCTTGGAATTTATTGGGTGAAAAACCAAGTAGGTCACCAACTTTGGTCTAGTGCATTGGAATTCATTAAAGAATTGGTCATTGGAGCTGCTTCAAGCTAGGAGTGAGCATCGTCACCAACCTAAATTGAATATTTTACACTCCCTAGGGTGAATGATACTTTAAATTGATTGACAGTCTAAGACTTTCGAATTTTTCTGAATGCCAAATGATCTTACAAAGCTAGTATTTATAATATCCTAGTAGGTCATTCGGTGACAACTTTTACCGGAAACTTGAAACAAAGAGAATCTATCCTTGGCTAGGACATCATGTAAGATGCTTGCCATAAATAGTAAAATTGTACTTAAAAGCTGAGATTCGGGCAAGTGGGGACAACCACTTGTTATCTCGTCCCTTGGAGGCTAGGCCATATGGGGACTGAATCTGACCTTACAAAATAAAGTGAAATAATTTGTACCATACGGTCGGAAAACATATACAAGAACAATTAATATACAAGAGCAATTAATTTCATTCTAGAATATATATATCCAATACATATAACATTTTTCATCAATGCACATGTATAGAAAAACTACTTTCAGTTGATACTAGAGCACGTGCTTGTACCCAAACAATTTGTAACATGTGCAAACCACAAATAACATAAGCAGCTCAATTTTTAGTTGAGTATTGGAAGTTTTATAACATATTTAATCCAAAGATAATAAATTGTTGGACACTTCACTCAAAAAAATTCTAATGGAATTCCATCCTCAATAATCCGTTCATGATCGGATTTTGACATTTTCCATTTCTTAATTTTCGATTTTTTCTTTGATTGAACTTCTATCAACTTTATGCATGTTGCACACACCAAGTGACTATATTGACAACTTATGGAATCAGGTTCATAGTCTTCAAAGTAAACAAAGTCTCCACTTTGATGAGTTTGTCTGAAAAAATAACCTTTCAGTATAATAGACCCTCTGTCATACTGAAATCCATGATCATTATAGTCTTGTAATAATTTCATTTTTCGTTCAGTGCAACGCATCAAATAATACTTAAAATTTTCATCATTGTCAATAGGTGCAATTACAGCAAAAACATCTCCTGCACAATAAAATAAATTTAACATTTAATTATGCATATTTAAATTTATTTCTAGATCCTTAAATCATTAGAAAGTAATTCAAATGTTACCTTCTCTAACAAGATCAGAAACTCGATCACCATAGGATGATATTGTAGTTTCCTCTGATTGCATTTCTTCAAACATTGCAACAGACATTTTGCCCTTTGTATTTAGCTTTGTATGTTTCCAATCGTTCACATACATTTTGTTTTCACAAACGTCATTGGATTTTGTGTTGTCTATGCAAACATCACAAAAACAAGAATATTTTATTTTATCCAATGCAAACACATTTCTGGATGACTTTGTTTGAATTGAATGCAATTTTCGAGTCCCTTTTATTGTTTCAACATCATTTCCAATTGATCTATCTACGTCTTTGATTCCAATATGCCAGAAAAACCTTTATATGGAAAATTAGAAAAATAATTTGTAAATATGATATCAAAATACAATTAAAAATAATCATTCCATGGTAAATGTACAATGTTTAAAATTAGATTTCCAATATAAATTAAATTGAATGTACCTTAGCACTTCTCTTGATGGGTTATTCTCATGGCTTAGAGCAGCGATGCACCATTGAACAACTTCTTCAGCGTTCACAAGTCGGCGTGTAGAGTGGTTCATTTGATATCTTTGAAGTACTTGTTTTATGCATGCTCTCGCACCGTCATGTTCCCCTTTTCCGTGGCCAGTCTCAAAGAAATTCCAACAATGTTTAATGCATGTTTTCTTATGAAGACAACACAACCAAAAGAATGATCGTGCAGATTTGAATTGACCTACGCATCCGTCTGACCATATCCAATGTTCATTGAATGTTATTCCATGATCTTTCAATGAATCATACATTCTTCCAAAACAATATTGTACAAAACATGTATCATGTGTACGATCGTCACTAATATAAAAGTGATATTATTTAATTATATGTCGATTTTCACTCGTGCTTTCTATATGATCGACATTTTGTTCAGCATGTCTATATAGAATATGGACGAGCATGGAGACTTGGTCAGAATGATAGTATTCACTATGAATTTCTTTTTGTGGAACAAATGTGTAGTTTTCTGCAAAATCAATCACTGACAAAATGGTCCCTGGTGGAAAAACTTCACGAGATTTTTTGAATTGCAAGTCTTTCCATCGAGCTCTATGGGAATGCTTGGTGTATTTGTAAATTTCTACCTCAAACTTTCTCAAAAAGTCTATCAGAAAAATTTCGTCTTCTCGTAATTCGATTCTTTTAACACTATTTGCACCTTGAATCGATGTACCGATATATTCATATCTCTTTCATTTCACTTTCATGTTGGACAATGATTGATCATTTATATCAATACGATATTTGTTTTGAAATTTAGTCAAATTTCCACAATCATCGCATTTTTTACCACCAACACATTTTTTTTGTAAAATAGTTCATCGCTTTCTCTTTCACATAGAATTTGAGATATGAATTCACGGATAGTGGAAGGAGGAGGTGAATCCTTCCATAATGTTCTACAGAAATCAAGGAATGTGTCATAATATAACTCAAATTCCACATGATAACGGCAACAACAAGTGTCGCGTACGGTGATAGGTTTTACATACCATGGTTTTTGTTGAACAAAAGCATTGAGTGAAACATGAATTTGACGATTCTCTTTTTTGAACTTGTTGAATAACTCTATCTGAGTGGTTTCCAAGAGATGTTTTTCATGTTCTTCGTACTGATTTCATGTTATTCTTCTTCGCATCACATGTCTTGCAGTTGGTGAAACACGCGAATTGTTCTTCCAATATTCATATATTATTTTTTTAACATTTTCTCCAAGTCTATCTTTGTATGGTTGCCTACAAATAGCTCTCCAACAAGCGAGTTCATCATTTACATCTATTTGTAGTCGAAATTTTTGATGTTTGTGCAGAGTTTTTCGTGAGGTTCCCAGTGCTCGTGCCATAGATGTTATCAAACGATTCTCTTGAGTACTTGGTGAAACTATTGCCATCTGTATTCCTCTACGTATATTTGAAACATCTTTATCTCTAGATCTCTTAATTGACTTTATAGCACTACTCATATTTTTATCACCTCTTCATTCATTTTTTTATCTTTGGTTGATTTTCGAATACCCAATAGTGTCGTCGCTTCTTTAATTTCTTTAATGATAGGAGACCTTTCAACATTTCAGCCTGAACTGTCACTTGCTCATTTAAGAAATACTCTTCAAAAATGCGGTTGACACGATATCGTATAACATGATCAGGTTTTTTATCTCCATATGTGTGAGTGTCAACATTTTCTAACATCTCATTATCGATAGTGATTTCATCTGTACATATTCGAAAAAATAGTACATATTCAATAAATCACTAAATTAATAAATATGTCAATAAATATTAGGAAAATTTTAAATATATCGATAGATCATAATATTTACATTTACATACCTGCTTCAATTTCTGCTTGAGGTTGATTTTCTTCTTCAATATTTTGAGGAGTATCTCTGTCTGTTTACATTAAACAAAATATTTTTCAAACTAGTTCATCAAATAAAAATTAAGCTTCATATTTTACATTGGGAAAATTTTAAAAATATATCAATAGATCATAATATTTACATTTACATACCTGCTTCAATTTCTGCTTGAGGTTGATTTTCTTCTTCAATATTTTGAGGAATATCTATGTCTGTTTACATTAAACAAAATATTTTTCAAACTAGTTCATCAAATAAAAATTAAACTTCACATTTTACATTAGGAAAATTTTAAATATATCAATAGATCATAATATTTACATTTACATACCTACTTCAATTTCTGCTTGAGGTTGATTTTCCTCTTCAATATTTGAGAGGGCTTCTAACTTTCTTTTGCGAGATTGTCTCATTTCTTCTCTACGTGCCTCAGGGTCTCTTTTTCGATCATATTTTCTCGCACAAGTTCTTCGATTTCCCATGATAATAGGGTATGAAGTTCAAAAAATTTCCTTCAAAAAATTACACAATAACTCAATTACAAAAAATATCACAAAAGATTTAATTTAAAAAAATTCAATGTAAATTTTTTGTAAAAAATACATACTCCAATCCAAAACACACACTTTAAAAAATTCGAGAGAAAAATGTTTTATAAAAATGAAACGAAGCTCAAAAGATTTACTTCAACTCAAAACACATACATACCTCCAAGAAATGTCTTCCAAAAAAATTCTTGAAACCCAAAATTGTAAAATCAATTTGCTTCCAAGAAATGCTCTTAAACCCAAACTTTGAAGAAATTTTTTTGAACCCAAACCAAGATCTTTGTAGAATGAGATGAAGTGTGCGAAATGTGCGAAAATTGTGAATCATTTCGCGGCAGTTTATATTGACGCGAAATGTGTTTTAGTAGGGGGCTCCGCAAAACTTTCCGGCCGACGGAGAGTTATACAATAGTTCAGTCGAACTTTTAATTAAAAGTTCGGCCGAACTATTAAGACGTTAGATTTAACGAGTCTTAAGCAGAAAACATAGTTCGGCCGAACTAACGCATCACCAATTACGCAAAAACCATGCTCTGAAAACGGTTCTGCAACTTTGGACTAATTAAACTCCATGAAAGGTTGTTAATTAACTGTCGGAACCAAGACAAGCATTTTCAGAATGGAATCTACTTTCAGGAAATATAACGTTTATGGAATTTCATAAACGTTTATTAATTTTAATTATTTTTCTAATAAAATAGGTGCAAACAAATTCTAAGGGTCATTGTGATTCAGTGAAATCAAAATTTTGTATCTCCCAAAATACATTGTAAAAAAAATTGAAAAAATTATGGGGCATTTCATTGGTTCGTCGTCTCTAATGGTCCAAGTGAAAATGAAAAAAAAAAAACCAAAAATCGGACTATAAACGCGCTGTTGGAGGCTGCCACGATAATTTCAAATCGAATCGCGATTTTTTCGTAATTATCGCGATAATATCGCGCTAACGATAATTTCAAATTATCGCCGAAATTATCGCCGATAAAATCGTTCTCGTGAAAAACTCGCGATTTTTTCATCTTTGCCTGAAACCATCTTCTTTACCCCAGGGAAGGCTTTATAATGAAGGTGGGAAAATCTACGGTGCTATAATTCAGAATCAGATTGAAGAGAAGTATCGCAAGTCAAGGCTCCCAAAGGACTTCCTCCAACTTGATAGAGACCATCAACCATAAATCCAAGTGTGAATGTATCTTTAGGGTTTCTTTTCCAAATACGTACCTTTCCATCAATGAATGCTACCTTGAAGCCTTTATCTCCCACCGTAGAAATAGACACGAGGTTCTCCTTCAAATCGAGCACATACAACACTTCATGTAGATGAATGGTTTCACCTTGATTCAAGTAAAGAGTGACAGTACCTATCCCTTTCACGGGGTAGGTGGCATTATCTCCAAGTATAATCTCCAAATTAGTCTTCTTTTCAATCAAATTTGAGAGGGACTCTTTGTACCCAGGGAAGTGCCTTGAGGCTCCACTATCAATCAACCAATAATCCAAAGTATCTGGACGAGAGGCAGTAGATAGAGCAGAAATAAGATAAAACTCCTTTTGTTTTTCTACAACATTACTTTCCTTATACCTAGAATTTCTCGTCCTTTTGGGAGGTCGACCATTTCCATATCGGGCAGCAAGAGCATTCCTCTTTCCTCTATTGTTGAACTTGTTGTTTCTTTGATTGTCATTGCCTTTGTAATTGTTGTTGTTGTTGTTGTCGTCATCCCTTGGAGAATCCTTCTTGTGAGGACACTCTCTAGCATTGTGGCCGAACCTGTTACAATTGTAGCACCTTCCTTTCCTTCCTTCTTTGAATCCCTGCTTGAACCCTTGACCCTGTCTACTTGGACCAGCATTACTTTTCTTCTTTGCATGAGCGAAGAAAGCAGTAGTTACATTTCCATTTGAGGGCTTATCTTTCTTTGTCATCCTTGTCTCCTCTTGAGTGCACCTAGCCAATAATTCATTGAAACTAGGAATCCTGTCATTGTTGAGAATGGTGGTGTTGAACACACACATCCCATGCTCTTGACAGGCCTCCAAGTGCAATGAGAGTGAGTTCCCTGTCAGCAATAACTTCTCCAATAGATAGTAGGTCATTCTTGATTTGAGTTATTCTCATAAAGTAGGATTGGATAGACTCCCCTTTATCCATTTTGATGTCCTTCAACTTGTTCTTGAGAAAGAGGATTTGATTTGCATTGTTTACTTTGAACATCCCAACCAGCTTATCATACATCTCCTTAAATGTTCCCAAATCAGAAATATAGGCGACCAAATATTTTTGAATGGAGTCTATGATAATTCCCTTAGCTTTGACCTCACATTTATTATACTTCGTCTTAGCAACAGTAGGCGCATTTGAAGGAGGCTCCACCACTCTTCCTTGCACATAGTCCATGGCATCATGCTCTTCCAAATTCAAGTCCAAAGTCATCTTCCATGCATGATAGTCAGATTTGTCCTTGAGCTTATCCTCAAATATGAAGTGAGATGTAGTAGCCATTGAGGCTAGTCCAATCCTATCTAACAGATCTCCCTTAGTGATATATGTGTCTCTTGTCTTGGCTTGTCTTCTGTCGATTTATTTTATGTTCTAGTAGCATTTACTGTCAATGGTTATGTGATCGCAAATTGAATTGGGCTAATAAGAAAGATTGAAGTAAGATGTAGTAGCCATTGAGGCTAGTCCAATCCCGTCTAACAGATCTCCCTTAGTGATTTTTTTTCTCTCTCTTGCTTGGGCTTTGTCTTCACCTGGGCTCAAATACCATGTTAATTTTAGTTAACAATGGTATGTTCTATGCTTAGCACAATTACTTCAATGTTCCTTTAGCAACCCAATGACAATTTCCAATTTAGTTTTCCAAAAGCAATCACATTAACCATAAATCATATTGACAGTGACTGTAGATAGAACATAAAATAAAATGCAAAAGACAAGCCAAGACAAGAGGAAACCAAATTTGGCGAATGCCAGAGAAAAACTGTTAATTTTAGTTAACCATGGTATGTTCTACGCTTAGAGCAGTTTACTTCAATCTTTCTTATTAGCCCAATCCAATTTGCGATCACATAGCCATTGACAGTAAATGCTAATAGAACAAAAAATAAATCGATAGAAGACAAGCCAAGACAAGAGACACAAATATTCTTGCAGTTCTTATTATTCAGCATAGAGAGAGAAAATATCTTTAAAAGCAGTCAACAAGATGCCCTAGCCAGCAAAGTCTTTGCTGGTCAAACCAGCAATTCAGCGTCCAAACAAACTCGGTCAAACTCAGTCAAACTCAGCCTTCATTCAAAGTCAAACACAGCCCAAAACAGTCCACAATTCTGGTAAACGCAAAAGTCAAAGTCTCTAGTCAAAACAGCAGTCAACGTTGCGATCAGCTGCAATCAAAGTCAAAATTTGACCTCAATTTTTGTGCCTCCAACTGCGACCTCTCCAAATCGGATTTTTGACCTCAAAAACGCAGTCAAGGGATGAGAGTTGACCCAAAATCAACGCTGGTCAACATTGTCAAGAAAAACCCTAAACCAATCTGAAAATTGCAGCTTCCTGTTTCACACGTGTGGAGAAGAGAGAAGCTGGTGGTCTGGATGCAAGTGTTGATGACAAACTTTCAAATCTCAAGACAATGTCTTTGAGTTCGGGTGGAATGTCTTCGACTTCCTTATGAGTATCAGTCATCAAACTTTAATTTTATAGCACAACCTTATAATGCATTAAAATTTGTTGCACAAATTTTAATTGCATTAAACCAACTTCCTAATCTTCCCATAATTTTAACCCAACTTGCAAAACATTAAAGCCTTTTATTTTTTTCAATGATGGAAAACACATCTTAGCAAATTATTGCATTTCCCTTCTTTATGTTATATCAACGGAGTCAAACCTTTACATTAAGCCCAATGTAAAGTCTTCACGTAAATGACGGCAGATATATGAAATGCAACAATATTGAAAATTTCATCGAATTAATATTTGGTGAGTCAAATTGACAGATTTTAAAACAACATTAAACCTTTTCCATGATATTATCGCATTCAATCTTTAGAATAACCTCCACACTGCTTTTTATACGAAATTCGTTGGATTAAAGACCTTATTGCAGAAACCGTTGGATCTATTTGAGTGCTGGCAGGCAGCTTCAATCATAAACTTGATTTTATGATTTTATCGAGTCCATCTGACCATTTAAATTCCTTGCAATTAGAAATGCGATTTCCATCGGATTTGAATCTCTCATGCAATGGCCGTCGGATGATGACAAGAGTCGCTGGTGGTCAAATTGAATTTTTAAATCCGATTTATAAAACCATCAAGTCCGCTTGAACTGTTAAATCACATGCAACTTAAAATGCAATTTCCGTTGGATCAACAAACTTGGTGTGTAAGTTATCAGATTTCCCAGTACTAGACTATCAAATTTATTTAATGAATCTCTGAACCTTTACGCATTACAGCAATCTTAATTCATCCAAACTCTACTAGATTTCAAGTCTACGATGGTGATTTACCTTGGTTCTGCACGCACTAAAGTGATCTCTTATTCTTCAATCTTGCCAAGATTGCCATACCATCTAAAAAGTCACAGATTTTCAGATGTCAACAATTTACATGCCTTTAATATAACAGTACAACCGGATTTTTCACCTCGCAATGGACGCACAATGTTAAACGAAAGATACACACACAGCAATCAATTTATTAAAATTTGATCTGAATTATTTTCAACTCAGAAACTTCGAATGATGAGTAAAACTTCCCAGATTTGGCATTTACGCACACTTTACCCAGCTACGAAGGAAAAATGTAATGTTCCTCTATTCGATTACTATTTTCATCCAAAATCCTCCTCTTCGCTCTTCTTTCGAACTTACATTTAAAATATATATTGTTCAAACAAACAAATTGATCAAATTCTATGGATCAATTTGCCCAATTTTAGATAAATTTGTATTACATAATATTTGCCTAAAAATCTTCAACAAAAAAACTAAATTCAATGAATCAAATACAAGTTGTTCAAATCCCTAAATATCAGTCAAATCCTATCTACTAAAACAATAAATAGCAGCCTAAAGGATCCCACTCCTTTGCTTGTAAAAAAATTTTGTATTTTTGGAATAAAAATTGAAGTTTTTATCCCTCGAGCCTCATGCTCTTGCATCAGAAGCCTCTAAGGTTGTACAAACCAATCAGATGAGAAAGAAATGTGTGAGATGAATGAATGATGAAATGAGCATCATGTCTCTCTTTTTTATATCCATGACTGTGGGCGTGTGACACAACTTTTGTGGCTTGTGAGCCTACATTACAATTTTGGCCGACCTAGACAAATTGCACGTATGGAAAAATAAATTCAAAATACAGGTTCTACTCATCCAAACAAGATGATCTTTATATCAGTCTTCACCGCTCCAAAAGAGGAATCCAATAAAAATATCATCTCTGTCATTTGAGCAGTGCAACATGGAGTTTGGCCCTAGTTGCCAAATTTAACACTCCCTCTCAACTAGGGACATCTCCACTTGCCCATCCATCTATCCACCTGTGCAATCCTGACATCCAGTACCATCATGTACTATCATATATCATCATGCAATCTTGTGTCATCATGTTGTCCCTGCTTTGCTGGCTCTGCTCTACTATATAAGAAATAATAAGAAAATATCATCGAGAGTGAGTCACAAAGACCTTACCACTCTCCATTGACCCAAAGTCAGTTTAGAGGTAAAAACCTCAACCAGACTCGATCCTAGATCAAGTTGTTAGACACATCCCATCCTAGACATAGAGAGTACGGAAATACACGATGCGTCCATCAGTAATGCTATGGTCTCTATCCTCATTTCCCAACTCATTGGTCAGATGAAGGATACTTCCCATGAGTCCCAGACTACATGGGTAGGATGCATGTGGGGCATAGATCAAAGAGAGGGTGAACCAGCACAATATCATAATGTTGGGGAAAGAGCACACTAACAAGGCAAGGCAAACCTAGCCCGATGGTTGCTTATAGCTCCAAGTAGCTATCCCCAAGCCTCCTGGAGCTACCAGAACTCATAGTCCAACTCAAGCGAGACCAGGGTTTGTCCACGATACCAAGCTTCTCACAGAAGGTTAAGAATTTGACCTTCCCCAAGGGCTTCGTGAGAATATCTGTGACCTACTCATCAGTCCCAATGTGATGGAGCCTTACAGCGCCTCGCTGTACCATGTCCTGGACAAAGTGGTACCTAATATCAATATGCTTGGATCGGTCGTGGAACACAAGATTCTCAGAAAGACGAATCCCACTTTGGTTGTCACAAAGGATCACGGTGGTATCCAGCACATGCCCTAACAACTCACTGAAGAGCTTTCTCAACCAAACAGCTTCACAGTAGGCCATACTTGTTGCAATGTATTCGGCCTCGACGATGCTCAAAGCAACCAATTTTTTCTTCCTACTCATCCAGGAGATCGAAGCAAAACCTAGGGTTAAGAAACATCCAGATGTGCTTTTACGATCCACCACACTGCCTACCCAATCGGCATCGGTATATCCATGGAGCCTCATACTCCCGGCAGTGTATCTCAACCCATGGTTGATTGTGCCCCGGAGATATTTCAAGAGATTCTTGGAACCAATCTAGTGAATGTGATGAGGCTCGACCATGTATTGACTCAACATGTTCACTGCAAAACATACGTCCGAACGTGAGTTCACTAAGAACATCAAGGCCCCCACGAGTTGACAATACTCGGTGGGATTTCCCAACTCGGGCCCAGTAGCACTTCCACACAACTTCTTAAAGTTGAATTCCATCAGAGTAGTCACGGACTTGCAATCCACCATCCCAAATCTCTCCAGCAGCATCACAACATATTTTCTTTGAGAAAGGAAAATCTCACCTGGCTTTTGCCAGACCTCCAAGCCTAGGAAATAGTGCATTAGTCCTAGGTCATTCATCTCAAACTCGGAAGCTAGATCCCTCTTACATTGATGAATGAGAGGGTCAGCACCTGTCAGGAAGAGATCGTCCACATAGAAAACCAAAATGAGAGGTTTGTCATTATCAACCTTAAAATAAAGGTTTGGATCAGCATCACTTCGAGTAAAGCCTAGCTTCATCCAGTAGCTATCGATCCTCTCATACCAAGCCCTAGGGGCTTTCTTCACCCTGCATACATGTGTGTCTCTATCTCGAACTTCGAACCCCAAAGATTGTTCCACATAGACCTCTTCCTTGATTAAGCCATGTAAGAAGGCAGTCTTCACATCCATCTGACTTTGCGGATAACCTGCAATTTCTCTGCAGTCAAAGTGCTTAGATCACCTCGATTTTTGTGTCAAACTGTATGACCTGCAAAAAATGAAATTTTCCCACAAAAAATGCATTCAAAGGATGAGTCAAAGTGTCTGGTCAACGCTGGTCAAACCCTACAACGGCCTTGAAATTTTGGCTCTGCAATCTACCTAGAAAAATTCATCCTCCTTGCCACACGTGTGAGAGAAAAGATCTGCGCAATAGCTAACGAACTAATGAGAGAAGGAGAGAGAAGAATGTGTGAGTGATGTCAAATGAGGTGAGAGGTCCCTTATATTTATACAAGTTCTTGAGGGTGAAGTGACACATCCATTGGGCTTCCTGAGCCTACATGATGTTGTGGCGACCTTGTCAATTTGCCTAAATTCAAAAACACATTTCTTCTTGTCTAAATTTGATGATCTTTAGGTCGATTTTGGTCCTCTCGAAAAGAGGAATTTAATGAAATCATCATCTCCATCAAATGAGTTGTCTAAAGTGGAATTTGGCCCTAGTTGCCAATTTTAACATAATTCAAACAGTGTACATCTTTGAAACCATAAGGCCATTTAAAGAATGTAATAACTCCCTAACTATTTTGGTTTTTGCTAGAAACTAGCAAGTACTGGATGTAACTCGTATTTTCTTGATGGAGGTTACCAAATTTTATCAAAGGAAATAGAAAAATATAAGAAATTAGAGACCAAAAAATACATCTAAGAGCAGTACAAACTGAGATGTGTGTAAAAATAAGCAAAGGCATGTTGAAGCTAGAGGCTAACATCAGAAGAAGAGAGAGAGAGGAGGATCCTAAATCACGTCATCAACACCATGAAGGGACCAATTCATTATCAAAGAACATCGTCAAAAGAGCCCCAAGGGGCCCTCGCTGTGTAACCATAAGAGGATCTCTAGATTGAGGAAGTCCATCACTCCTAACATCCAAGGCCAAGGAGGGAGAAACTCCAAATGGAGGACTGGCCACTCAATCTTGAAATGTGTAGCCTGGGAGGTACTCCCACAACCCCTAGGGTATTGGGTTTGTGAGGAGTTGACCCACAAATATGTGGTTTTGTGGGCAATGTACCCAAGCAGTGGGCTTTGTACCCAAAGTTGGGGGCACAAGACCAAGGTAAAAAAATAGTTGTTTATTCATTGGATGCACGAGGGGCACCCTTGATGGGCTAAGGGGCACCTAGGGCTTCAATGGAGTGGCGAAAAACAAATGAAAGAAACTTTATCTCTTGACTTATTGGTGTTTGAGCATGATTTGTTTAGGTCAGCTTGGGTTAAAGAGGTGACCCTTGATGGCTAATGGACTCCACCAAAAACACTATAAAAGGAGATTAAGTTGAGCTCATTTGGACACACACACATTGCAACTCATTCTTGTATCATCATCTGCTCAAGAGAGTGAATTACCTCAGGGAGCCACAGGAGCAAGTTTCATGGTCTATGATGAAGAAGAAGGGCCGAATCTACGATAGAGAAGTGTGATGTCTGTGGGAGGAATTTCATGCAGTTGTTAGAACTTAGGGCTCTGTCCAAGCTTGTATGTTACCCTAAATCTCTGTTCCAAGTTCTGTTGTATTCGCTCTGGTTCTGTGTAGAAAGATGTAAATTTTCATAGATGTTCTATGCTTGATGCAACTTTACTTTTATTACAGCAATCACTCAAACAGTTAAGTAAAATGCTGATAGAACATACCAGTGGATCTATAGAAGACAAACCAGAAACAAGAGAATGTGAAGGTGCGTTACGGCGGTCAACAGGATGCTTCAACCAGCAAAGTCTCCTTGATCAGCCAACCCAGAATGTGTCACAACAATCCTCAAATCAGTCACCCAGTCAACTCAAGTCAACTCCAGAAAAAGTCAACGCTATCTAGAAAAGTCAACGCAGGGCAGCAACATCAAAGTCAACGCAGCTCCAACTTCAGTCAACCTTTTGACCTCGATTCTTGTGCCAATGTGTACGGCCTCCCAAAATCGAAGTCTCCAACAAATTTCAGCCTCTTTGGACCATGCGTTGACCAAAGCCAACGCTGGTCAAACTTTCTTGGAAACCCTAGCTGCAGCAACGCGTCCTTCTTCTTGGCTGTAGTAACTCGTCCTTCTTCCCACGTGTGAGCCGAAAATGTCCTCCAAGGAGCTCGTACTAGATTAGAAGAGAAGAAGATGTGATGATGAGTGAGTGAAATGCTCTCCAACTTTGACTGTATTTATATCCATCATTGAGGTGTGTGACACATCTGCTGGGGGTGTAAAACCTTAAGGCCGACCTGCACATATAATTTATTATAAATAATAAATTCAAAATAAATGTTCTGCTCATCGGATTAAAATATATTTTATATGGATTTTACACCTCTCCGAAAGAGGAATCCAACAAAAATACTAGCCACTTAATCTGAGCATCACAACATGGAGTTTGGACCTAGTTGTCCAAATTTAACACTCCCTCTCAACTAGGGAGAACTCCATCCATCAGTGCAATCAAACATCGTGCGTCATCCCGTCGTAACTTGCTTTGCTGGCCTCTTTATTTCAGAACAGAAGTGGGTCAGTCACAAAGACATCATCCCCCGGCTGACAAATTCAGCCCAGAGGTCCGAAACCTCTATTAGACTCACAAAGAGTCTCCAACCAACCCGAAGTTGGTTCATCTGACCTGAAGTCAGGCGGAGGTCCGAAACCTCACTATACTTGATCCCAGATCAAGTGGTTGGACCGTGCCATCCTAGATAAAGAGTACGGCAATCTCTGATGCGTCCATCAGTATTTGCTACTAGTCTCTAGCTTTTCCCACCTCATTGGCCAAATGAGAGGTACTTCCCATGAGCCCTGAACTCAATGGGTAGGATGCATATGGGGCACAGATAATGAGAGGTGAACCAACTCAAACATCATAACGGTGGGGCAGAAGCACCACAAGGTTCGGCAAGCCTAGCCCCATGAGTGCTTATAGCTCCGAGAAGCTATCCCCAAAGCCCCCCAGAGCTCCCAGAGCTCATTGTCCAACGGGACCCACATCATAGGGTCGTTCCACGATACCAAGATTCTCACGGAAGGTTAGGAACTTGACCTTCCCCAGGGGCTTAGTGAAAATATCCGCGACCTGCTCATCAGTTCCTATATGATCGAGCCTTACGGTGCCTCACTGTACCATATCCTGGATGAAATGATACCTGATATCAATATGCTTGGATCGGTCGTGGAACACAGGATTCTCAGTCATGCGAATCCCACTCTGGTTATCACAGAGTATCACGGTGGTATCTAGCACATGTCCAAACAGCTCACTAAAGAGCTTTCGCAACCAAACTGCTTTACAACAGGCCATACTCGTTGCAATGTATTCGACCTCAGCGGTGCTCAAAGCCACCGACTTCTGCTTCCTGCTCATCCATGAAATCGAAGCAGAACCAAGATTGAAGCAGCATCCTGATGTGCTCTTACGATCCACCACACTGCCAGCCCAATCGGCATCAGTATATCCACGGAGTGTCACACTCCCGGAAGTGTATCTCAGCCCATGGTTTATCGTGCCCCGAAGATATCTCAGAAGATTCTTGGCACCAACCCAGTGAAAGTGATGAGGCTCAACCATCTGTTGACTCAAAGTGTTCACTACAAAACATATATCTGGACGGGTGTTCACTAAGAACATCAGAGCCCCTACGAGTTGACGATACTCAGTAGGATTGGCCAATACGGGCCCAGCAGCGCTGCCACTCAACTTCTTGAAGTTGAGTTCCATTGGTGTTGACACAGACTTGCAGTCCACCATACCAAATCTTTCCAAAAGTTTCACAATGTATTTTCCTTGAGAAAGGAAAATCTCTCCAGGTCTCTGCCAGACCTCCAGGCCTAGGAAGTAGTGTATTAGTCCTAGGTCCTTCATCTCGAACTCAGCAGCGAGCTCCCTCTTGCATTGATGAATGAGAGGGTTAGCACCTGTCAGGAAGAGGTCGTCCACATACAGCACCAGAATGAGAGGCTTCCCCTGGACAACCTTGAAGTAAAGGTTCGGATCAGCATTACTACGAGTGAAGCACAGCTTCATCAAGTAGCTATCCATCCTCTCATACCAAGCTCTGGGTGCTTGCTTCAACCCATAGAGGGCTTTCTTCAACCTGCAGACATAAGTGTCCCGATCCTGAACTTCAAACCCCAGAGGTTGTTCTACATACTCCTCTTCTTTTATTGCACCATGCAGAAAGGCGGTCTTGACATCCATCTGATGAAGACTCCATCCTTGCGTAGCAGCAAGGGCTATGATTGATCGAATGGTGGTATATCGTGCCACAGGTGCAAATATGTCATCATAGTCTATTCCTTCCTTTTGAGAGAAGCCACGGACAACAAATCTTGCCTTGAACTTTTCAGCACTTCCATCAGATCCATGCTTGATCTTGTAGAGCCATTTCGCGGTGACAACTGATTTGTCCTTCGGTCTTGGAACCACATCCCAGACATCATTCTTCATTATGGACTCATATTCTTCGTGCATAGCATCCTTCCAGACTTGATGTTTTACGGCTTCCTCAAAAGATCCAGGTTCAGATTGTACAAAAGTACTCATGGCAGCTAGGTACCCTTGGTATCTACACGGCTTCTTGCTTTCTCGGAATGTCCCCCTTGGGGCAGCATGTCCCTCAGCATCTTCGAGGGTGTCCCTGAGCCATGATGGTCTCTTTCTTAGTGAAGGAGATGGATCGATTGGGTCCATTGGTCCTTCAACATCAGGCATTGTCTCATCCTGCGGTTCTTCTTGATTTCCAGGCCTTGCTTCATGATTTTCCTCAGATCTCGGAAGATCTACTACTTTCTTCAGGGAAGCATCTTCGTCAAAAGTGACATCATGGCATATTTCTACTTCCCTTTGACTAGGTACATAGACTCTATAGGCCTTAGAGGTTTCGCTGTAGCCCACAAACATTCCTTTCTTCCCAGAAGCATCCAGCTTACTTCTCTTTTCTTTTGGCACATGAAAATAAACAGGACAACCAAAAATTCTAAAATGTGAGACGTTAGGTTTCTTACCAGTGAAAACCTCTTCGGGAGTTTTGGAGTCCAGAGCGGAATGAGGGCATCGGTTTTGAATGTACACAGCAGTATTTGCAGCTTCTCCCCACAGAAACTTCGGTAGACCCTGGTCACATGGCATGGCACGGGCAGCTTCCACAATAGTCCTATTCTTGCGTTCAGCAACACCATTCTGCTCAGGAGTATATGCAGTGGTAGTCTCCCTCTTAATGCCAGCTTCTCTGCAAAAGTCTTTGAACTCATTTGACTCATATTCAGTGCCATTGTCAGTCCTCAAAATCTTGATCTTCTTTCCTGTCATATTTTCCACCAAGGCTTTGAAGGTACGGAACCACATGAAAGCCTCATCCTTCTTCTTCAAGAAGTATATCCAAGTTTTGCGGGAGAAGTCATCAGTGAATGTCATATAGTAAGAACATCCTCCCAGGGATGTCACGGGTAGCATACCAGATAGATCAGAATGGACCAGTTGCAAAATATCAGATGTCTTTGTGACACTTGAGGGGAAAGGTCCCCTTGTATTCTTTCCTTCGGCACAACCCTTACATACACCTTCATGATTATTTCCAAAGTCGGGCATCCCTGTCACCACCTTCCTTGCTTCAGGAAGGGCCTTGTAATGAAGGTGTCCAAACCTTCAGTGCCATAGTTCAGTTTGTCGCATAGTATCACATGTCATAGCTCCTAGTGGACTTCCTTCAACCTAGTAGAGTGTTCCAACTCTAAAACCAATCACGATAGCTTCCTTGAGATTCTTCTTTGTAAATTTTTGGAGATGTTCTATGCTAGGAGCAATTTTACTTTTCTCACAGCAATCATACAAATAGTTAAGCAAAATGCAGATAGAACATATAAGTAGATCTTACAGAAGACAAATCAGAAACAGGGAAAATGTGTTGGTTCGTTACGGCGGTCAACAGGATGCTTCAACCAGCAAAGTCTCCTTGGTCAGCCAGCCCAGCATGTGTCACAACAGTCCTCCAATCAGCAAACGAGTCAACCCAAGTCAACTCCAAAAAAGTCAACGTTGTCCTGAAAAAGTCAACGCAGGGCAGCAAGCTAAAAGTCAACGCAGCAGCAAATTGGTCAACCCTTTGACCTCGATTTCTATGCCAAGTAGTACGGCCTTCCAAAATCGAACTTCCCACAAGTTTTCAGCCCAATCGGACCATGCGTTGACCAAAGTCAACGCTGGTCAAACTTTCTGCGAAACCCTAGTTGCAGAAAATCGTCCTTCAACTCAGCCGTACTGTTTTGTCCTCCTTCTCCTTCACACGTGTGGCTGAACTCGTCCTCCAGGTAGCTCGTACTATTTCAGATGAGAGAGGAAGATGTGAGTTGTGTTGATGATAAAATGCTCTCCAACTTTTCCTGTATTTATATCCATCATTGGGGCGTGTGACACATCTGCTGGGGGCGTGCAACCTTAAGGCCGACCTGCACATATAATTTATTAAGAATAATAAATTCAAAATATATGTTCTGCTCATCGGATTAAGACATATTATATATGGATTTTACACCTCTCAGAAAGAGGATTCCAACAAAAATATTAGCTTCTTAATCTGAGCATTACAACATGGAGTTTGGACCTAGTTGTCCAAATTTAACACTCCCTCTCAACTAGGGAGAACTCCATCCATTAGTGCAATCAACATCGTGCGTCATCCCGCCGTAACTTGCTTTGCTGGCTTCTTTATTTCAGAACAGAAGTGGGTCAGTCACAAAGACATCATCCCCCGACTGACATAATCAGTCCAGAGGTTCCAAACCTCTATCAAACTCATGAAGAGTATCCAACCAACCCAAAGTTGGTTCATCTGACCCGAAGTCAGGCAGAGATCCCAGACCTCACTAAACTTGATCCCAGATCAAGTGGTTGGACCGTGCCATCCTAGATAGAGAGTACGGCAATCTCTGATGCGTCCATCGGTCTTTGCTAATAGTCTTGGCACCACCTCATTGGCCAAATGAGAGGTACTTCCCATGAGCCACGAACTCAATGGGTAGGGATGCATACGGAGACACGAGATAAGTGAGTGGTGAACCGACTCAATAATCACAAGGGTGGGCGACGTGCCGGTGCGCCTCGCTCGAAAGCTATCCCAAAGCCCCCGGGAGCCCGGAAGCTCATCGTCCAACAGGACCCACATCATAGGGTCTTTCCGCGACACCAAGATTCTCACGGAAGGTTAGGAACTTGACCTTCCCCAGGGGCTTAGTGAGAATATCCGCGACCTGCTCATCAGTTCCTATATGATCGAGCCTTGCGGCGCCTCGCTGTACCATATCCCGGATAAAGTGGTACCTGATATCAATATGCTTGGATCGGTCGTGGAACACAGGATTCTCAGTCATACGAATCCCACTCTGATTATCGCAGAGTATCACAGTGGTATCTAGCACATGTCCAAACAGCTCACTAAAGAGCTTCCGCAACCAAACTGCTTCACAACAGGCCATACTAGCGGCAATGTATTCGGCCTCCGCGGTGCTCAAAGCCACCGACTTCTGCTTCCTGCTCATCCATGAGATATCCATGAGATCGAAGCAGAACCAAGATTGAAGCAACATCCCGATGTGCTCTTATGATCCACCACACTGCCAGCCCAATCGGCATCAGTATATCCACGGAGTATCACACTCCCGGCAGTGTATCTCAGCCCATGGTTTATCGTGCCCCGAAGATATCTCAGAAGATTCTTGGCACCAACCTAGTGAAAGTGATGAGGCTCAACCATCTGTTGACTCAAAGTGTTCACTGCAAAACATATATCTGGACGGGTGTTCACTAAGAACATCAAAGCTCCTACGAGTTGACGATACTCAATAGGATTGGCCAATACGGGCCCAGCAGCGCTGCCACTCAACTTCTTGAAGTTGAGTTCCATTGGTGTTGACACGGTCTTGCAGTCCACCATACCAAATCTTTCCAGAAGTTTCACAATATATTTTCCTTGAGAAAGGAAAATCTCTCCAGGTCTCTGCCAGACCTCCAGGCCTAGGAAGTAGTGCATCAGTCTTAGGTCCTTCATCTCGAACTCAGCAGCAAGCTCCCTCTTGCATTGATGAATGAGAGGGTCAGCACCTGTCAGGAAGAGGTCGTCCACATACAGCACCAGAATGAGAGGCTTCCCCTGGACAACCTTGAAGTAAAGGTTCGAATCAACATTACTTCGAGTGAAGCCCAGCTTCATCAAGTAGCTATCTATCCTCTCGTACCAAGCTCTGGGTGCTTGCTTCAACCCATAGAGGGCTTTCTTCAACCTGCAGACATGAGTGTCCTGATCCTGGACTTCAAACCCTAGAGGTTGTTCTACATACACCTCTTCTTTTATTGCACCATGCAGAAAAGCGGTCTTGACATCCATCTGATGAAGACTCCATTCTTGCGTAGCAGCAAGGGCTATGATTGATCGAATGGTGGTATATCGTGCCACAGGTGCAAATATGTCATCATAATCTTTTCCTTCCTTTTGGGAGAAGCCACGGGCAACAAATCTTGCCTTGAACTTTTCAACACTTCCATCAGATCCATGCTTGATCTTGTAGAGCCATTTCGCGGTGACAACTGATTTGTCCTTCGGTGTTGGAACCACATCCCAGACATCATTCTTCATTATGGACTCATATTCTTCGTGCATAGCATCCTTCCAGACTTGATGCTTTACAACTTCCTCAAAAGATCCAGGTTCAGATTGTACAATAGTACTCATGGCAGCCAGATACCCTTGGTATCTACATGGCTTCTTGCTTTCTCGGAATGTCCCCCTCGGGACAGCATGTCCCTCGGCATCTTCGAGAGTGTCCCTGAGCCATGATGGTCTCTTTCTCAGTGAAGGAGATGGATCGATTAGGTCCATTGGTCCTTCAACATCAGGCATTGTCTCATCGTGCGGTTCTTCTTGATTTCCAGGCCTTGCTTCATGATTTTCCTCAGATCTCGGAAGATCTACTACTTTCTTCAGGGAAGCATCTTCGTCAAAAGTGACATCATGGCATATCTCTACTTCCCTTTGACCAGGTACATAGACTCCATAGGCCTTAGAAGTTTCGCTGTAGCCCACAAACATTCCTTTCTTCCCAGAAGCATCCAATTTACTTCTCTTTTCTTTTGGCACATGAAAATAAACAGGACATCCAAAAATTCTAAAATGTGAGACGTCAGGTTTCTTACCAGTGAAAACCTCTTCGGGAGTTTTGGAGTCCAGGGTGGAATGAGGGCATCGGTTTTGAATGTATACATCAGTATTCGCAGCTTCTCCCCACAGAAACTTCGGTAGACCCCGGTCACATAGCATGGCGCGGGCAGCGTCCACAATGGTCCTGTTCTTTCGTTTAGCAACGCCATTCTGCTCAGGAGTGTAGGCAGTAGTAGTCTCCCTCTTAATGCCAGCTTCTCTGCAAAAGTCCTTGAACTCATTTGACTCATATTCAGTGCCATTGTCGGTCCTCAAAATCTTGATCTTCTTCCCCGTCATATTTTCCACCAAGGCTTTGAAGGTACGGAACCACATGAAAGCCTCATCCTTCTTCTTCAAGAAGTATATCCAGGTTTTGCGGGAGAAGTCATCAGTGAATGTCATATAGTAAGAACATCCTCCTAGGGATGTCACGGGTAGCATACCAGATAGATCAGAATGGACCAGTTGCAAAATATCATATGTCTTTGTGACACTTGAGGGGAAAGGTCCCCTTGTATGCTTTCCTTCGGCACAACCCTTACATACACCTTCATGATTATTTCCAAAATCGGGCATCCCTATCACCACCTTCCTTGCTTCGAGAAGGGCCTTGTAATGAAGGTGTCCAAACCTCCGGTGCCATAGTTCAGTTTGTCGGATAGTATCACATGTCATAGCTCCTAGTGGACTTCCTTCAACCTGGTAGAGTGTTCCAACTCTAAAACCAATCACGATAGCTTCCTTGAGATTCTTCTTCCACATGCGCACCTTTCCATCAGTGAATGCCACATTGAAGCCTTTGTCTTCGATGGCTGATATAGACACAAGGTTCTTCTTCAAATTTGGTACATAGAGTACATCTTGCAAATGTAGGACTTGTCCTTGAGACAAGTGGAGGGTCACAGTCCCTGTCCCTTTCACAGGATATGTGGCATTATCTCCGAGGATAATTTCCAGATTAGTATCATTCTCAACCATGTCAGAGAGTGCTTCCTTGAACCCAGTGATGTGTCTTGAGGCATCACTATCTATCAGCCAGACATCCACTGTGTCGAGCAGGGATGCAGCAGAGAGGGCAGATACAAGAATGTGTTCATTTCTTTTATCAACAACATTTGACTCCTCATACCTGGAGTTTCTAGATCTTTTGAAAGGTTGATTGTTTCCACCAAAGGGAGCCTTCCTCTTTCCTTTGGACCTGTCGTTTCTTTGATTTCCATTCCTCCGGTTGTTGTTATTGTCATCACTATCGAGAGAATCCTTCTTGAAAGGACATTCTCTAGCAGAGTGACCAGGCCTATGACAAGTGAAACACTTGCCTTTCTTTCCTTGGGCCCTTGCTCTTCCTTTGTTCTTAGGACCACCAGAGTTCTTCTTTCTAGAATGAGCAACGTAGGCAGCATTTCTGTCATTTTCGTATTCCTTCATTCTTGTCTCTTCTTGCATGCATCTTGACAGTAGCTCATCAAAGTTAGGAATTGTATTATTATTGAGAATGGTAGTGTTGAATACTTGTCATTCATATGGGAGCCCTCCAAGTGTGGTGAGTACCATCTCACGATCGGATATTGTCTCCCCAATAGCCAGAAAATTGTTCCTGATCTCGGTCAATTTCAGAAAGTATGTTTGGACAGACTCATCCCTGCCTTTCTTCAGATTTTTCAATTGATTCTTGAAGAATAGCACTTGGTTTGCATTGTTTACTTTGAACATTTGTATCAGCTTATCATACATCTCCTTGGATGTGCCTAGCTCAGATATGTAGGCAACCAGACTTTTTTGTATGGATTCCCTGATCATTAGCTTTGCTTTGATCTCCCCCTTCTTATACTTGGTTTTAGTAGCAGCAGTAGCAGTGGATGGAGGTTCTTGTATCTTACCCTGTACATAGTGCATGAGATCATGGTCTTCCAATTTGAGATCTAATATCATCTTCCAAGCATGGAAGTCATCCCTTCCAGTCAGCTTGTCATCCTCCTTGAAGCCATAACTTGTGGAACTCATTTTTCTCAGTTGGTGATTGCTACAAGTTAGGGCTTGTCTTCACCTCACCTCTGATACCATGTAAATTTTTGTAGATGTTCTATGCTTGATGCAACTTTACTTTTATAACAACAATCACATAAACGGTTAAGTAAAAATGTTGATAGAACATACCAGTGGATCTATAGAAGACAAACCAGAAACAGGAGAATGTGTTGGTGCGTTACGGTGGTCAGCAAGATGCTTCAACCAGCAAAGTCTTCTTGGTCAGCCAACCCAAAATGTGTCACAATAGTCCTCAAATCAATTATCCAATCAACTCAAAGTCAACCCCAGAAAAGTCAACGCAGTCCAAAAAAAGTCAACGCATGGCAGCAACAATAAAGTCAACGCAACTCCAACTTTAGTCAACCTTTTGACCTCGATTTTTGTGCCAATGAGTACAGCCTTGAAAAATCGAACTCTCCACAAAATTTCAGCTCAAACGGACCATGCGTTGACCAAAGTCAACGCTAGTCAAACTTGCCCAGAAACCCAAACTGCAGAAAATTTTGTCCAGAAACCCTAACTGCAGAAATTTCGTCCTTTTTCCAGAATGCTTGTATCTAATGAGAAGTGTGTGGATGAGTAGAGTGAAAAGCTCTCCAACGTTGACTGTATTTATATCCATCATTGAGGTGTGTGACACATCTGTTGGGGGTGTAAAACCTTAAGGCCGACCTGCACTTAAATTTATTATAAATAATAAATTCAAAATAAATGTTTTGTTCATCAGATTAAATCAATTTTATATCGATTTTACACCTCTCCGAAAGATGAATCCAATACAAATATTGGAATCTTCATCTGAGCATCACAAGATGGAGTTTGGACCTAGTTGTCCAAATTTAACAGCCATTCATAGAAGGACAAGTTAATGAAGCAGAAAAGGAGAGAAACACCATGATATGCCAACTAGACGAAAAGGATGAAGAAATCTTGAAACTAAAATCACACATCAATCTTCTCAAGGCCGAAACATGTGAAGCTACAAGAATAAAAGAAGAAATGGAGAGCAGTCTAGCAAAGGAGAATGAAGAAGTCTTCATAATGAAATCAAATATCATCTCCCATAAAATCGAAGCACATGAAGCAACAAGGATGATGGAAGAAATGAAGAAGCAACTACTTATGAAAGATGAAGATTGTGAAAAGTTGAAAGGAGAAATTGTCTTTCTTGAAAAGGAAGTTGAATTGCTGAATAAAAACTTGAAAATCTCTCAAACCCTAGATGACATCCTAAGTCAGCAAAGGTCTCCCCTTGATAAATCAGGTCTTGGCTATGTAGGTGAATCCTCAAGCAAGAATGATAATGCTTCAAACAACAAAGATGTGAGGAACCTAGAAAGAAATGTTGATGCTCCCAGTTCCAGCAAGGGCAAGGTGAAGAATCAAGACAACAACGAAAGAAATTCTATTCCAAGGAGACTTGCAGATGGTGTCAAGAATACAAAAGGCAATAAATATCATCAAAGAATCCCAAGGCAAAAAGACTTCAGAAGAACATCAAGGAAAACTCCATCTCCGAGGTACCAAAGTATATTTCTTGGTTATTTCTATTCTTGTACAAACTTTGGGAACATGGCAAAAGACTGTAGGGCATATAACAAAGACAAATATAATGGTCCCCGTCAATCTCCTTGAAGCAATTTTGCAAGAAGAAGTCATGATTTCTTATTCATGAACAAAATAGAGTGCTTCAATTGCCATAACATTGGACATATGGCATGCGATTGTAACTTGACTTGGGCCCTTGCACAAGCTAGAACCATGCCAGAGAAGAAAGCTACACAAGTATGGAGAAGGAAACAAGTTGAATCCGAAAGTCTCTTGAACACTCCAGCAAACAACACATGTTGTTGACTAGATGAAGTCATCCTTGATATTCCAAGAATTTAATGATGAAACCCTGCCAAAAGGAGACCATGCATACAATTAGGGGGAGTTTGTGATTCTTGAGTATTCTTGCAGAAAGTGATCCGTGAGTGGGCCCTATGAAATCCTTGATGAGATACACATGGACTATCTTGATAAATCATCTCTCGGAAGTAACTCCATTGAAGAAAAACATGATATTATGATTATGCCTTCTACTTGATCACACAAGGTGAGAAATCCTTCATGAGCTAAAGGAATTTGTGCAGAAAGGGGGAGATGGTACATCACAGTGTTTTAAAAAACGGAATCGGTCAGCTACCAGGCCGAGGTAATGACTCGGTCGACTCAGTTTCAATGACTCGGTTTTTGGAAAAAATACATTAAATATTAATTTTTTTGTACAAAAACATAAATTTAAAGATTTTTATTCATGTTTCCAAACACAAAGCATTACAATATAGATAAGTCACAAAAGACAACATATGATCAAAGTAGGCTCATGGATATATCCATTATATCAAAATTGCACCTAGTGCACTGTCCAATACAGGATGATGATATAGAGATCAAAACAAAAAACATAACCAATGTCACAGGTGACTCCTTTCGACAAGACATCAACCCTCTAGAAGGCCTGTGGTAATTCAAAGCATATAAAGAACCGTGGATTAAACCTATAGTGTTAAGTTCTGTGACCTGATTGGAGAGGGTTTCATTGTGTTTTTCTTCAAATAAGAAAGCATTTGCAATTGAGCCACAATAGCCTTCAGACCGAGTTATTAAGTTCCCTATCTACGTTGAGAATTTAACGTGCATCAATTCATGGCATCTTTTTACATTACTTTGAAGGCTTGATTCTAAGTATAAACAAGGTATTTCAATTTTCTGCCCCTCGTTTGAAGCAATTATGGAGGACTTCTTTGCTCAAGTAGAATTGAAGGGTATTTTTCTTCTGTTTCTCTTGACAGTGCATCCTTGTTATGAATTGGTTATTCTCATTGTTCCGAAGAAAGTTAAATCCCCTAATCTAAAGAAAAATTTGGCATTTGACATTTTGGTCACTGGACTATGAGGACTTAAAAGGTGACTTCATTTACAACTAGAAGGGTGGTATCCTATCAATGATCGTGAGGAGGACTTGTCCTAGAATTAGAGGCGCATCATTATAAAGGACAGTTCTAAGGCCCTCCATAATTTAAGGAAGCCAAGATCTTGTATACATACGTTTGCAAGGTATGAATTGTAGCCTTAAAAAGACAATTAGCGGGCATCCTTTGTGATCTATATCAGTAAAATCAAGGAACCCTATTTTGTGTATAGAAGAAGAGGTTGAGTCCTTATCACTGTTACAATCTCTCTCACACACACACACACAAGTATTATAAGCTAGTTCCATCGAAGCCGACTTGTAAATCAATAATTAATATATATTCATGTCTTTGAAGCATTCATAAAAGGTGCCTTGAAGTCAATGGAAATACAAAATGCAGTTATGAGAAGGGATGGTCTCTTTAGACATCAATTTGAAAATGATTTTTGAAGAATAGTAAAAGCCCTCCATGATGTCATATTGTTGACTAAGCTGCTCATTATCTAGTAGCTGGTGTGATTTTAAGAAGGTTTAGTGGCAACCCTTCATGTGATTCTATTTTTGTCTAGCAGCTGAAGCAAAGGAAGTTCCTCTAAGAAAAGTATGTAGCTCCTCTATGTTGGCACCTTTGGATAAAGATGATAGTGCCCTTGAAAGTCTGACAAACAGAAGAAGTGCAAGGCACTTTGAAGCAAATCCTTGTAGCAACTTGTATGAACGTAAAATCAGAGGTATGGTCTCTCTCATAGTATGTGTAAATGCATTTATTTATTTTTATTTGTTTTAAGGCTCTTTTGATGGAGGGTTTAATTTGAATAAGAACCCTAGATGGCTCATGGAAAACCCTAGCTCACATATGAAACCCTAATTTTTAGGGTTTGTGGATTCTAGGGTATTTAGATGAGGATGATGTTTTGAAGTCCATCCTCCATTAGTGTATTAAAACCCTATATTGTATCTCATGCTTTTATGATCACATATTGTTCTTGGTCATTGTCACTAACATCATGTCATCAAGGTACATAGAGGGATTGGTGCTCTTGATTAAATACGAGTTCCATACCCTAATACATGACAAAATTCGATGGAAACATTGCAATAACCCAATCCTGAAATCCTGAAAAACTGATAAGTCTGTTGGATTTTGAATGAGATCTAAATTCTACTTTCTCCATATGAAATCCAATGAGGTTGGAACCACTCTCAAACATCCTGAGTCATTTCATGGTAATGTTAAAAATTTAAGTAAAAGGATGAAAATGAAGCTGCTCCAAAAACCAACTCCACAACTCTTCAGAAAACCTCAAAAAAACCTAACAGCGGAATAAAATCCGGTTTCAAGTCCACAAAATCCGATTTTTTGGGCCCACCAGTCGGCAGATTTGGCTCGGCCGAGTTAACTCGGGCCAGGCCTGGTCGGCC
This sequence comes from Pinus albicaulis, assembly GCA_034641835.2. Classification (NCBI taxonomy): domain Eukaryota; kingdom Viridiplantae; phylum Streptophyta; class Pinopsida; order Pinales; family Pinaceae; genus Pinus; species Pinus albicaulis. The sequence goes on along the minus strand of CM076575.1, from coordinate 2,009,323 downwards.
GGTTTGTTACCGAGCCGGCCGAGCCAGTACAAAAACTGGCCGGCTCGGTAACAAACCGGCCAACCTGGCTGTTTTTGTACCTGGTCGGACCGGCCAGCCTAATGGCTCGGTCGACCAGGCCTGGTCGGAGTCGAAACGGCCGATTTTTAAAACAGAGCATCACACGAAGAAATACAAACACATCTATCATGGAACATATTGCGAGAAGAAAGAGCACCATGGCAGGGGGAGTAACATACCTATGAAGGACTACAAATCACGAAGAAAAGAAGCAGCTTGACATGGGGAGTATTTGGGCGCCCCGTTTGCCATTGATGTCAAAGGGGGAGAGAAATTTGAAGGGCAAGAATATTGCCATCAAGGACAAAGGGGGAGACTGTTGGTCAAGGTTGTCATTGATGTCAATATGGCATTGTCTGTGATGGCAAATATTCTTGTGATGTTGCCCTAACCTCTTGCCCAAATCTTTTGATGAAACCCCAACCCTAATCCTAAACGGGAAAACCCTAGGAGAGAACGCTATGGAGGTCAATCAGGGATATTGTTGGAAAATTTTAACACATAAAAAATTAGGGATGATAAAGAGATTGTGGATCAATGGTGAGCACTACAACAAACATTAATACAAATACCACATAAATAGAGGTTTGTCCTCGATGTTAAAAGGAGCCTGGTCAAGTGGAAAATTGTCAGTCTGTCAAAAGTTAAAACAAAGGCACAGATCTCTTCTATTTGTATCACTAGCTTTGACAACATCAAAAGCACAAGGAAATTTGTGGGCATTGGCAAGAGGAAATGAAGATATAATTTTCCCACGTCTACTAAAAAGATAAACAAGAAAAATGGCAGAATAGAGAATGTTGTTGTGACAAATAATCCTGCTCAACACACAACTAGAGATACGCAAGATGGAACAAATAAATCCAACAAAAAGTCCATATATATGAAAGAATTTCAAGGATGGTGGACAATGAATGTTGCATGTCAGACAACATGCTGGACACTAATACGTTGAACGTATGTCAGCTCCTCCAATTAATGTGCCTCTGTGACATACCACGTTGGCTCCTCCTAGGGACGTGTTTGTTCATTGAAAGGTCTCAAAACTAGTATAAAAAGGATTTCAGACTCCTCATTCTAAGCACAATTTTCGGTAAAGAATCACAGTAATCGGTCAAGATAACTTCCGAAATACAGAACAGCAAGACATAAAGACCGAGGAGAGCATAGACATTTCTATTTGGGATATTGGGTTATCATTCTAGCTAAATGTACAGTCACCTGAAGATGTGAAAGACCTCACACAGACCTAACTCGGATCTTTGAAGGTTGAACAGTGATCAGATAGCAGTTCGATACTTGAATATATGAAGAGAAGCAAACTGCAGACCTGTCTCACTTTGGAAGCATATAATAAAAAAGGATCAGATTTTCCTTTAGTAACATCTCGGACCTGTCTCACATTGGAAACATATAAATGTGGAACTTATCAACAGAACCTCGGACCTGTGATCAAACGTAGAACAGTCACCTGTATTGTTCTTGTGCCTCAGTCTCATGGGAGGATAGCATACCTGGGATTATCAACTTATTTTATAACTGAGATCTGCAAGTCTGTGGATAAAGAGACAGACTTCAAGCCTCGGATTTGTGGAGGACAGACCTTAGGCTCATCAGTTGAAGACTCGGATCACTAGTTGAAGGGTGTCATTTGGAAGCTGCTCGGACTTGTGTGAAGGCCTGGACAGTGTCATTTCAGACTCGGAATGACAACATCCAGCTCGGACCTGTGACAAGCCTGTGAGTTTTGGTACTTAATAATTCAAACCTGTGGCACTTGGTTGGGAATTTGGCATCTCTTGTGAGCACTCTATTAGGCATCCTTTGGAGCAGTCTAGTGACAGTCTTGAGGATAGTGTTTTATGATCCATTGAAGGAAGACTATTGAATAGCTTGTGACACCTTTGGAGCGGAGTTACAGTAGAAGGGAAGTCTTGGTGAAGTATTGACTAGACCTTACTATAACTGTTGTAACAGAATTGCAGCATTGTTTGATGAGTTCCATGGAGTAGCTCTAATGAAGTGTCTTGAAGGTTTATTGAAAATATCTTATTGAAGACTTGAAGTCTTGTTGAAACAACTTCTTGAAAGAAATCTGATGACTTAAGAGTCTTGGAGCATCTCTAATATTGTTGGAGGTCTCTTGAAGTCCAGTGTGTAGATTTTTGCGAAGACTTCTTGATAGATACAAACTGGAGCTGATCTTGGAGATTCTTAGAGACCATGATGCATTGTTGAAAGCCCTCATGAAGTGACCTTGGAGAAATTGTTTGGGTACGATGAAGAGCAGCAGTGACACCTTCTATGAAGAAAAGGTTGTCATTGATGATGTGATGTGTAGATCACAGTGAAGAGTAAGCTGAAGATTGTCAGGGCTCGTTGAAGAAGACATTGGGAGCTGTAAGTATAACCAAATATATATTGATGAAATGAAGCAGGAGGTTGGAGCCTCATAGAGACAAGGTTGGTGCCTTGGAAGATAGGGTTGGAGCCCTTGAGGTTGGTGCCTTAGAATTGACAAGGTTGGTGCCTTGGAAGATAGGGTTGGAGCCCTAGAGGATAGGAGTCCTCAAGAGACCAGGTTGGAGCCTATACCAGATATAGGGTTGGAGCCCTTGAGGTTGGTGCCTCAGAATTGACAAGGTTGGAGCCTTGGAAGTCCAAGTCGGTGCTTGGCAAGTACAGGTTGGAGCTTGGGAGATTGAAGATTGGTGTCTTCATCTAGGGTTGGAGCCCTACATATATTGTACTTGATTTATTGTAAAGAAGAAAATTAATAAAAGCATTTATTCTTATTGTTCATTTTGTGTTCTAAATATAAGTGATCTAACTGGTAAAATTAACAATTGAAAAGAAATACTAATTCACCCCCTCTCAGTATTTCCAACATGCTTCCTGTATGTGATGAACTCTCTATCTTCGAGTGTCATAGATTGATTGCTCCACAGACTGAGCCAATTCTATGAGCTCTGATACCACTGTAGTATCCCAAATGGGGAATAGACAGCAATATAAAGCAACATAAACAAAAACTACAACAAATAGAAGCATACACAAAAAATGATGCAATTAAATCAGAACAAATGAGCCATTTTATTATATTTCTGAAATGAGGGAAAGGTACAATGAGTGCTCAGAATGATAGCACCTTGGCCTGCTTTAGGTAGGCTGAAATGATCTCTCTCTCCCTGCTCTGAAAGTCTGCTCCAAATTTGTTTTGCGTGGCTCCTCCTTTGCGTTGCCCTGCTGGAAATGCTGTTGCTGGTTGGAAAGGGGTTGTAAGATAAGGCTACTCCACTGCTCAGAAAATTCTGAAATTCGGACTGCAGACTCTCCAAAAAACCAGAATAACTTGCAAAGGAATTTCGGAATGGTTGACCTCGGAAAATCATCCTCTTGGGATTACTATGCACTTCTGCTAGGTACATTGGCCTCTGTGATGAAATGCTGGAAGGAAATGCCTCCAACTACCCAAAGAACTTAGCTATGGAAGGGCTGATCCCCTTACAAACCTTCGGAATGAAATCCCACAAGCTTCCTCCTCTCCCGGATCTGTCCTCCTCCTAGACTGGGTAATCCTCTGAGTGACTGCGCTGCCCTGGGCATGAATGCGTAATCCTGGTGGCTGATCCAACAATGCTGCTCTCAAAAACTGAAGGTATGGTTCCTCTCCTGAGCGGGCACTCGAAGTCCCCCGAGGACAAGGTTGGGATCTCCACTCGGAGACACTCATGTGCTAAACAACACTGCAGGCTCAGCTAAACAGCTTAAGCGTGCTCTAGTCTTGACAGACAGAAAATCAGAAAATGTATGAATGAATGAGAAACGTTGCCTTCATCCCTTTGTTATGCTAATGAGCCTCCAACGTTCCCTTGGGCCCACTAGTGCTGTGCCGTCCCTTTGCCACATTGTCCCCACACTGCTCTACACTGCCTATCCCACGCTGCCTCTGCGCTGCCTGGCCCCACGCTGCCTCTACGCTGTCCCAGCTGCCTCCTCTCCTGCACTGTCACTTGGCCTCATGTGTCCCGCTTTGTCTTTAATTTATTCTGCCTAGTGACTTTAGGAAAGTGCTTTTATTCTATTGTTCAGTTATGGGTCCCTTCACCCCTTTAATTCCTGCTGAACTTTAAAAAGGAAAAATTTAATCAAAAATTAATATTCCAATTATTTGTCTGCTAATTGGGAATATTACAATTTTGGTCAAAGCTGTCCACATAACATTAGCCATATTCTTCTCGGCAATATGTGGGACTACATAATCCTTGACCTCGTCCATGATAAAGCGCTTAGCATGTGCCTCCACTTCATTATGCTTCGCAAGAAGAGCAACGTCGGTTGGTGTAGCCAATACGTTCTCTGCATGTTCCCAAAGTGCGTATGCCTCCAGGACTATCAGGATTCTGGCCTTCCAGATAGCAAAGTTGGACAAGCCGTCCAACCTATCTTGATCACGCAGTCCGTACGACGCCATCTAGCTCAAAACAATCTGTCGAAACAAATGCTTCTCTCCCTGTTGCTGTTGCTACTCTCAATAGAAGCCCAGATCTAGGGTCCTTGGCGAAAAGGCACCCTTTATAGTATCTGCTCCCTCTGACAACTGATTTCTGTAGAAATTTTGGCCCAACCCCGGTTTTCAGTTTCTCCTTATTACTCCCATGTAGTTAAATGCCCATTCCCATAACCATACATTCAACAAGATGGAAATAATAAATATTTTCTGAAAACACAAATTCTGGAAATTTCAAAGTGCTGAAAATGCGGAAATAAAACTCAGAAATTATTTCAGCCACACACAAAAAATGACACGCTGATTTTTGGTCAATATGATCTTGGAAAAACCCCCTAGAACTCTTGGGGAAAACCAATTCGAAAGCTCCTTTTTATTTCTGAATATTGCTTTTACAGTGAGACAGACAAACACAGTAAAAATTCCACCAACCAAAATAATAGACTTATCTCGATTTCCATGCTTGCACACTGCATCGGAAATTTTGCCAAATCAACAACTTACAAAACATAAAATATTACAACATTTATGACAGCAATAAATGCTATACGGCCACCTCGGAAAATGTGTCAGAATCAGCTGTACGGAACTGTATGGATTTGTATAGTAGCCCTCCTCGAAATTCGTGCCCAAAAATTGCCTTGAAATTTGTACTGAAGCTGCAGTCCCTTTTCTCGGTTTTTTGTGCCGAAAATATCAACTGCACTTCTCCTCGATTTTCATGCCCAGATTTCTCCCTCGAACTTCGTGCTTAATGTTGCTGCCCTCTTCCTCAATTTTTGTGCCTCCCTTTCTTCGAAACAGTGCCTCTCTCTTGTTGTACGGATTTCTGCGTTGGGAAATGTGCCAATAAGGTGCTGTACGGATTTGCTGAAGAATCCTTGCTGCTGCCCTCTTTCTTCTCACTGCGCAGAAATATCTCCTTGCTTTCTTCTCCTCCTCTCTCAATCTGCTTATGAAAGACTGAATGATCTTTTCCCTCTTTTCCTCCTTTAACCCTAACCCTAAGTGACTTTTTGGGAATCCCTAATTCCAATGGTTGAGATAGCTTTAGATCTAGGGCTGAGATTAAATGCTCATTTAAATCTCACTTTCTATTTTTTAATTCACCCCACTTTAATAAAGACCCTCTTAGTCATTTATTTCCAAAGTCACTTTTCACTTTCTAATTTCACATTGACTTTATTAAAGTCACTTTAAAATTAGACTTAGTAACTTTATCATTTAAAGTCACTTTTAAATTAGATTTGACTATACCACTTATAAAATCACTTTAAGAGAAAAAGTTAAATACATTTGAACACTTTTCCCTAGGCCAAAGATCAAAGCCTTAGGGAACCACTTGTCCTCTGGTACCCAAATTTTAACACTCCCATTACCGAGGAAAGTGTTCCTCACCACACCCATCTTGTCTCTGAAGTAGACATGCTTGCCCCGTGGTAAGGCTTTGGTGAATATATCTGGTAACTTTATCACTTAAAGTCACTTTTAAATTAGATTTGACTATACCACTTATAAAATCACTTTAAGAGAAAAAGTTAAATACATTTGAACACTTTTCCCTAGGCCAAAGTTCAAAGCCTTAGGGAACCACTTGTCCTTTGGTACCCAAATTTTAACACTCCCTCTTACCGAGGAAAGTGTTCCTCACCACACCCATCTTGTCTCTGAAGTAGACATGCTTGCCCCGTGGTAAGGCTTTGGTGAATATATCTGCTACTTGCTCATCTGTGGGAATATACTCAAGCTTTACAGCTCCCTTCTGAACATAGTCTGTGATGAAATGATATCTGATCCCGACATGCTTTGACCTGTCATGAAATACTGGATTCTTCGTGAGTTTAATGCAACTTTGATTATCATAGTAAATCACTGAAGGTCTCAAGGTTGACCAAAAGGCAAACAACATCTTGCGAAGCCATATGGCCTCACAACTAGCTAGACTGGCTGCCATGTACTCTGCTTCCGCTGAACTTAATGCTACTGACTGTTGCTTTCGGCTGAACCACGACACAACTGTCGAACCCAACCCAAAACAACACCCTGAAGTGCTCTTCCTATCAGAAGCACAACATGCCCAATCAAAAGCAGTGTACCCTGCCAATCCAACTTCATTTCCCTGTCTATAATCCAGACCATAATCCACTATCCCCTGCAAGTACCGCAAAATGTGTTTTGCAGCAACCCAGTGTACTCTCGTGTGCTCACACATGAATTGGCTCATCATGTGGACTGCAAACATATATTTGGTCTAGTGCTGACCAAATACATCAAGGAACCAATTAGCTGTCTATACAATGTGGGATCCACCAACTCAGAATTTGAAGCGTGAAGCTTCTTCCAGTTAGTGATCATAGGTGTCGACATGGGTTTACAATCCTCCATGTGAAATCTGCTAAGGATGTCCACAATATACTTCCTCTGCCCTTGGAAAAAATGCTCCTCCTCCTGCCACACCTCCGAACCCAAAAAGTAATGCATCAAGCCTATGTCCTTCATCTCGAACTCCAAAGCAAGATCTCTCTTGCAGCCCTCTATGAGTCTCTCTACACCCGTAATGAACAAGTCATCCACATACAACACCAGAATGAGAGGCTCCTCACCTATCACAATAAAGTATCAGTTGGGATTTGCATCACTCTTTGTGAAACCCATCTCCTGCAAGTACGTATCAATCCTGGAGTACCAAGCTCTAGGAGTTTGCTTCAGGCCATAAATTGCCTTCTTCAGTCTGCATACATGGGACTCCTTCCCATGCACCTCAAAGCCCTGTGGCTGCTCAATGTACACCTCCTCCTGTATGAAGCCATTGAGAAATGCGGTCTTCACATCCATTTGGTGGATCTTCCAACCCATCTCTGCTGCTATCAATATAATGGAGTGAATGGAAGTATATCGAGCCACGGGAGCGAAGGTCTCCTCATAGTCTACTTCATCTACCTGGGAGAACCCTCTAGCCACAAACCTTGCCTTGAACTTCTCGATGTTGCCATCTGCAGCGTGCTTTACCTTGTAAAGCCATCTGGAAGTAACCACGGATTTGCCCTCAGGTATCGGCACCACCTCCCAAACATCATTCTTCATGATAGAAGAATACTCCTCCTGCATGGCCTCTCTCCAGACCTGCTGGCTAGCTGCCTCCTCATAGCTAGAAGGCTCAGAGTCAAGGATGCTGGCAACCATTGCCATATAGCTACAAAACCACCCAGGTGGTCTACTCTCTCTGACTGGTCTCTTCGACCTAGCAACAGATGTGGCCTCTCTCAAGGTATCCTGAAGCCACTTGGGCTTCCTCTTCCCTGAGTACACTTCTCCCACCGTAGAGTGAAACTCCTGATCCTCATTAGAAGCCTGAACTCCTGAATGTTTATCTGTTGTCCTCCTGCCTGAACCTGTACCTGTAGTTGCTGAAGTACCGTGTGAACTGTCCAATAGTGGACTACTTAGTGAATTGCTTTGCATGTTGCTCGAAGCATCACCCCTCTGACTCTGCGAGCCACTGCTCATTGATGGACTTGACACCGTAATCGATGTACCTCCTAATCTCTGTCCACTGGATCCTTGTGACTGACTCAGCTGCTCCCGAGGGTCTGGCCGATCTAGATACTCTAACTCCCGTGACCTCCTAAAAGCCCTGTCCTCCTCGAACTTCACATCCTGCCTGACAACATCTCTCCTCCATGCAGGAATATAAATTCGAAAGGCTTTGGAGGTGTCACTGTAGCCCACAAAGATACCCTTCTCTACGGTGGGCTCTAGCTTGGTCATCTTCTCCTTGGGTACATAGGAGTATGCAATACACCCAAAGATACGAAAATGACCATCATCAGGCTTCTTCCAAGAAAAAAACCTCCTTCGGAGTCACATGCTCCACGGCACGATGTGGACTCTTGTTCTGCAATATACAACAGTGTTGCAGGCCTCTGCCCACAAAAACAATGCTAACCCCTGTTCATGTAGCATGGCTTTGGCAGCCCCAATGATGGATTTGTTCTTCCTCTCCGCAACCTCGTTTTGTTGGGGTTGTAAGGAATTGTGAACTCCCTCCTAATGCTTGCCTCCGCACAATAATAAAAAAACTCACCAAGGGTGTACTCCCCTCCATTGTCCGACCTAAGGGACTTGATCTTCCAACCTGTATGAGTCTCCACAAGAGCTCTAAACTCCTGAAACTGCTTGAAGACCTCACTCTTGGTCTACAAGAAATAAATCCAGGTCTTCCTGGAGTGATCATCAATGAATAAAACATAGCACTCATATCCACTCAAGGAAACATGAGACATCCGACTGCTCACATCGGTATGAATCAAATCAAAAATCCCAGTCGATCTGCTGTCACTGCTGGGAAAAGGGGATTTGGCAAACTTTCCCATAGCACATCCTCTGCATGTATCTAGGTGATTAGAATTGAAATCTGGCACACCTGTAGTGATTTCCCGCAATGTCCTCAAGGCCCCATGATACATGTGCCCCATCCTGTGGTGCCAAATCTCGCACAGCTCTGAACTGCTAGCTCTGCTGTCGGTACTACTGCTCAATGCCAAAAAGGGCTGAAACGCAAACTTGTACACCCTGGCATGTCATACACCAATCACTCTAGCTTAATCAGCTGGAGAACCCCTGGGATATATAAGCACCTCTCCTCTCTTGAACAATACTTCATACCCTCTGTCCTCCAATGCTGAGATGGATATAAGGTTCTTCCTCATCCCTGGCACATATAGAACATCTGACACTTTCAAGGGAGGTTTGGGTTCCCTATCAAATGTCAATGTCTCCACACCGATTGCTCTAGCAATGCTGCCGTCTTCGAGTACTACCTCTATATCAGTGCCACTCTTTGAAATCTCTGAGAAGTACTCACGGACTCCTGTCGTATGACGTGAAGCCCCACTGTCAACAAACCAAATACCTGAAGATGCTTTGCTTGTGGAGGGAAATGCACACTCCCTCTCAACCTCCGTGGCAGGTGATCCTGCACTAGTGGAGTCACAAGCAATGAACCCAAACTCCCGGTCAAAGCTCTCCGAAAAGTCCTTTATCTCTGCTGATGCTGCCATGGTCTTGTTCTTTCCCTTTTTCTTCTTCTCCAGACACACAACTGCATAGTGTCCGAACTTCTGAAAATTCCAACACTTCACCTTGGAATAGTCCTTCTCCCTGTTCAGTTGCTGCTTACCTTTACCTTTGCCTTTGCCCCCACCACTGCTTGTGGAAGCTTGCTTCTTTCCTTTGCCCTTCTTGCCCCTTGCTAACAAAGCTAGATCCTCATCCTCCTCAACTGATTTGGCTGCCCCAAGCTAGTTCTTTTTGATTTCATTCTGTATGTAATCATCCCACAACCTCTTCCAAGTGGGAAGGGTCTCCCGTGCAACAATCCCATCAACAAAATTCAGCCATGTACTGGGAAGGCCATTCACTGTAATCTGCACCAACTCAGTGGGTGGAATGACCTCTCCAATTGCTACCAACTCATCTCTCACATTAGTGATCTTTGTGAGGTATGCAGTAACACTATCAGTCTTTGCCATCTTAATGGCCTTCAACTTCTCCCATAGGATCATTTTTCTGTTTTCATTGGTACTCTAGTAGAGATTGGTCAACGCTGTCCACATCTCATGAGCAAGTCTCTTTCCTCTCACATGAGGAATGACATGGCCTTTAATACCATCCAAAATCGGCCTCTTTCCCTTGTTATTCTTCCTGTTAAAGTCTACCAACTGAACAACGTTAGTAGGCGCATTTACAGGGTGTTGTTGGTATGACCATGATACCTCAGACTTCTGCCTCCTCAATAATGCTCTGCATTCTTTCCTTCCATATACTGTAGTTGTTGTGCCCATCCAACTTATCCTCCACCCTCAAGCCCAAAGACATGCTTGCTGTCCTAATAAACTGAAAATTTCATTGCTGTGGTAAAAGTTTAGTTCTCTGTGTGTAAAATCAGCTTGTTGTAATTTTTTTCCTTTGCTGTCCCAAACTGCACTTTTCAGCAAACTGACTCCGATGCCATGTAGAAATTTTGACCCAACCCCGGTTATCAGTTTCTCCTTATTACTCCCATGTAGTTAAATGCTGAAAATGCAGAAATAAAACTCAGAAATTATTTCAGCCACACACAGAAAATGACACACTGATTTTTGGTCAATATGACCTTGGAAAAACCCCCTACAACTCTTGGGGAAAACCAGTTCGAAAGCTCCTTTTTTCTGAATTTTCTTTTACAGTGAGACAAAAAAACACAATAAAAATTCCAGCGACCAAAATAACAGACTTATCTCGATTTCCGTGCTTGCACACCACCTCAGAAATTGTGCCAAATTAGCAACTTACTAAACAGAGAATATTACAACATTAATGACAGCAATAAATGTTGTACAACCACCTCAGAAAACGTGCCGAAATTAGCTGTACGGAACTATACAGATTTGTACAGCAACCCTCCTCGAAATCCGTGCCTAGAAACTACCTTGAAATCTGCGCTGAAGTTGCAGTCCCTTTCCTCGGTTTTTGTGCTAAATATCAGCTGCACTTCTCGATTTTCGTGCCCAGATGTCTGGCTCGAACTTCGTGCTTAATGTTGTTGCCCTCTTCCTCGATTTTCGTGCCTCCCTTTCTTGCAAACAGTGCCTCTCTTGCTGTACAAATTCCTGCCTTGGGAAATGTGCCAATAAGGTGCTGTACGGATTTGCTGAAGAATCCTTGCTGCTGCCCTCTTTCTTCTCACTGCTCAGAAATATCTCCTTGCTTTCTTCTCCTCCTCTCTCAATCTGCTCATGAAAGATTGAATGATCTTTTCACTCTTTTCCTCCTTTAACCCTAACCCTAAGTGACTTTTTGGGAATCCCTAAATCCAATGGTTGAGATAGCTTTAGATCTAGGGCTGAGATTAAATGTGCATTTAAATTTAAATTTCTATTTTTTAATTCACCCCACTTTAATAAAGATCCTCTTAGTCATTTATTTCCAAAGTCACTTTTCACTTTTTAATTTCACATTGACTTTATTAAAGTCACTTCAAAATTAGACTTAGTAACTTTATCACTTAAAGTCACTTTTAAATTAGATTTGACTATACCACTTATAAAGTCACTTTAAGAGAAAAAGTTAAATACATTTGGACACTTTTCCCTAGGCCAAAGATCAAAGCCTTAGGGAACCACTTGTCCTCCAGTACCCAAATTTTAACAATTTCCCTCTTCGGAAATCTGCCAAATCCTTTGAATCAACCCTCTTCGATCACCCTCTTCATCAATCTTCAGATTTCTTTGGCAAAAATCTGCTGAGCGACTGTTCTTCTCCCCGCTCTTTGTCAACTTAGCTAGGCACTGTTCTGCACCGATAGAACCTGTGCCACACCAACAATTTTTGAAGACCTAAATCTCCACTTTCGGACTATGGCAAATTTGCACAACAACCTCAAAACTGGACTGCGTCCCTCTGGCTAGCCTCTGCTTGAGCAGACTGGCTCAGTGCAGCCTCTGTGCAATCCAGGCTGCTCCTACGTCACTCTGGAAGGCTCTACGCTGCCTCTGTGTCACTCCGCTGGGACTACGTTAGCCCCTGCGTGGCCTCTGCTGGGACTGCGTTCTCCTGGTGCTGCGCTGCCCTCTCTGGATCTTTGCTGCTTCAGTTGCCTTCTCTGCAGCAAAAAATTCTTCAGCTATTTTGTTGGTGATTCAACTTGATCTGCAATGCCGTAATACCATGTGAAAATTTCTAAACATGAAATCTTACTGCAGTGTCTTGATTTACTTTTCCTACTTGAATTAAATTACAGGTTAATTTTCTGAATTATTTAGTAAAATCAGCAAAGTAAACACAACTACAACCTACACATTTACAAATCATTTACTGAACATCACGCACACATGACAAAGTGACAGCTTTTCGAACAAAGGTCCCTAGAAAAACCCAATGCAGGAAAACGGTGTTGCTAGCTCTAGAGGGTTTTATTATTATGCAAAATCTGAATAAAACAATATTTGGGCACCAAAATGATTTGCCACACAGAGAAATTACACAACAGTAGTACCTCTTTCACTCTGAGACAAAAAATATTGCTGATACACACCTTCAAACAGGATTTACAGAACTTGAGCCTTTTCTCACCCACTGGAAACCCCAGCGCTGTCCCTCAGCTCTTTGAGTTGCCCTGGATGGGCCTGCGTCAGCCTCTCAGGGCTTACGCTGCCCTGGTTGGGCCTGCGTCACCCCTGAAGGGTTGTTGCTGCTTCTGTGCCGCCTTCTACGTATCTCTGGCTGGCCTCTGTGCTGCCTGGTACACTACTTCTCTGCCGCTCTTGTATTGTTGGCCTTGGATCATATCATCTCTTGCCAATCTCTGCCCCTCACTGCATTGCAAACTCGCTTTGAAATTCTTAGCAAACCACGCCGTAGAATTTCGGCTTAGCTTCAATGCTCTGCCAATGTGTGTATTCTACAACTGACCCCAAGCCCTTCTCTTATACTTTTCTCGTTGTCAAACCAACGGTCGCGATCTAATCTTTAATCAACAACTAAGATTAGAATCTGCTTGATCCATGTCACTTAGAACATTCTCATCACATGTTTAATTTAATTCACTTTAATCTTTTAATTTTCCTAAGTTAGACTTAGGGTTTTTAATTAAAAAGATTAATTATTTGAATAACTGTAATATTCCTTTTTTGGTGTCACCTGTTATAGGGTTATGATGGACTTCCAGAGTCTGGAGTAGTCAGATCACAGGTACAGGTTGGTGTCATCAGCAGGCCCAAGGGCTTTTTAGAGGAGTTTTGAGGAGTTTCTATGAGGACCGGTGGCATTCGCTTGATATATTCCATCATCCACACTGTTTGCCTTTCGTTCTGGTGCATTCCAACAACTTTCGGAAAACTGAGTTATTTTTGGGCTTAACTCAATTAATTACGCTCAAGGTGGCATTCCGAGAGGAATACGTGATAGAACACCTTAGTGTAATAGCTCGTTGGAACCGAGATGAGATTACCTACATGATGGTGTGGTTGGATATGTGTTTCAGTGACCTGAGGAGACATGGTAGAAGATTTACTCTTTCTTGCATTAAAAATGAATATTTTAATTGGAAAATAAGAGGGAAAAGTGCTCCATGATTAAAGTAATAATAAATAAGGCTCTAGAAGGATCCATGAGATCTATAAAAGAAGAGGAGGAGGACATTGAGGAATGTCTTGGATTTGATATCTTTTCTTGTATGTGAGGTTGAGAACTCGATTCTCTTCTCCATTGATAGCCCCAGGACAAAAACCCTCGGAGGAGACTTCATTCAGGAGTTTCACAGCGCTTTAGGGATATTGGAGTGAGGATCATTCAGACCCTTAATTGGTGTTTCATTATCTTCTGTTGATTCAGTGGCAGCTATTGTTGGAGGGAGAGTGCAGCTGTTCAGTTTTGGTGGCCAGTGCAGTGCAGTAGATTATATCGGAGGCCAACTTTCTATCTCAACTATTTAGGTCAGATATGTATGTAACCCCAGTTTTCCATTTATAATAAAAGCTGAGATTCTTCCTATTCAATGTGTTAATGGATTGCAATGTTCTATGTGTTTTTATTTTACATGGCAATCTTCTGTTAAATAAATGTGGAATTTACGACAAAATGTTAGGTTAAGTTATTTTCTGCAAAATTGGTAAAATATCCCATTTGGGGATATTACAGTGGTATCAGAGCCTTGGTCCTGGCTTAGCCTATGGGTTTCCCAGTTTCCAATTGCAATGATTATAGTTGAAGAATTTGCCGGAGAAGTCGAAATCTCAGTCCCTAGAACAAATTGAGAATCTGTTAAAAGAAGCTCAACAAAATTTTATCATTAAATTTGTGTAACATAATTGTTGCATGGATAGCAAATTTGGCGAAAATTATTTGGCCGAATCATTCACCTGGGCCAAATATTTTTGAAGGGGATGCATTATTTGGTTGAATCATTCATAATAAAGGACACATTATTATGAAGAAAGGCCGAATATATGGGCAAAGTCATAGGGGCTCGACAATTTTTCTTTTATTTATTAAATATGCGACAGAATTTCAGAGATTGTCCATGAATATTAAATCTGGGACAAGTTAATTATATGGTGGCGGATTCATGGATGCATAAGGTCAAATATTTTGAAAAAGGGGAATTTTAAAAAAGAAAAGTCACACGCCATCAAATTTTAGAGTGGCTGTATCAAACATCAAACGACATATGACATTCAATCGGAGGTGAAGCAGTGGAATCCGATTGATGCAGATTGATCATTTCAAGTAGAAGTCAAGTGGTGAAACGTGGGCATTAGGGGACTGAGACCAGTCACCACCAATTGCTCAGAATTCTGGGCCAAGATATTACTTTCAAGGGAGCCGATTACTTGCGTGGAGCTGCATTCCTTCTTCAAAGGAAATAAGTGTTTAAAGGGTCATTTTTCCAAGACTCCATCGCTAAAGCAAGGATGAATTTGGCATTGTTTTGGGAAATCAATGAGCTAGCATCACAGTGGGCCGCATGGGTTAGCGGTAGCCGACTTTTTATTCCAAGGTTGGGCCGAATAATCAGAGTTTTGGGCATTGAGACTGTGAAATGGAAATACTCCCTTGGAGTAATATAACCCAAATTTTGGAGTAGAAATCATGATGCAGTAGATTAGAAGACTATCTGCGTGGTTACTTGAGTGCATGGAGTGTAATAGCAAGTGCAGCAGGGGAATGTTAAACGGAGTGATAAGGTAATAATGCACAGGGTGGACGGGGAACCGGGCAGGAGAGAAGAGCCTTTTAATTATCTCTGAATGCAAGTTAGTGATATTTCACAGACTCAGCCCTTTAATTATCAGTGATTTCAGCTCCAAATAACAGTGATAACAGAAATCGATAGGATGTGAGGAACAGATCGGATATGAGAGGAGAAAGGCTGCAATTTTTCTTTTAAAACTAATATCGTAATTCTGGAATTCTGGAATTCCTTAATTCTGGGTAATTACACAGATCCCGAAGAGCGATGGCTTCGATACCAATGGAGTGTAAAAACTCTGGTAAACTTGATAATTATTTATTATTATTGATGAAGATGAAAGATATTTACAATGGGGAATCACCGAGGCTTTAAATATGGCCTCATTGTGTCCCTTGGTGAAGAGGCATGATCTTTGATCATGCCCTTTCACTTAATAAAACCTAATATAACTATATCTAACTAACAATTAATAAAATTTACATAGCAGTGCATGATAAAAAAAGGGGTGTAGGGGCAGAAACTGTGGTGTGCGTCAGCGCTGTGCTAAGCACACTGGTAGCAGGAAATGTGTCGATAGGGACAAAATTGTGGGAGCCACCAAAAATTCTGCAAAGCCAAACTATACACAAGGAGATTTTATCCTTGTAGGTGCTGAGTTACCAACGAAATTACCAATTAAGCTGCCGTCTAATATCAGGTTCCATTTCTGCTGTCTGTTTTCCTGCATATTCAACTTTTAAATGAGAAAGGACTGCTCCATGGGTATCATTCCTAGAATACTTGTAATATGTAGTAAGGGACATAGAATTGTTTGAGATCTATGGGCACATGTTGAAGCATTAGATACGTCATTTTGAACCCCTAGGAGACTTAACCTTGATGCATATGGTCTACTGTATCCATTTACTAAAAGTTGAAATTGTGAAAAGGACCCTACATCAATTTGTCCTCAAACTGTTTGACAAAACGTCTCCCCGAGGAAAACAACAAACGGTGGCTTCATTATCTCAGAATTTCTTGTCATCATTGGGCTAAACCATGGAGGAATTCCTAAATAGATTGACAAGAATAACAACAAAAGTTGGTTCCTTGAACCACCAGGCATTATTAGACCAGAAAACAAAGCTGAATAGCAGACCCTTGTCAAAGGGGATCTATGCCATTCTTCCAAAAGAAACACCAAAAGATTTGCAGAAGGGGCAGGAAATAGAACACAAGATTTTTTCTCTTGGGACAGATTTGAAGCACATGAGGGTCACATGGAAGGTTCTTTCCAAACTAGATGAACTAGATAAACTCCTTTCCAAAGTGAGCCAGTTAGAAGGGAATAAACTGATTTGGGCCCTAAACTTGCTATGCTTGCTCTTATACAACCCAAGTTCTTGGGAGAACCTTGTGAAGGGTTCAGACTTCCAGTCGCATCATGCCTCAGTAACATTATGAGGTTGACCGCACCTATAGCTCCTTAGTGATGATGTTATGAGGGAAGTTTTCAAGTTAGTAGTGGGGACTTTTCAGGATTTGGACAACAGTGCAGGCTCCACGTTTGGGAAGAAGCTTTAGGTTTTAGGAGGTATGGCCACATTCAGAACGTATGACTTCATGTTTGATCTTGAGTGTGATGGCTTGATTCGGTAGATGTTCCATTGCTTCTTCAGCATTAGGATACATGATCTTGACATAGTCATAGCACACATGCAGTCCATCCTGTCGTCATGTATGAGAGACCGTGATGCCATTTGCCGGGAGTTGCAGACTAGGTTATTGAGCATTTGGAGGAGAGAGCAGTTGGTCTCACCTGCTGCTTATGAGCTAGCCTAAGGGCTGGCTGAGCATAACATTGGGCTATTCTAGAGACAGTTGACCAGGGAAAAGTTGCTCCAGTTTGGAGGATCAGGCAATAAGAATGAGTTGAGGAGGAAGGGACTTTGCTTCATCTGCAAAGAACCTTGGGGACCTGACAACTCATGCTCGAGAGATGCAGATGAGGTGGCAGAGGTAGAGCAGGAGGACATTCCTTCTGTATGTCGGGACGAGGACTCTTCATCGGATGAGTCCATGGGGCCATATGAGGATGCTTCTGGGGAGCATGAAAAGTCATGTGGAGTTGACAATAGTAGGTTGGATTTGTATTCCAGTGTGCAGGGTGAGCAGTCAGGGGACTCTATGGGAGATATTCAGGATGATGAGTCACTTGTGATGATTCAGTCGGAGCAGCACATGGTGGAGCATGAGCCAGTTGAGGAGGAGGCTATGCACATCGTGCATGATAGTCCTTGGGGGGAGAGCCAGATGGAGGCTCACATTGAGTCTATGATGGATATGTGGCTAACCTTGGGGTCAGCCATTGAGGAGGAGCGGACAGATGCACGGGCATCTAGTACGGTGACAGTAGTTGCAGATACTTATCCTCAGGAGATGTTGGAGGTTGATGTGATAGTTCTGCGGGAGGCTAGTAGACAACAAGACTAGGACATTTCTGATCAGGAGAGAGAGGAGCTGTTGGAGATAGTGGTGCATCCATCTTTGGGCCGATCCATTGATCAGGTGCCAGTAGATGCACATACAATTAGCAGGACTGCAGTACTTTTAGGGAGCAGCACTCTCCAAGAGTACATCGATGGGGCTTACAACATATCTTGCCCACTTTGGCCTATTATAGAGAGAGGGGTCTTCTTTTTCAGGCAGTTCTCGTCGATAGGCGAGACAGAGCAACATGAGTTGAGTATGGGTTGGCGATAACACTCTAGACGTGTTCCATAAATAGATATCACTACATTGGATTCTTCTCCCGGGATAGATTGGCGGGAGATCATAAGTTGGTACCCTATTGATGGTATGATCTTCTTCATAGGGAGCATAGCGGAGTAGGGACCCTTAGACATGACAGATGCTTCAGCTTCTAGTTGGCAGTGGGGCATAGGCTGTTATGTATATTTTATTAATTATTAGTTAGATATAGTTATCTTAGGTTTTATTAAGTGAAAGGGCCTCTTCACCAAGGGACACCATGAGGCTATATTTAAAGCCTCGGTGATTCCCCGTTGTAATCATCTTTCATCTTTTATCAATAATAATATATACTTATCAAGTTTACCAGAGTTTTTACACTCCATAGGCTGATAGTTCTTCAGCATCCCATCCTGACTTCAGGAGAGCAGGGTTAGCATGAGATAGAGTCAAGAGTTGGATTGGAGAGAGGTGATGAATTGGTATCCTATTGATGGAGTATCATTCTTAGTTCCGGGTACATTTCGGCAGGACCACTTGGACGGGAGAGATGTTGCATGTTCCATTGGGCCATGGATTGTGGACCGACAGTCCATCAATATTTCAGTAGCACTAGCTCGACATCCGCAGATCATGATTAACCTCGACCTAGGCTGGAGGTTGGATTGGAGAGAGTGGTTGAGTTGGTCTTCGCTTCATGGGGCGACAACTACAACTTCAGATAGTGCGCAGTCCGAGCCATGGGATTCGGGCTATGATTGGCCATGGTGGCATTGGGATCCGGGAGGATTGATTGATGATAGGTGCGGTGAGAGATCAGCTTGGGATCTCGGCATTGAGTGGTCTGTTCCAAGTGATTTGACACAGGAACATAGCAACACCCAGGGGTTTGTATGGGATCTGGGCATTGGGTCTTAGTTGCATCAGGCCAACAGGGTGCCCACATATTTGGATTGCTTGAGGGCAAGCAATCTTGGGGCGGAAGGTCTGCAATATTCCTTTTTTTGGTGTCACCTATGACAGGGTTAGGATGGACTTCCAGAGTCTAGAGCAGACAGGTCACAAGTATAGGTTGGTGTCATTAGCAGGCCCAGGGGCTTTTTGGAGGAGTTTTGAGGAGTTTCTATGAGGACCGGTGGCATTCGCTTGATATATTCCATCATTCGCACTGTTTGCCTTTCATTCCAATACATTCTGACAACTTTCGTAAAACTTAGTTATTTTTGGGCTTAACTCAATTAATTATGCTCAAGGTGGCATTCTGGGAGGAATACGCGATAGAACACCTTAGTGTGATAGCTCGTTGGAAACGGGACAAGATTACCTACATGATGAGGTGGTTGGATATGGGTTTCAGTGACTTGAGGAGACATGGTAGCAGATTTACTCTTTCATGCATTAAAAAGGAATATTTTAATTGGAAAATAAGAGGGAAAAGTGCTCCATGATTAAAATAATAATAAAATAAGGCTTTAAAAGGATCCATGAGATCTATAAAAGAAGAGGAGGAGGCCATTGAGGAATATCTTGGATCTGGTATCTTTTCTTGTATGTGAGGTTGAGAACCTGGTTCTCTTCTCCATTGATAGCCCCCAGACGAAAACCCTCGGGTATGTTGTTGAGTGTTGGACGTGTTATCGCTTGTCGCCTACACCTACCTACAGTTAGTAGGAAAAGCCTTCAACCCCACAGGTGTGGTTGGTGGCAAGGAACTCAGAGAAGGGGCTGTCACCTATTCCCAACTCTCTCCGTTTAAGCTATCTCCTAGGTTAGCTAAGGGGGGTGGTCCCTAAAGGAAAACTAAGTTAAAGATGTGAGATTTCTAGGAGAATTGATTAGAAGGAATTATTTATCAAAGATGACTCGATTCCAATATGTAAACAAGCATATAAATATATGAGCAATATTCAATGACGTGTTCAAAATATAGACCAGTGCTTTAAAGTAGATGACAAATGCTTGCTCAAAAATGAAATTCAAGATATAATGACAATAATCCCACAAAGGAAGTGTTAGACCAAGATCACAATATGCAATTAAATTTGCAACACCAAATGAGGGTATTTGCCAATGAAACGAGATATATCAATCATCCATAAGCATAATGATCATTAAAATGACAACATGCAATGAAGTTGCATGTAAAAGCAAATTCCCAAGTACCATAGAATTAAACTTGTTGCAAAATTTAAGGAATTAAAATGCTTGCATCCAAAGTGCTTCTTGAGATAATATTTGCATGTGAATCTTTAAACCATCAAGATAGCAAAAAAAAATTTGGGAACTTTGCAAGTTAATGTGATGAGATAGTGCTCTTGGTTTAATTTTATTAATTAGTTCTAAAGCAAGGTTACAATTGAACTCTAATCCTCAGACCTCACCCTCGCCCAAATATTTGGATCTCACAGTGAGGAGTCCATAGAGGTAGAGGGTCCCTAAAACGTCTATTCAACCAACTTAAGCTGGAGGTAAATTTTAGAGATGCAAGTCTAGTATGCAAAGTGAAATGCCTAAATGATATGAAAGTGAGTTTGCAAGTGCTATGTAAAAGATGGAGATGATTCAATTAAATATGCTTCATAGTTAGAACAATAACTCAAGTTGCCATAAATTGAAAGTGATATGCTTTTTCACTTGTAGTATATTGTGAAACTTATCCAAATGAGAAATAGATCACAAAACATAAGTAAGTGACGGCAAATGAGATTGAAAATTAAGAAATTAAAGGACTATGCGATTTATGTTACTTCCCAATTAGAGCATGCATATGTGATGTGAAAGAAGATGGAAATGTCAAAACCACTAAGTCAATCCATCTACAAATTCTCTCCTTTGAAATGGAGAGATAGGGATGCCAATGGGTAAAACCCACGCTCCTACAACAAAAACATAAATTTTTATTAATTTTACAAGAATGAAATGACCATGAGGCCTTTTCTAAACCAAGGAAAGTCTTTACAAATAAAAATTGAGACCATAGACTTTTCCTCGGTGAGAATTTCTAAGAACTCAAAATAAATTCAGACTTTACAATAGGAGAAGAGAAGCTAAGCCTCTTCTATGCCCACAACGAAAGAAGAGAGAGTTATCTTCCTCATTTGAAATCTAGCCCAAAGGTCCTGCAACAACTTGTTAGTAATTTCTTGTAGTTGTCCACTCAAGCTGTCACAAGAAAAAATTTGAAAGAGGGCTACAAAACCAATCAAATATTAGCGAGATAAAATTACAAACTATTGCACAACAATTTACAAAAGGCTACGCCAAAGAGTTCGAGCAAACTCTCCTCTTTGCTTAGTCATCTTCAAGCTCTTAGATAGCAAATGAAAGCAATGAAGTATAATGTTTTAAAAGATATTCAAATTTAGAAGTATTAGGCTTGTATACAAGCTATGTCCCAAAACCCCTGCAAAACCACTTTGTAAGATAAGACTATGAAGGTTCAAAAAACAAATGAGAGCTCCTTTGAGAATGTATCAAGAGTGGGTTGGTCTCTCCAAAGACTTCCCCCAACACTTGATTCTTTGATCCCAACAAGATGTTCCCTCTACAAAACTTCAATCAAAAATTAGTTCCATATAGATCTAGCAATAAACAATGATAAGAAACTCTAGAGATTTATTTGAAACCAACTAGAGCATTCTATACCTAGAGCATACTCTTAAATCAAATGTCAATGTAAGATAGCTCTACATTAACAAATCTACAAGAGCATATGAAAACAAATTAGATCAAAGCATGAGTAAAAGGAATTATACCAATGATCAACAATTCATCACACTCCAAAAGGAGGAACACCTCATGAATGAAACCCCAAAGTCTTTATTGATATTTCTGAAAGTGTATAAGGTAGCAGCGCTTCCGTAAGCACAATAGCTAGTAAACAATGATTACAATATGAGAGCCCATGGCTCCATTATATAGAAAGTTGGGAGCAAATCCCAATGAAGAACCATATGCCAAGTGGTGAGAGGGAAGAGATCTCAAGACAAATTCGAATTTGGTAAGTGGAGCTCCAATGCCAAGTGTAAAAATCGAATTTTGGCAAGTGGACATCATTTTCTTCTTCCCTTATGTGCCAAATTCGAATTTTATGATGGAATGACATGTGTATATGGTTGGTAACCCATGTTGGGACAATTTCCCACAAACATCTCCACCAAATATTCTCCCAAATCCTCCCAAATATGCACTAACTTCACAAATTCGAATTTCCAAGTAAGCAACTCTCATTTAATGCTGGAAATTCAATTTTATTTGAGCACATGTCTTTTCCTTGATTTTAGGAGTCCATATCACCTTGGGACTTCACTTTAACTCCATAATTTTCCACCTCATTTAGCATGCTTAATTAATTGCCAGATTCCCACTAAACTTAGGAAAAGTGGGTTTTGAGGGTTCAAAACACATTTTTAACCCCTCAAAGTGTGTCATAGTATAAATTTGAGCGCGAGAGGTGTAATTTTGATTACTCATACCCCATACAACTTCTCTAAACAACACTTATTACAATTCAATTACAATTTTTATTGCAATTTTCGACTTGCGGGAAATCTAAAAAATTAAAAAATCACTACCTAGACCTAACCAAATTCCACAAATTTTTTTGTGTGATCTAGTATGGTAATATACATTGACTTTAGACACTAGGAGTCACCCAAGGCCTCACCATCAAGCCGTACTCCGGCTTTGGGGTAAAATTGAAGGAAAAAACTCAATTAATTATTAACTCCTAGTAGGGAGATGATAATTAACCAAGTAAAAAAAACCTCCCAGAGTAATACTCACTTGTTGGCAAGGTCCTAGGCTACCTAGGCCTGTTACAGACTCAATACTGACTAAAAACTCATCATTACTAGCATCACTTATTACAATTCTTTGTAGGGCGTGGAATCTGGGTACAAGAGAAAATGATAAGAAGTAGAAGTAGAGTTTAAAAACTCTGTTGCACTGATGATATCTAATGGTACAAATGTCTTCTGGTTCATCCTTGGGCATGGAGTCTTCTCATTATCATCAGATGCCACTCCAGTGGTCAACAGGACGAAAACCCAACACTCTTTGAGGAGACTTCATTCAGGGGTTTCACAACTCTTCAGGGATATTGGAGTGAGGATCATTCAGATCCTCAATTGGTGCTTCATTGTCTTTAGTTGATTCAGTGGCAACTGTTGTTGGAGGGAGAGTGCAGCTGTTCAATTTTGGTGGCCAGTGCAGTGCAACAGATTAG
Source organism: Pinus albicaulis (assembly GCA_034641835.2). Classification (NCBI taxonomy): domain Eukaryota; kingdom Viridiplantae; phylum Streptophyta; class Pinopsida; order Pinales; family Pinaceae; genus Pinus; species Pinus albicaulis. Next base: position 1,986,064 of record CM076575.1, on the reverse strand, counting down.
ATCGGATGCCAACTTTCCATCTCAGCTATTTGGGTCAGTTTTGCATGTAACCCCAGTTTTCAATTTATAATAAAAGATGAAATTCTTCCTGTTCAATGTGTTAACGGATTGCAGTGTTCTATATGTTTTTAGTGTACATGGCAATCTTCTGTTAAATAAATGTGGAATTTATGGCAAAATGTTAGGTTAAGTTATTTTCTGCAAAATTGGTAAAATATCCCATTTGGGGATATTACAATAACTGTCAAACCAGATGGAATTTCTCCAAACGCTCTCTGGGTCTTGGAGATCTCATGAACTCCAGCTCCTCCACAAAATTTCGGAGCTAGGACACATCTGATGCTACCCCAAAATCTCAACAATTTTGATGGGGATCAAGCCAACTAGCCATTATTTTTTACTTGGAGGGATTTCTCTATAAATAGAAGGCACTTTGCTTCTATTTTTCATTTGGATCTTTGGTCAAATGTAATTTTGTAAGTGCTGGTGTCAAACCACTGTTTTGTTGGGAACGTTTGAATTTCATAATAAAAGACTTTGGGGTACAGTTCATGGTGTCTTTGTCTCATTGATCTGTGGTACGTGCTGGGTATGTGGTTTCCTATATTGTGCTTTAATTTTATATGAATTGTTATTTCATATGCAGAGGATAGGAACATTCTATTGGTAAGTTTTGAGTTTATCTTAGGTGATCAAATTCATTGTATGATCTAACGAATTTTCTGAAGAAGTATATATAGAGTTTGCAGGTTCCCCGACCCTTGGGCTCCAAGTTCACAGACTGACCTTGTTTGGAGTCTGGACTTCAGGAAATTTATGTGATTTTCCTACTTCGCTAACGCTGTGACTAACATCTATCTTTCGAAACACATCAAGCTATCGTCATTATCATAAAAATATTTTTTCTTCAAAAAGCTTTCAAGCATTGTATATTTGTTTATAATTTGTAAATTAATTGTGTAAATTACTTTTTGTACATACATTTTTCTAATCTTTGTTTTGCAGCTAGGGTCTTGGGGTCCTGAATTTTTTGTATATATTGGTGTTTTGGGTACTTGTAAATTTATTTGTGCAGGTGAGATTCAAGAAGATTTTCTGGATTGGAGATAGATCTAGGCCTCCTCCCTGCTCTCCCCGCGGCCTTATCCCTCTACTCTTCCCCGCGTCGCCTTCTGCCAGTGGCATTGTTCTCCCTCACGTCCCCGTGGTCCCTTCCCTTCTCCTCATGCCCGCGTTCTGCACCCTCTCCCCTCAGCCCTTATCCCTTCTCTCCATGCTAACCCTCACTGTCCCTTAAATGCAGCCTCCCTCTCAGCCTGCTGCCTTCCTCTCTTCGTATTTCTCTCATCCTCCTTTGCTTGCTGCCTTTCCCTCACGCTGCCTAAACGTAGCCTCTTTTCCCTCATATCAATCATATCTTCCAGCCATAAAAAATTTCACCCTAACCACTAAAATTTGTGATACATTTTTTTTTTTTTTTTTAAATTTTTCTGAGTTAAGGCAAGTTTTGGTTTCAATTCTATTTTTTTTTTTTCTGAGTTTGAGGAAGAATTCGGACACTCAACCGTGGGAGAGAAGAACATTTTTCTGAGTGAGTGCATCAACGAAATTGGCAGTGAATTTGGGTCAAGATTCGTATTTTCAGAATTTGTGCAAATTACTTCAAGGCCTTGGGCCTCAGGTTTGGTTTTATGAACTCTTATTCCTTCACTGTCTATCCATTAAGCTAATAACTTGGACATTAAATTAAACACATACAAAACTGTAAACACTGAAGAATCATTAAAAGACACTTGGGCATTCAATTGATTAATTTATCATAATTTTGGGTGACTGTCACAAGGATTTAGAAGGCTGATCTAGCTGTTTGCAGTGAGTATTCTTCACTGTCATAAGTCCTCTGTGCTGCTCATACAATCACTAAATACCTGCTATCATAAACTAGATCTCTGAAATATTTTTTTTGGTGATTTGAAATTATTGGATCTGTTTGCAGCATTAGTAAGATTTTTGGCATTGGGAATCTGGAAACTGAATTGCATTTTCTTTGAGAACATATAGTTAATTTCAGGATTTTTGATTTGGCACTAGTTCACTATCTGAAATTTAGTGCTGTCATAAGAAAGTTCATTGCTTTTCTGAATATAATTTCTGAAAATTTTATGCTTTTAATTCATTCGGGCAAGGTTTTTCTTTTTGGGCATTGAAATGAAGTTTGGATACTTGTTGTCTCTTGAGATCACACACACAGCTAAGCTTGATGGTTAAAGATCATTTAAATCTCCCACACTTGGTTTAAAAAGATAATCTAAAGAGTTATTTCTTGTACCATTTACTTGTGAGAGTAATTTGTGCTAAGATCTAGTTCTTTCTGGAATAAGTAGCATTTGAAAAGATCTTGTTTTGAATTGCATTTGATTTGGATCTGTTTGAAAACGTCTTGATTAATTGGTTTTGAATTTCCAAGTGAATTGTCATTGGCATTGAATTTGAATAAGTACTCTATTGTGGACTAGTGGTAAATTGTATATCTTTCAGTTTTCAAATTGAGTGTTTTGAGTATCTTCATAATTGGGATTATCCATTAAATATTTGCTTAAGTACTTAGCATATAACTCAGAATAAATCGTAATCTAAGTGCTCTAAGACTTGAGCAATCTCTCTTCATCTTTTAATCTCACTTTACATTTGCATTTTAAGTTAGATGTGCATATTAAAAATTCACCTCCAAGCATAAGCTTGATTGATAGTTTACTAGGACAAACTTTCTCATCTAGCTTGAGGGGCACTGACAACTCTTTGGTAGTCAACACTGTGACCTTGCAATCATCAGAGCCATAGTCTCTGCAGCGCTGGAGGCACCGGGTGATAGGAGCACAATAGGAGGCATCGTAAATCAGTCCCTAGCTTGCTTCTTGTTGTCCTCCTTCCCACAACTTACCTTGGAGCTCAGCTTCAAAACAATTAAGAGAGTCAAATTTAGAATAAGAATTTAAATAAAATCAACCAAGCTTTCTACATTTCACCTAGTTGTAAGATTTGCATTTCATATAAGGTAGTTGATCATCCATTAAAACAACACTTGTTATCTTGTGATTTGAAAATCCATTTTTCATGCAAGTTCATTTCTTCCGAGCAATGTAATTGAAAGTACTAGTCTCATAGTTTTAATTCTGATCTAATTGATATCCTAAAAATTGCTCAATTAATCTCGCTTGGATTTAATTCAAGTCAAGTTAATAAGATATCTCTCAACGCATCTCCTAGAACTTGTTGGTTCCCAACAAGTTTTTCCTTCATCATCCATCTTTCACCTCTCAGGGACTACCCCCCTTAGCTTTCCTAGGAGATAGCTAGAATGGAGTGGGCAAAGATTAGAGTGACAACCTTTGCCCTGAGGGTTGTGGCCCTTGGTGTACACTTTGGGCGACAACATTTTTTTGCGTCGTTGCCAGGGATAAGTTTCTTGTTCTCGGTGTTTTGACATTTTATTTGAAGCTATTTTTAGTTTTCGGTTTTGAACTAACTTTTTCGATTTAATCTTCTTGACCTGACCATGCCACATTTTTTGGCGCTGTTGCCGGGGATAGATTTTTTCTGTCCTTGGTCCTCACGACAATTTTTCTAATCTTCTAATGTTTTTCGCCATTCGTTATCCCATCAAGCAACATACATTTTCTGGCACCATTATATTTCTTCATATTTTCATCATCTTATCCTTCGTCATCTCACTAATCCTTTCATCTTCTCTATTTTCACCTTTAGCACCTGGACATTTTGGTTGGTTTACTGTTTGGGTGAAGAATCCACTTATTCATTGATTATTTCTCAGATAAGAAGCCCTCCTTGATATCAATTTGCTTCTTCCCGACTAACATTTCGGTTTTTTGCCTTTTGGATCTTGGAGCTAGATTCATGTTCAAGTGGCGACTCTTCTTTCATTTCTTACAATAATTTCTGCTAGAAGCTCGCTTCTTGTGGATCTATTGATTTTCTTGAGCAAGAATCTATCTCTCTTGCATCCATTTGGCCCTTCCTTTAACCTTTAAGCAAGACATCATGGATATTTTTAACTTGTTTGCTCCTTGTGGTTTTACTAACTTTCAGGGAACTCCACACATTTTCGCACCTACAGTCGGCGTGGCCATCGATGAGGTGCCCCGTTTTCGATCTAACAAAGCCATTACTGTCGAGATTCACCTTCAGAATGTCAATCTTTGCATAAGTGAGTGTCGCCCATATACTGACTATGAAGATGTGAAGATGCAACTTTGCATTCTCACCTTAGGTGATGATGCTTTGGATTGGTTCACTGAGCTCCCTGATAAGACTTTTGATTCTCTATAATCAATCACCGATGCCTTTGAAGATAAATATGGAGATAAAGAAAAGGTCAAACCAAAAGCTGAACAAACTAAAGAAACTGACAATGATCTTACAAATAATTAACTTAAATGGTTAAAGATATACAACTGAACCAAGCACAGGTTATCAAGAATATGGAGGTCAACCAGACTCATTTCATTAAGAATATGGAACTTTAACCAAGCTAAATTAATATCAAATCATGCCAAAGGAATAAGTTCCATGGAAGCTAATCAAATCACCCTTCAGAACAGGTTGTTGGCTATAGAAGAAAAACATGCTGAGGAAATGGGAATGATGATGACTACCAGGCAAAATCATTTCATTACCATAGAGAAAAATCATGTCAAAGAAATGAGTTCTATGCGAAATCATTTGATCACCATGGAAGCAAATCATGAGAATGAGATGAGTGTTACTCAAGTAAATCATAACAAATTTATAAAGGACATGGAAGCTGGTTAGATATTTCTTCAAAATAGATTGTTGTCCATGGAGGAAAAGCAAGAACGATTAATAAAAATTATGGAATTTGTTGATTTTTGGGTAGCATCGGATGTGCTCTAGCTCTGAAATTTTGTGGAGGGGCTAGAACACATGAGACCTCCAAGATCCAAAAATCGTTTGGATAAATTCCACCCGGAGTGAAAGTTATTCAAATAATTAATTATTTTTAATGGAGCCTAAGTTAAACTTAGGGAATTAAAATAATTAAAATGAATTAATTTAACATGTGGGTGAAAAGCTTCTTAGTGACGAGGATCAAGTCTAATTTAATGTTAGTCGTTGATTAAGGATTAGATCACGACCATTGATTCATCAACAGGAAAAGTATAAAGGAAGGCTTGAGGGTTAGTTGGAGAACACACATAGTGGATGAATCTGGATATCGAATTCTTTTGACAGGGCAGTGCTTGGACGGAGATAAGATCTAAGTGATTTAGCAGCAGTGAGGGGCAAGAGCAGTTTTTGGTCGGAGGACCATGAGTACATAGCAAAGAGGCAGTAGAGACAGTAGAGGAAGCAATGCAACCACCAAGAGAGGTGATGCAGTCCCCTGAAGGAGTGATGCAGGCCCACGCAGGGACTGCACAAAGCTTCCAAGGGACAGTCTGTATTTAGTTGGAGATTGGGGTTTCTGAGCCGGGAGGGCTGAAACTCGATTTTCTGAGAGGCAGATCAGCGCAGAGAGAAGGTGACACAAACTTCAGCCATCCCCATGCAGGCCTACTCATCTATTACGCAGCGGGAGCTGGGGTTTTGCCTGTTCGATCTTGGATCAACGAGGACTTGCAATGTGTGATAAAAATCACTATTTTATCTGTTTGCTAAGGATTTTCTCTGTTGGGTGAGCTGGGTTTGGCACCCTAGTTGTACTCATAATACTGCTGCTTAATAATACAAAACCTTAGATCTGTTGCATCGGTTTTCCCGCATTCGGTTTTTCCGGGGACGTTAGTCCAAAAATAAGTGTGTCCTTTGTATGATTGCTTCATTTATTTTTCAGTTCTTGATCTGTATATTGTTGTAGGCTGCGATGTATTTGTATTAGAATTTACTGAATAAATTCCATAAATAACTTGTTAAATGAAGAAAACAAGTAGGTAATACAAATCAGATAATTGCAGTAGGATTTCTGTATGTTTAGATTCAAAAAATTTCACAGAATCAAGTCAAGCAAAGGAAATTAGTGCCTTAGAGGATAAGTATTTAAATCAAATGACTGTTATTCAGAATAAGTTGGACAAAATGGAAAGATCACATATACACAAGTTTTAGCCCAAGTTTGATAATAAAGAGTCGTCAACAGATCATAAGCCTCCATGTGGCCCTTGGTGTACACTTTGGGCAACAACATTTTTTGGTGCCATTGCTGGGGATAAGTTTCGTGTTCTTGGTGTTTCAACATTTTATCTGGAACTATTTTTAGTTTTCGGTTTTGAACTAACTTTTTCGGTTTCTCCAACCTCTAGGGCTCCAACCCTATCTTCCCAAGGCACCAACCTTGTCTCTTTGAGGCACCAACCTCTAGGGCTCCAACCCTTTCTTTGGTACAGGCTCCAACCTGGTCTCTTTAGAACTCTTATCCTCTAGGGCTCCAATCCACAACTTCAATTTGTCAAAATTAGTTTAATAATTCTTCACGGCTCCCAATATCTTTTTCAACGAGCCCTATCAATCTCTTCACCTTCAGCACTGCTCACAAACGATCTCCAAGGCACTTAGCTCATCGATGACAACTTTGTCTTCCCATGAAGGTGTCACCACTGCTCTTCATCGTACCCAAACACAATCTCCAAGGTCACTCCATGAGTGCTTCAATTATGTATCAAGGTTTCTAAGAATGTCTGCAATATCAGCTTCTAATTGTCTTTAATAATGCTTCAAAATGCTCCAAAAATGGCTTCAATATTGCTTCCAAAACACCCTTCAATAGTGCTTCAAGTTGCTTCGAAGATTTACTGCAATAAGACTGTCTCCAATAGTGCTCCAGGTGGAGACAAGGATGCCTGCTCTATATTAGCTCAACAAGCAGGATTAGATCAAATTTCTGGTCAAGAAAGTCTGCTTCAAAAAATTTATGCACAAGGGTCATCAGCTACTCCAAAGTCTGCAGAAGTCTTTTCTAAAAAAATGCTCAGTAATGCTTCAAAGACCTATATACAAAACTTTTTTTGCAGCTTCTAGAAGGTCCTCTAAACAAGTCTGATCTTTAAGAGTGATAAGATCTGCTTCTGAGTCTACACTTTTATACTCCACACGTCCAAAGGTCTGTCATAGGTTTGAGGCTTCTTAGTTCTAATAAGTGGAGGTTTGTTCTTGAGTCAACTGAAGTTTTCCTTTGTGGTGGATCAAAAACTTTACTCCTGCAATGATCCGAAGTCTGTTCCAACTTCCAATAAGGCCAAGTTCTTAATCCTTCAAAGGCTGAGGTTTTTCCTTGAGGAGGCCGAAGATCTGTTGGACAAAGAGATGAAAAGTCTGCACTCAATGCTACGAGATCTGCTCCAAAAGGACCACGAAATACCACAATAATATATGCTCCAAAGTGTCACGTAAAACTACAGGAATATACGCTCCAAAGTGTCATGAAGAACTACAGGAATATATGTTCCAGAGTGCCACAAAAAACCATAGGTATGAGCCTTTCACTGGGCTATAACCCGAGTCTCCACAGTAAGTTGTCCAAACAAAATCCGAGTGACTGTCTTCTACAACGCAGGTCTGAGATATGTATGTGTGTAATCCTTCTGTAGGTGACTTGTTCCAGCTGTAGTGATGAGCCAAATACCAATCTGAGGTTAGTCCTTTACAGGTCTGAGTTATTGAGTTTTCTGCCCTTCTTTCACAGTCTTAAATATGGTCTGAGCCCTCAAACAAATCTGTTGTTGTCCAAGGCCTAGAAGACTGTCCTTAAGTCAGTTTCTTGCATACTTGTTCACAAACATGTATTACAGGTCTCCACAGGTTGCTGCCTCAATAGACCGAGCTAGAAAGATAAGGGAAATCTGCCCAAACAGTACTCTTTTAGTCCTCAGCCTCCTGACTAATTTTGTGCTCAATCTCTGAAATGATTACCGAATTTGATGATTTGAAGTGAGGTGTTTTGACATGTATTTATATTAATTTCGACCTCCAACGAAGAGACCTGTCCCTTGGTCATGGAGTATGAGCCTACACAAGTCGGCTCACCAAAAATAATGATTTTCTTAACTTAAAAATTCAATTTCTCCCAATCTAGAAGCAGCTAGAAGACAAATAATAGCTCATTGGAAAGAGGAAGAAATCCTTTACAAGCCTATGCCATTTCTACCTTCAAATGAAGTCATTTTCCATTCATAAAAATTATTTTTGTGAACTGTCATCATTATTTTTGCATGACAGCTTTTAGGATTTTATCATTATGTTTTTGGCATTCAAGTTAAAGGCTTCTTCAAGGCTTGACATTAATGGACCTCTTAGGATAAGGGCTTCCGTCATCATGAGTCAAGATATAAAGGTGGTTTTAGGGCTTCTTCATCAAGAGCAAGGAAATCATCATGGTTTTAGGGCTTCTTCATCAAGAGCAAGGACATCATATTAGGGCTTCTTCATCAAGAGCAAGGATATCATATTAGGGTTTCTTCATCAGGGCTCCAAGTGACCTTGATTCATAATATACATGAGGCATCTAGGGTATGCACATAGGATTAGGGTTTCACACCTTAGGGTTTGCTTCAACACAACTAGGGTTTCTCGAGTGTTAGGGAAACAAGGGTTATTCATGTATCACAAGAATATTTGCCATTTCAACAATGCCATATTGACATCAATGACAACTTTGACCAACAATTTTAATATACTGGCCAAAACCCTGCACCACAAATTGTTAGATCAAGCTAAGAAGCCAAACAAGATGAAGGTCTCATCAAAGTACATGTACTTGCGGTTATCACAAGGGTTGAATCACCTGGATATATCTACACACTTTGAAAGATAAATTGTTAGTTTCAAAAGAGATTTAGATACACGCTACAAACCCTCAAGATCTAGAGCAACCTCCTAGATCAAGTGAGCCAAAAATGTTTCTCTAGAACCCAACACCTAAAACAAGATACATGTGCTAATAGATGATCCAACCACTGGCTATTGAAAAAACAATATTCAATATTACACAATTAGAGCATTAAAACCATTCAACACATACCATAAATCATTCAAAGAAAGACACCTAGAATTGAAACCCCAAAGACTTATGCTTTATTATCAAAAGAAATAGAGCAGAGCTTAGCTCAATACATCATTAGTTTTTGTTCAAGTTACAATGAGGAGCTAGAAAGATTCCTTATATAGAAAATGAGAGGGATCAACCCCTCCAAGTGGAAAATAATGGGTAGTAGCTTGATCCATCGCTTGATCCTTGTAAAAAAATTTTGAACCCTTGATTAGCTGGCACAAATCTCCAAAAGAATTTGATTTTCCTTGTTTATTGGGCTAGAGGGATCAAACTTTGACTTTTGAACTATTGGAGGATCTTCAAAAATAGAATTATGGTTACTTGTGCAAAATAATTAACTGCTTGGTCCAAAAAATTCTATCTGTTTGGGAAATAGTCTTCTTAGGTGTTAGTCATCAGTATTTTTCACTTGTTAGTGATGACTAGATCCATAGCTGAGTTTTCTAGAAGCTGATCTCCATATGTCAATTTGTCATCTAGAAAACCCTCATAAAACTTTTTTTTGCCCTCCTACTTTTTAGTCCGCCCATGTCAAGGTCAAACCTCATTATCACTATCCTATCTAGCTTTAGCCCTACTGGTCTGCCCATCAGCTCTAAAAGGACAAGCCAAGTCTGTTTCAAAAGCCTCTCCTAAGTTAGGAAGTGGCGCTTTAAGGCATTTTACCCTTGGCAACCATCAGAAGGCCAAAAAACCTCCATCTGATACAGACCAATCATGACAGACCTCCCACTCTGCAAATGAAATTGATCACAGCCCTAAGTCGCACCACTTACACACCCTTAAGTCTCAGCACTGCATAGACCACAGTCTCAAGATGATTATTAGGTGTTTTACAGTGTTTTATGGATTTTACAAAGACAGGAAGTATATCTTCATCTCAGGAGAAAATTCTTGAATACACATTTAGAAGAACAACTGCTTCTCAATGTCAACATGAGCCTGAGATACATATGCAGGGTAAGGAGTTACTCATCAAGACCTTGCAGCTTCCATTCAGCATGAAATCACAGTAGAAGAAAGACACCACTGTCAAACAGACTAGTAATTTGTCATGGCCAAGAACCTCCTTCATCTACAAGCAGAGGGTTAAGGCGCCTCCTTCATCTACAAGCAGAGGGCGATGGCCAATATTGACTTCAAGGATTGCAAAACTTACTATAAGCATAGGTTTGTTTTTACTAGACAGTAAAACAGTGACTCTAGGTTTCTGAGTGAAAGTGATGATCAAAACAGGGCTAAGATCTAAAATGTGCAAGACAAAAGAAAGCAGAGTTTTTGGTCTTGTGTCCTAAGAAAGAGGATCATTTGAAGTTTCAGTCATCATCATGGCGCATCAAAAGGACTCCTTTAATCAAAGCTGTCATAACAAATATCTCTGCAGGGGTGTTAATATGAACAGCTCAAATCAGTCTTGAGCAAGAAAATACTTCAGTAAAAGGACCTCTGTGTGTTCTTTTGTTTCTGTCGAAATGAGAAATACAGTCCATGGTTTCTGGATGAACATAAAGAAAAGGCAGGAAAGTAGTACACAGCCCCAGATATAAGACATCTTAATATCAGTCAAAGCGCCAGTGTAAGTCCAGTTGTTGCAAGCTACACACCACCACAAAGACAAATGTAGCCTTCAGATGCAGCAGGTTTGGTGATTTCAGAGCTCCATTAGGAGAAAATGGTTAATAAGAGCTTTGGTGTTTATGAGTAACTCTAGCTGCTTTTTACACCTTATATGTTTGTCTTCTCAACACAAAGACACAAACAGGTTATGATCTGAGTTTTAAAACCCTGGAAAACCATGGAAAGCTAATCAAGCATGTCATTATTTTCCACATGAAAGCAACTCCATTTATAAACAAGTGCCTTTTCAAATAGGTTTATCATAAGTTGACAAAGAAAATCTGAGCCTGGTTCTCCAAGAGATACTGCAGCTAGTATACAGATTCATAAAGTATAAAAAGACTTTGGCATACTCTCAGATTTTGAAGAGGTTTTCAAAACAAGTATAAACCTGTCATTATAAAAAGTCAGAGGTATCATATCAGCACACTGTGAGCAGATGAAACACTGTAAAAAGAAGGCGCCTTCTTAGACAAGGGATGATCAAACATAGGTGAGTACAACTACATTTTACACCTATAGTCAAATTTCAGTTCACAATGGGCATCATTTAATTCCAAAAAACATTAAGAGCAAAGTGTTGGTTTATACTGCAAAAAGGGAAAAGGTTCTGTCAAAATGTCAAGGAATACTCCCTACAGTTTACGAAATCCCCTACAAATGTCCTCTTTCATAGCAAAGCACCAGAAATGTTAAAGGGCTTTCAAAACAACAGTTGACCTCCTTCCTCAGCAAAGGACTTTCCAATAAGTATACAGGTCAAGATACACCATAGTGGTATGTTTTGAGTAGAACAAAAGATTGGAGGAAAGCTCTGCTTACTTGATAGGAGATTACAAAGTCTGAATAAATCCAAGTAAGCTGTTGACACCTACAGTTGAAAAAAAGTTGAAAGGACACAGGGAGGCAGAAGCTGTCAACCAATTAAAGGGACAATCCATACCCTTGCAAAATAACACAGACAGTCAACAAAGTGACCGTTGGGGTTTTGTTTGTTTCAAAAAAGGGTAAATTGAATCGACCAACTTCATTTTCGAAGTCTCCAAACAAGAGTATCGAGCAAAGCCCCTTCGCTGCCCTCAACATCAAACACAGAAGTTTTGGAGCGATTTGAAGAATTTTTCGACAGTTGGAGCTGCGCGGCGCGCCTGTATACGCGCGCGGCGCGCTCAGAGGAAACTTTACACAGGCGGATAACGGTGGCGCGGCGCGCCTGTGCGCTCGGGTCCTGTCGGCCCGACAGGTGACCCGACACCTTGTTATGCGCGACGCCCTCCACTGTAAACGTGCCGCGCACGTTTAAACCCTCCAAAACGCCTCCAAATCACATGAAAAGCTACTCCAACTCTCTACAAGGTCTTCATCGAAGTTGTAAATGTATTTTTACGTACCCCCCTTGGTTTTCAAAAATTGCTAAGTGCTGTAAGAAGTTTAAAAAACCACAGTTCGAGTTTATGAAAAAACGAGGTGTTGATGTGGTGATGAGGTTAGAAGTAAAACATCAAAAGGTTGAATTAGCACTAGTATGAGTAACCATTGCAAATTGCCCTCAAAATTGGAATGAAACAAGGTCAAAATCTGTCAGTTGTGTGTATTGTTTAAAGCAGAGAGGACGAATGAGGTGTTTCTAAAGGTGAAAACAGTCTGCCACTATCTGAAACAAAATGATCATGAGATAAACACTTGTGATCTTCTGAGAAATCCTCTGTATATCAAAGGGGCAAAGGGCAGTGTTTGGTTTTCATTTCCATAAAGCAGAGTCAGTAATACCACCATTGCATTTAGAAGTGTTTTTGCAAAACTGGTGTGAAGAGCAGTAAGGTGCTTAAAGGGTGAAAACAGTAGGTGTTATTAAACTGAAATTAAGGAAGGGTGGAGCATAAAGAACAGTTTTTGTTGAAAAAGAGTTGATGGTTGACCAAATGCTAGAAGGCTTTGTCACCAGATCCTAGGACACAATAGCCTCTAACTGTGAGAGATACTTGTTGTTTGACTGTGTTTATGATTGTTGAAACCACTGGTGGAGAAACACACCAAAAGGAGCAGTGTTTTGTTTGGAAAGAAGTTTGTTGGTACTATGGCTGCTGCAAGACCTTCGCTACCACCTCAAAAACATTTCAAACCTTGTCACCTAGTCCTATAACAGTGGATTTGGACTGTATAGATATACTCTGGTTGAATGTTTTCATTTTGTTAGATCTGCTGGTAAAGGGCATACAAGGAAAAAGCAGTGTTTTAAAGCTCAGAAGATTGTGTTTTTACCTTTGTCTAGGATACAAGGTTATACTGTATTCTCAAAACATCTAAAAGCAGGGTTCTCTTACCACCAACACAGGAAAACACCTTCACTGTGTTTTCTTTGATTAACTGTGTATGTCATTATGAGTAGTTGCTGATTAATATACAACAGCAAGAAAGGGCTTTGTTTTGAAGAGACAGGGTTTCCATATTAAACAGGAGCTTTGATTGTGTGAAAGGATAGACTCCTACAGCCTTTGTTGAAACTTTTGGAACAGTTTTAAAAATCTCTGTCACCTTTGTTTCATAACTGTGAAATTGATTGTATGACTACACTAAAGGTTCGCTGCATATGATATAAGTTTTGTTGAGTGATTGGCATACTAGGCAAGGGCAAGTTTCTGAAGATTGGAAAATTCACCATTGGTCAGAGATACAAACAGGTTGTTGACCTCCCAACATCACAGAGCAAAGTAAATTGACAGAGTTTAGCTCAAAGAAGGCAGTTTAAAGATAGTGAGGCTTTTTGGTTCTTCAATAGCATATTTAGCCCAAAATGCCGCCCAGGCAAGACAGCAGAAGTGGTTTACATAAAAGATATGAGCCAATCTCTGCAGAGGAGGTCAATGCGCATCTATCCATCCTCTTCAACTTTCATGAGGTAGGTTGTTTAGATTTCTGCCAGAAAGTACAGGAGGTCAAAAGTTTCTCGCCCTTGACACACCTATGCGCCCTGAGGTTCCAAAGCAAGCATTTCCAGGTAGCAGACCTTGATTTCAAGTTTTCCCCGAGGACAGTGTCTAAAGCCACCAAAATTCCATATCATGGCGAGAAATGGTTCAAACAGACCCATCTAGACTTGGATGACTACAAGCCTTTCATCAAGCCCGAGCATAGAGATACTTGCACTGCTATTTTTCCTTTCTCTTATCTTCTTGCCAGTTATGCTCCTCTAATGAAGGTCATAATGAAGTATTTTACTTGTGAAGGGAGATTTACTCGATTTTATGCCTACCATGTCCGACTATTGATGCATTTCACTAGAACTAGGCAGCTAAATCTCCCTTACTTTTTATACAAGAGCATCGAGAAGATGGCATCCACAGTCCAGAAGAAGACTCCATCTCTGCAAATAGCTTCCCTTTTCCATCATTCTCTGATCAAAATTATCATCCTACACCAGCTAGAGAAGAAAGAGGTTCCATGGGATGTTTTTATTCGCCACCCAGATTTCTCTACTGTTCCTCCTGTCCATATATCTCGCACCCAGCCTATTCATCGCCCTGTACCTTTGTCCAGCAGGCCTACTCCTAGAAGGCTCAAGATCACCACAGAACAGTCAGGACAGCGTGAAGAAGAAGGACATGAACAGGTAGAAAAAGAAGAGGACAAACATGAAGAAACTGATGAAGACCAGCAGCATGATTTTGATGGTCCAGGGCAGCAGCTTGAGCCACAAAGTGAGCGTGAAGTTGAAACACACCAGCAGCTTGATGTTGGTGAACAGGGGCAACAGCAGGAGCAAGAAGAAAAGAGTGCTGAACAGCAGCATCTCAGTGAAAATGAACAGCAGGGACAAGAGGAAGAGCAACAACTTGATATTGAAGGTCATGAACAACAGTTTGGGCAGGATTTTGAGCAGCAGCTTGAGCCACAAAATGAACAGGAAATCCAAGCACAACAGCAGCATAATGTTGATGATCAAGGTCAAAAAGAATTTGAGGCAGATCGGCATCATAACATTGAGGGGCAGAAGCAACTTAAAGAAGACACACAACAGCCTCAAGGAGAGCAACGGTTTCAAGAAGTTGACAAGGGTAAAGCAATTGTGTCTCCTTCTCCCAAAAGAACAAAGCCCAGCACAGCAAGAAAGAAAGGGCCTAAGGTTGCCACTCCAAAAGTGACAAGAGTTGTCCCTAGCAAAAGAAAATCGCCCAAGAGACCTTTCACTAGTATGCCAAGAAGGAAGAGTGCAAGATTGGCCTTCAAAGGGAAAGGCAAGATTGGAGAATGTCAAGAACAAGGAGGTGCATTGGCTGTCATTCCAATCCAAAGTGATGACAGCGATAATGAAGCCCGCATTCTTGAAAACCTTCTAATTCATCGCGAGGGTCAAATTGAAGCATTGAAGAATGATCTTCATCGGGCAAAGACCTTCAATCATTTTTTGGAGATCCAAAATAAACAAATGAATGTCCATATGGCTGTCCATGAGGCACGAGCAATCAAATACAAGAAAGAGGCTGCTAAAGCACAAGTAAGGATAGAGGAGCTCATCGGTGAGTTTGATGAAGATGAAGAAGAAGACCAGCTTAGGCGGAAGAGGCCTAGAACCATAGGGCTTAAAAGAGCCCTGGAAAAGCAAAGGGAAGAAGAACAGACCCATTTTCAATCCTTTCCCCTCACTGCACTATTTGAGCAAGAAATTGAAGAAAATAAGGAGGCATGGCTAGAAAGAGCCAATAAACACTTGGAGATGAAGCTTGAAAAGGCAAACAGAGACCTGGAGCTGCAAAGGAAGATGACACAGCACTATCAAAAGTTGAATCAGTTTTCCTAGCGCAAGCTAAAGGCCACCCAAGAGAAACTGAAGGAAGAAAAGAGGAAGCGCCCGACACGGAAAGAGAAGAAAGGCATATCAGCGCTTGAGATTTTGGCTTCAGCTTCGGAACATGTTGCTAAGGACCCCTAAGGGTCATGCACACCAATTTTGGGCCCATTTTGACAACTTTTGGTTTTTTGGCATTTTTGAGTTTTTGATCAAAAACTCATAAATTCGCCATTTCATTTTGAGGATTCATCAAGGGAGGAGAATGGTATCATCGGATGCCATAATTTCATGAGCATGTCCTCAGCGATTTTCAGAGCATTTGGAGATCATCTGCCCCCTCAAAACAGCGAAAAATGCTCACTTTTTGCACACTCTGCCCGGTCTATCAGCAAGCTGCAATTTTTTGGTTTTTTACACACAAGTGCAGATTTAAAGTACTTCTGGACATCGGATTGGAGAAATTTCAGTTGCACCGGAAAGTAGACACTCAGATATTTCCAACGAGCTATCATGAGCCTTGTTTTGACATCAGGAAGGCTGCCAAATGTTTCCGGCAAGTCAGGGGACCTTTTTCTGATATAAATTTGAAGTATTTTTGTAATTTTTGAACCTCAAAAATCTGCTTTTTCCAAATGTGCGTTTAGCTATTTTTGCACTTGGAAAATGTTACAAAGTCAATTAAATTCCCTTTTTTAGCAATTTTTAGATATTTTATGAGATATTTTTGTGCCTTGGGCTTTGCAAAGCCTCAAGGACAAGTTTAGATATTTTGATTAGGCTAATGAGGATGGAAGTTGAACCATGAGGTTTTCCTCACTTGAGCCTATTTATTCCACAAGCTCTCATTGTAAACGAGGCTGAACTTGAGAAGAGAAGCAATATATTGGTAATATGAGCTTTGGAGAAAATACTTGTGTTATGCTTTTGGATTGCCTCTTGAATGTTCTTGGATGGATGATGAAGGATTGTTGATGGATTCCATGACGTGGTAGAATGGTATAGTGTCTCTTGCTTTGTTGTTGTCTTCTAGTTTTCATTCATGATACATGTTTCTTGCTTGCTATAGATCAGTAGAGATTAAATTTGAGATATGCCCATGGAGGCACCTCAAAATTCCTAAATCTTCATAGCCTTCATGTTTTCTTCTTCCTTAGTTGCATTAAAGAATTCTTAACTACTCTTTAACAACTTGAGGATATTGTTGCTAGTTTTATTAATAGTTCTATGCATGTTGAGTAGGATGTATGGTGTGCCCTGCTTACCTATGACTGTCCATAGTTCCAGCCATGAAACTTTCTCTTTGACTGATTAAGATTATCATTTTGTTTGAACCAAGGAGGCCTAGTCCCGATCTAGCCCTTTGCCTAAAACTATGCAAATCTTGTTGTTCAAAGTGCCCACTAAATTGAAGTACTGTGTTTAGGCATTTCGGCATAGTGTTTTGAGTTGTTAGTCCGTCTTATGTGTTTTTCCCAAAGTCTGATAGCCATTTCCCAAAGTTAGAGGGTCTTATACTTTTATGCATGGCTTGAATGTTTGTTTCTATGTGTTGATTAGTTTATAGTTACATTTTGCATGATTAAGGGTTTTCCTTACCATGTTTATGCTATCTATTGAACCAATAATGCTTGAAACTCTTTGTTGCTCACAAACTTGATGTCCATTTACTCCATTTTGCCCAAAGATCCTTTCTACCTTGAATCAAATCGGCCCTTCAACAGCCCTGTATCGTCATCTAATAGCTTTCTTGACCTTTTGACCCCATAGCCCAGTTAATCTACATCTTGTTATCTATTTTATATCTTTGATCAGTTTCATCCCTCACAACTTAAAAAACAAAAAATCAAAAACTTACTTCATAACTAGCCTAAAATCAGAACACAATAAACAAACACACAGATATCCCTTACACATATAGAGAGAGCCCTCTTTGAGTCCAGGAAGGCTAGGTCCTTGGGCTCCAAAGCTTGGTTTGATGTTACACTGTCATTTGGCTTGCCAATCAGCCAAATCACGGGACCCTAACACTAGGTCCAACGAATTTCTGGATTGGTCCATCCTGCCTTGGAAATGAGTCTTTTTACTTTTTACTTGAATTTTTCCTTTTGAAAATAGCCTCCATACTTTTTTGAATAAATTTTCCACTTGGAGGGTAATTAATTTTTCCCTTCATTTTATTTTTGACATTTTCTGGCTAATTCATTTTTATTTTTGCCCAACACTAAAATTATAGACTCAAGAGGGGATTGCAAATAATTTTCCACCTTCTAAGTGTATCTAAAAGATGTCTTGGTAATGGTGTTCTAATTATGAGGAACCATTCACCAAAAATATTTCCTAGACACATTTTTACATGAAGATATTACAATGATCAACCCTTAGAAGGGGAAATTTTACACAGACACAACCTATTTAGACACAACCAAATCTGTGACACAAGTCACATGATCTAGTATGATAAAATATAGACTCGATAACACTAGGACTCACATAAGACATTATCAATGTGTTCCACCATAGCTTTGTGGTATATTTGGGAGAAAAAAATTGCCAATTATTCGTATTTACAAACACAAATAATTGGGGATGTTAAAAAACTCCCTAGAGTGAAACCCTTTGACAATAATCATAGGCTTACCTAGGTGTTGTTACATGGATTAATAGCTAAGTTGCAGGAAACGTTGGCAAGGGGTCCGTTTCCGTACGGAAACGCGTTTCCAGGCCGTACGGCCACGTTTCCTTGCCTTTAAAGCGATTTAAGTTGGTTTTTTTTTGTTTTTTTCCGGTTTTCGTGCTTTTTAACATTATTGTAATCGTTTATGGATGCTTGTAGATGGATTTTTAAAGCCTATGGCCCTAGTATTTATATGTGATTCATAGTAATGTTAAATTCTTAAAGTAAAAGTGACGTTCTCCTTAATCTTCATTTTCATCCTTTTACTTAAATTTTTAACATTACCATGAAATGACTCAAGATGTTTGAGAGTGGTTTCGACCTCATTGGATTTCATATGGAGAAAGTAGAATTTTAGATCTCATTCAAAATCCAGCAGACTTATCAGTTTTTCAGGATTTCAGGGTTGGGTGATTGCAATGTTTCCATCGTATTTTGTCATGTATTAGGGTATGGAACTCATATTTAATCAAGAGCACCAATCCGATATTCCGAGATTGCTATTTCCATTGTGTCCGTTATCATTCATGAGTAAATGTGTTGTAACTTGTAATAGTTTATGCTTTGAATTTATCATGTATCATGTATGTTTTAAACTTTTATGATTTCACATAATATTTCTTAAATGTCCTAAATTCTAATATAAAGTTAAATTATATATATACCACGTTTCCCCGTTTCCAAAATTTGGGGAGGTCGCGTTTCGCTTCACTTCCCATTTCGGAAACTCGTTTCCGTTTCCCCGTTTCATGCAACTTAGATTAATAGTCATACTAGAATCATTTTTAGAATACAATAACAGAATATGGGATTACAATGATGATAATGACTCAAAATTTTTGATCCACTGCTTTGTACTCTTTTTTTGGAACTGTTGACATGTACATGGTCAATAGGTAGACTTCCTTTCAAGTGGTTTTTCTTGGAAAGTCATTATAGCTTCTCCCAAAGCTCGTGCTTTCATCGAACATTTCCATCAAATGATCCACCTTGTCTCACTTGAAAACCATCCTAGCAACATTTATCGCAAGTGAGGGTTACTGGGACTCCTCTCGTAAATCCGAGAAGAGAAGGGAACATAGGTTGGGGTAACAATGGCCCTTTGTCCCAGGGCATTGCTGTGCTCTCTAGGTTTTACCTATTTACTAGGCCTACTAGTTTGTGCAGCAATAGTACTAATTCTTCATCTTCTCCTCATCCTCTAGAGAAATAGAAACATAAGCCGAGACAAATTGCAATTTTGCACAATGTTGTTTACATACTTCTCTGGGGTCATATCTGTGGAAACTCATTTCACCAAACCTGAGGCTAGTGAGTTCTTCAACTTCTGCTTTTGCCGCCTTCAAGTTCTTTAGCTCATAAGACCCCAGTTGCAGGGGAAGGAGAGGCCAAGGTGCCTTCATCTTCCTCTTCAAGAGTTGTGATAGTCCTGAGCAAAGCTGATACTCGATCTCTTGCATGACCACCTTATCGGTCACATACTTCGGTAAGAAATGTGGTGACTTTTGAGAACCGAAGACTCTGATGCAGGTGCCCTAGGAAGAAGCTTACCAATCTGCAACTTCACTAACCACTTTTTTTGCCCGATTTGTCATGCAAGGTGCCTCTTCTTCAAAAATCATTTGATAGAGCACAACAAAGAAGTGCTCAACCAATTTGTCGTAAACTCCTTTGTAATTGAATTCTGAGAGTACCTTGCAATATATGTTGATAGAGGGAGGCTGTAGAGAACAATTCCATTCTAGACTTAAAAACTTGTTTCTTGCGTAGATTCCATCAAGTAGGTATGTAGACATGAAGAACGTATTTTGCTCGCTTTCTGCTTCTTTCTTCTCCTTTGATGCATTAATTTGCAGCTATTGGGAGAATATCTCTGCCCAGTTGCAGATTTTCCTTTCTGTGACGATTGTTGATTTGTGGTAGCATCAGATGTGCTCTAAGTATCAAATTTTGTGGAGAGGCTTAGACACATGCATTCTAGATAACCCATAAATTGTTTTGGGAAATTCCACCCGGAAACATTTTTATTTGATAAATTAATTATTTTTAATGAGGACCCTAAGTCTAACTTAGGAAATTAAAATAATTAATGGGTATTAATCTAAACTGTGGGTGTAACTTCTAGAAAAAGCAGATCAAGTCAAAATGTAATCTTATCTATTGATTGGAGATCTAATCTCGGTCAATGAAGTCTCAATGAGAAGACTATAAAGGAAGGTTTGAGGGTCATTTGGAAAATACAAAGAGAGATCAAGAGATCGAATTTTCTAAAGTGAACAATGCTCAAAGGAAAACTTTGATCGAGAGATTCTCACGCAGTTGAGTGGTAGAGACAGTTTTGGTCAGAGGATCTTCTCCGGGGCCAAAAATACTTAGCAAAGAGGCAGAGAAAGACGCAGAGGAGGCAATGCAGTGACCAGAGAGGGTGACGCAGTACCCAGAGAGGGTGACGCAAGGCCACGAAGGCCACATGCAGAGGCATCACAGACTTCTTGAGCAATAGGCTGAGATTTTGCTGGGAGATCAGGATTCTGAGCCGAAAGGGCTGGAATCGAGTTTCTTGAGAGCAGATTGATCCAACAGAGGAGTTGACGCAGTCCTCCAGAGTTCCCCAAGCAGGCCCATGTAATTACTGTGCAGAGGCAGCACAGAGTGTGTTGGGGGTCGTCGTTTCAGCTATCGGATCAGCTGAGACTTGCATGTAGAGTGAGGTAATCTCACTAATTTATTCTACTAAGTGATATTCTCTGTACTGGATTGCCAGCAAGGCATCTAGAGATTATATTTAGAAATAACTGTTGCTTAATAATAAAACCCTCAGATCTGCTACTCCTGTTTTCCCGCATTGGGTTTTTCCGGGGACAATTGTCCAAAAATAATGGTGTCTTGTGTGATGTTTTTCTTTTGCTTAGTTTTCTGTTTACGCATCTAAATTTAATTCAGTGAAGGCTGCTTCAGTAATTACTTCAATGTTTACAAAAGAAATCTGCAAATAACTTGTTTATTTTTAATAACAAGTAGGAGAAGTTAATTCAGTTTGCTGCAGTAGGATTTCAGATCTAAGACTTGGAATTTTGACATGGTATGAGAGCTTGTGGAGAATTGCAGGTGAAATAGGAAGAGAAGATCCAACACTGACAAGGAGTCCAAATAGTTGCAGAAAGCAACAGTTTGAATCCCTAGAGGGATTCGCAGTCCAGGCCTAGAGGGCTGAAATTTCCAGGAAAGTCTCTCTCTGAGTGAGTCGACAGAGAGGAAGGGCTTCCAGATCAGAATTTTGTCGAGCCAGAGGGAGCAACGTAGAGCCTAAGTGCAGAGCTGGTGGGACACAGTTTTTTGCTGGAAGAATTTTTTTTTGTTGGGCAGAAAGTTGTCAGAAGAGGAAGCGGAAGCACAACGAGGGAATTTTCTTCCTCAAGAAGTTCCTAGCCAGGGAATTTCATTTTTCGAAGATTTGAGCAGCAGATTTGGGTGGGGTAGATCTACAAGCTCCAGAAGGAGTGAGTAAGCCAGTCCAATGCTGCGCAGAGGGGGAAAAGAGGCAACTAACTCGACATTTACTTGACAGCCATGGCAGCTCATAGGCTTAGAGATCAGGATCGGTTGGAGGGAGCCTTCAACTATGTGATCTGGAAAGCAAGAATCACATGCCTTCTAGATGAGTACGATCTCAAGCTTTTCGTGACGAGTATGGTAGTTATCCCTGCAGATCCAGATATGCTGAAGAAGTACACGACTGATATGGCGAAGACTAAGAGGCTGCTCCTTGATGGAGTCAGGGATCATATAGTGTCCCACATAGCTAGCAAGGACACAACTAGGCAGATGTGGGAAGCCTTAGCAGTGCTATACGAAGGCTCTTCCGAACAACAAAAGATGTACTTAGAGCAGAAACTGAGGATGATGCAGATGCATAAAGGGGAGCGTATTGATTCGTTCTTGTCGAAACTTCAGGAAATCCATGATCAACTAGCAGCCGTATTGATCCGTTCTTGTCGAAACTTCAGGAAATCCATGATCAGCTAGCAGCCGCGAGGTCCACACCTCAGCCTATCATGATGGTAAGGCTGGCCTTCAATGCAGTCACAGAAGAATTAAGTTTTTGTCCAGAGCATCCTAGGCAGAGAAACCTTTCCGAGCTGGGAATAGATGTGGGATGCTCTTCAGCAAGAAGAGCTAAGGAGGGACCTAGTCAAGTGCAAAATTGACGACAATAGTAGCAGTGGGTCGAAGACAAAGGAGGAGGGGGAAAACACAACCCTTGCATCCAAGGGGTAGCAGGAGCAACAAAGACGGAAGAAGGACGCCTCGAAGATAAAGTGCTTCAGGTGTGGTGAACTTGATCACTACGCTACCCAGTGTCCTTTGAAGAAAAAGGAAAATGACGAGAAGGACGATCCAAAGGTTGCACTCGCAAAGATCGAGGAGGGTAAGTATGACATGAGTGCCCACGCATCTCTAGGAGGGAGATGGGGCGACATTGAGCTGTAAGTTCGCAAGAACTTCAGTTGGGCAGGATCCTTGAGGAGTCCACCTCTTGGATCATGACCTTGATACGAGTGGCCAAGATCAACAGTAGCAAGCTGAAGGAGTTTTCGATGGTGTAGAGGAGTGTTGGAGCGACAGATGCAGTGGTTAGCAGTGCAAGAATCTGAGCAGCGCGTAGCAGAGTTGCAGTAATGCAGAGGGTTGCAGTGCAGAGCATCAATCATGCAGTGCTTCAGAGGGACAGCGTGGGATTAGCAACAATTAGAGTTTCAACATCGAGATGCATCTTGAACACTTGTTCAGATTCATGGATGTTTTTTAGTTGTTTCTCTCAGCAACTGAGTTGCAGTGTAGAGTTAGCAGTGGCAGTGCTAGCATCAGATGCAACATTTGAGAGGGAGTTGCAGTATGGATGCAGTGTTGATTGTGGCAGGGTCAGCAGCAGTACAGTTGCAGCAGCAACGCAATGGTTGGTGGACAACATGTCAGACATCAACAACGCAGAGGGAGATGCTTTAGAGTCAGGGTAATGTGCAGCAGGGCATATTTGCTAGAGCACATTCCTCGATAAGAGGGAGTGTTGATTTGTGGTAGCATCGGATGTGCTCTAAGTCTCAAATTTTGTGGAGAGGCTTAGACACATGCATTCTAGATAACCCATAAATTGTTTTGGGAAATTCCACCCATAAACATTTTTATTTGATAAATTAATTATTTTTAATGAGGACCCTAAGTCTAACTTAGGAAATTAAAATAATTAATGGGTATTAATCTAAACTGTGGGTGTAACTTCTAGAAAAAGCAGATCAAGTCAAAATGTAATCTTATCTATTGATTGGAGATCTAATCTCGGTTGTTGAAGTCTCAATGAGAAGAATATAAAGGAAGGATTGAGGGTCATTTGGAAAATACACCGAGAGATCAAGAGTTCGAATTTTCTGAAGTGAGCAGTGCTTAGAGGAAAACTTTCATCAAGAGATTCTCATGCAGTTGAGGGGCAGAGACAGTTTTGGTCGGAGGATCTTCTCCGGGGCCAAGAATACTCAATAGAGAGGCAGAGAAAGACACAGAGGAGGCAACACAGTGCCCAGAGAGGGTGACGCAGGGACGCGAAGGCCACACACAGAGGAAGCGCAGTCTTCTTGAGAAGTAGTCCGAGATTTTGCGGGGAGATTGAGATTCTGAGCTGGAAGGGGTGGAATCGAGTTTCCTTAGAGTAGATCGATCCAACAGAGGAGGTGACGAAGTCCTACAAAGTTCTCCACGCAGGCCCACATAATTACTTCACGGAGGGAGTGCAGAGGGTGCTGGGGGTTCATCGTTTTAGCTACCAGATCAGCTGGGACTTGCAGTGTAGAGTGAGGTAATCTCACTAATTTCTTTTGCCGAGTGATATTCTTTGTATTGGATTGCCAACAAGGCATCTAGAGATTGTATTTATAAATAACTGTTGCTTAATAATAAAACCCTCAGATCTGTTGCACCGGTTTTCCCGCATTGGGTTTTTTCGGGGACGATTGTCCAAAAATAACGGTGTCTTGTGTGATGTTTTTCTTTTTCTCAGTTTCTTGTTTCCGCATCTAAATTTAAGTCAGTGAAGTCTACTTCAGTGATTACTTCAATGTTTACAGAATAAATTTGCAAGTAACTTGTTTATTTTTAATAACAAGTAGGAGAAGTTAATTCAGTTTGTTGCAGTCGGATTCCAGATCTAAGACTTGGAATTTTCACAACTATCTGGTACAACATGGAGATCCATCCTTCATCAAAGAAATCAGTGCTTTCCCATCTATACAACCTGCAACACATTTCCATGAGGTACTGGTAAACCTTCTTTAATGATTTTATCTTGTAGATCCCCTGTAGCTTCTAGCGAAACTTGGTAAGTTCTTTCCACCATGATCTAATCACATCCCTGGTATTCAGATACGCCCAACTTACATAATACTAAGAGTTCAGGTATAATTTTGGCTTTGACAACTTGTAGTAGGAATGGAGATCATGTGGTCAGTATGATGTGAGCTCCTGCCCACTTGCAGTATCAAGAACCATGTTCTTGGTGTCTAGACCCTGCAAAATCCATCTGATGACTTCCCAACATGGCAACACTAGATATCTGCAGGCAACTCTATGGAATCTAGATCTCTTTAGTTTGATGTAAATGTCCCCGTCTTCAAGATCCTTTGGGAACTCTTTCTTGTTGAAAGCATCTTTGATGGTCAACCATGATATGGTGGTGGACTTATCCATAAAGCATCTATTGTCTGCCAAGATAGGTGGCCCTGATTTGGAACTCTCTCTAGGACCTTCAATACTACTTTGCGTAGCTTCCTTAGTTGGTGTTTTTCTTGTAACTGGAGGCATTGTGTTTGTAGAGGATGAAATACTGATAATTTCTTGATTAGCAACACTTGCAAACAAAGATGCACTCATGGCAATACTAAGTTAGCTCCTTAGATAATCACCTAGTCTATCAAGCAATCAAATTCACAAGGTAGTCACTGGGAGGAAAGATTGTGCAAGGCTTGAGCACAAGAGGAACTATTGAGGAAAGAGTGACCTGATTGGTCACTGGAAGTGTGCAGTACGCAATGTTGGAGAGGAGAGACTGCGCATGCTTGATCAACAGAAGAAAGATTGATGATTGAGGCTTGTGATTGCGTGATTGGTCACTGGAAGTGCGTAGTGCGCAATGATGGAGAGGAGAGACTGCGCATGCTTGATCAACAGAGGAAAGATTGATGATTGAGGCTTGTGATTGCGTAATGTGCAATTGCTAAGAGAGAAGAGGTTGCATGACTGCACAATTCGCATCCACAGTGGGCAAGGGGTGGCAGACTACTGACTAGAACTGTGCAATGGAGGCTAGGGATTGTGCAGTGCGTAGTCATAGATGGCAAAGAAGGCATCACTAGTAATTGGAATTGTGCAATGCACAATTGGAGAAAGAGAGGCCTTGGGAGGTGTGCTGTCGGATCAGCGGAGAACAAGGCCTGAGCAATGCACAGCTGAAGTGATGAAGAGGCAGGTCAAGTCGAAATTCAGCTAAGCATGGATCAATATCAAGCAATGAGGATTGTAAGAAGATCAACATGCATAAATAGGTAGATCTGCAATGATTACTGGAATGTGAAAGGACTTGGAATCATAAACGACACTAGAAAACAAACATGCAAGGGAAGAATGACACATGCAACAACTAAATATAGAAAAAACGACACTTGTCATGTAAAAAGCAAGGTAAAACGACACTTACGAAAGCAAAAACGACAGTAAAAGCAGAAAAAAGCAATAGTTACGAAACTTACCCGAAATAGCGATGTACATGCAACCAAAAGCTCCTTGTGCTCTAGGAATGTGAAGAGCTCCATAGATGAGTGTGAGAATGAGCTCTAGGCTAGCTTCTTATATATGTGAGCACTCATAGATCTAGGGTTAGGGTTTGCGTATACATGTCGAAAATCTAGGAGCTAGAGCTCGCTGCCACTTGTGACTGAGTCAACTTTTGAAAGTGTGCCACCCTGTCGACAAGTGGTACGCAATTGCTATCCACAGGTAGTTCGCAGCGCTTGTCCACAGAGAGTGCACAATGCTTGTCTCCAGGATCTGCGATATTCACTAGCACAAGAGATTGAGTAGTCAACTAGGAGAAGGGACTGTGCAGTTGTCTATCACAAGGGACTGCGCAGTTCTTTGTCAGAGGAGATTGCGCAGTTGCTGTTGTGAAGGCCTGTGCAGTCACTGCCAACAAGGAGTGCGCAGTTGTGACTGGAAAGCACTGACTGTCAACTTGAAGTGCGCAACTAAGGACTACAAACTAGGGATGCAAGATCAAAAAGTTGCAACACTTGAGATTACTAGATGACTTGACAGTTGGAAAAATAAGACCAAGGATGACTTAAGTGACCCAAGATGATAGTTCACAAGACAAAAAGGAGGCTCCAAAATTAGAATATAAGCAAAATTTGGTGGGGGGTTGTAGCAGCTACAACAGAAGGTTATTCTTGCAATTTTAAAAGTGGAAATCGCAGATTTGAATGGAAAACTTTAAGGTTATTTATGTGCAAGTCTGTACTTTGATACTTGCTCTCTGCTTATTCAGCATGCAAAATATAATTTTCAGCACACTGTTTTTGGAAATCTGATATTGGTTTTGCAGGTTAGAGTTTATTATTTCATTTTAGATCACTTACGGAGTCCCTCCCATGACTAGAGCGGGAGTCCCATGACTAGAGCCTAGCGCGTACTAGCCTGAAGTGTACAGTAACCAGATTGTGATGACATTGACCCAATTTCTAGTTACTTTTTTATGGGATGGCTTTGACTCTTGAGTGATAACATGCATAATCTTTCCTGAAAAGGAGAGCTACTCACAAGGTCCATAAAATCTGTCCAATCTGGCTGTACCCTGTCTTTCGTTTGATGCATATTACCTCCGTGAACCACCCTCCATGGTTCAAATTTTTCTCCCCGTCAGGGTCAAAAGCCTGGAAAGAGGTAATGCAAGACTACATCTGCGCCAAGACTACCTTTTTGGGGCTGCAAACATTGAATCAAATCTGTCCTCTCCATACCCTGCCATTCAGGTATTAGAACAATTAACAAAGATTGCAGAAGATGAACAGTACCCATCTCTTGAACTTAAAATCATCCTTGGAGTTGGATATCCCAGGAGTTTGGCATGAATTCAATGTCAATAGTAATTCAAATGTTTTTTCATCAACCTGAACTGCTAAACGTTTTGAATGTGGTCTTACTGGACGGTAATCATCATCATCGTATAAAATGGATGTAGTGGTAAGTAAACGTGATACATTGCAACAATTCATACTGCCTCTCTTGTACCGTGCCCATTGTGAAACAGGGCGCTGGAAAAGGCCAAAAGAAATGTGGGAAGAAAGAATATGTATTTTTTGCTCTTCCAGAAAAGTGGAAACAGAAAAACATTTCATTTTAGAATGCAAGGTCTTCAAAGACAGCAGGGAAAATTATGCAGATATTCTGGCAGCTAGCTCTTGAGATAATCTATTCAGCGAAGAGTTTGTCGAGAAGCTGGGAGCGTTTATTGTAAGACTCCACAAGAAAAGGGCCAAATACAAGAACCAGATGGAGAAGCAATCTGTCCCATAGGCTATTTTTAGCCTCGTGGACATTAAAATAATTTATTTCTATTCTTTCTTTTTTTGTTTATTGAGGAATTAGTTGCGGATTGCTACCATTAAATTTGACTGACTGAAATTAAATAAAGCATTCACAAATATATTCAGATTTATTTATAGTACCCATTTTATGAATTATTTGAATATCAAGAAGGATCACAAAGAAATCAACGTACAAATCTTTCCTGCTTATAAAATTTGACGAATATATTTTTGTAAACTGATTTTAATCTTTTGCATTTTGATTTATAGGTATATAAGGTAAATATCTCATTCAATTGTTCAATGTAGTAAAATGCACCCCACTTCTCTGCGTAGCGTATTTAAATGTTGCAATGAACAGTGAAATGCACCTCACTTCTCTTAGTACTCTTAGTGTATTTTTTATCTCTAGCGAAGCCCAGTGAAATCTCCAGAGAGGCAGGTGAAGGAAATCCTAAAACAGAAAGTTAGTGGAATTAATTGCCGTTCCCATTTTCCGCGTCACTCTTCTCCCTGACTAGTAGTCTATCATGTTAATCCAATGCCTGTGGGCAATTCATATGAAAATAACAGATAACATTTGCTTGTGTAGATGAACAGAAGCTTCGCATATCGCAAAACGAGTTCTATGGCTAATAAAATCTAATCATGTACAGTTATCTCTATGAATTGGACCCACACCTGGATCGGTTTCTGAGATCTGCGTCCGAGGCAAAGATTATTCCTCCTTTTGACCGCTTATCTTTAAGGAGCATTATCTTGCAAACAGTAGCTGCTTCACAATGCAGGAAGGGATCTTTGCGATATTGGTTAAGTGCAGGTCCAGGAGATTTCTTACTTTCCCCTGCTGGCTGTCCGAGTTCTGCGTTCTATGCCATTGTTATTGAAGATGACTATTCACCAAGTAGCCAGGGGGTCAGTGTTATAACATCCTCTACTCCTATGAAACCTCCAGAATTGGCAACAATTAAGAGCGTAAATTATTTACCTAATGCTCTCTCCCAAATGGAAGCAGCGGAGAAAGGGGCCTTTTGTGCTATTTGGATTGATGATCAAGGTTATATCGCTGAAGGACCCAATGTCAACGTGGCATTCATCAGTAAAAGCAATGAACTATTACTGCCTTCATTTGACAAGATTCTTAGTGGATGCACTGCTAAAAGGTTACTGGCACTTGCACCAACCTTGGTAGAACAAGGATTGCTAAAGGATATTCGCGTTGGGAACTTAACTTTAGATGAAGGAAAAGGCGCTGCAGAAATGATGCTCGTGGGGAGTGGGCTGCCTATACTTCCCGTTACAGAATGGGATGGTAAACCCATTGGCAATGGTACGTGTTAATCCTAATCCTGGTGATCAAGTTACAATGAATTTATTTATGACCATAACAATGTTATAACTTTTGGCAGGGAAAGAAGGACCACTCACACTTGCTCTTTCAAAGCTTCTTTGGGAGGACATGATAGCGGGGCCCGATTCCCTGCGTGTTCCCATTCGATATGGAAAGGCTAATTGACTTCAATCGTGTCTACACTAGATAAGTCGACTTACGATTTCGCTGATTTGCGGGCCTTTTAAATTGGTTAACTTTTACATAAAATAATCATTCGACAGGTTCTCCAAAATATTCTGTCAAGCTGGGTGTGTTCTTTGGTTTCGGATCTTACTTGTATTTGGATTGCAGTCATTTTGATTTTTCTGATCTTGAGTTAGAGATTGTCTTTCGTAATGGTATTACAGACATATTTTGGCTTCTGTGTTTTTTCTGACCGAGATTGCTTCATAACATTGTAAATCCTTTTCTACTTGGAATGAAGGTTCTGTTTTTGTAGAGAATTTTTTTCAGATTTCTCTACCTGGAATGAAGGTTCTGTTTTTTAAAGATTTCCCCAGTTGGAATGAAGGTTCTCTAGGTTCTGTTTTTTTGGAGGTTGTTTTTTCTTGACAGAGATTGCCTCATGACATTGTAAAACCTTCTCTACTTAGAATGAAGGTTCTGTTTCTTTTGGTAAAAAAAAGAATTCTCCAAATAGATTACAGCTATATTGGATATAGCCATATCCATATTGGATATGTGTTGATGTGCAGCAATTCAGTTTTATTATAATCTCAGCCTCGCGGATTCTGCCCAGGATGTGCAAGATAGACAGGCGTGGCTTCATTTCAGTTTAGATATGTGACTTTTATATACTATTCAAAGGCCATGAGAAGATTGGGTCACGGCTTCGGTTCAACAATGACCCTTATATCAATGTTTTAATCATAGATAGGCTTATGGGGGGAAATTATTTTTCTATGTTATTTAAACATAATAGTGTTTTATTTATTTATTATTATTAATTTTGGTTAAAAATGGATAAAGTTTTAGGAATCTTTTTTAAAAGGATAGATATAAGAATGGATAAAGTTTTAAGAATTTTTTTAAATGGATAGATATAAATTTAAATAGATAGATATGAATTAAAATTATAAAATTTAAATATAAAAAAGATTTATGGATTTTTGGCTTCTGTCATCCATCGATAAATTATGCAGAAATCTTTCAGTAATGTAATTATTACTCAAAGATTTCTGCATAAAATATATATTTTTTTTTTTGAGTATGATGAATGTATTTTTAACTATAAAATAAGCATTCAATATTTTTTTAAACTGATTTTTAAATATCTAAATTCTAATAATCATTTTTA
Source organism: Pinus albicaulis (assembly GCA_034641835.2). NCBI lineage: Eukaryota > Viridiplantae > Streptophyta > Pinopsida > Pinales > Pinaceae > Pinus > Pinus albicaulis. The sequence goes on along the minus strand of CM076575.1, from coordinate 1,955,583 downwards.
AATTAAATATCTAAATTTTAATGATAATTGTTTTAAAAAAATATAAATCCAATAACATTTGAACTTCTTTTATATAAATATTCAAAAGTAAATGAAACCGAGAACAATAAATGCATCCATTTTCATTGGTTTCATAGTATTTATAATTGGTTGTTTCACTAGATAGTTATTATTATTTTTTATTCTATTTTTTATTTTATTTATAAATATTGTATTTTACTATATAGTTATGGTTTAATGAGTTTTTTTTTTTTAATGAATATTCAAAAGTAAATGAGACCGGGAACAATAAATGCATCCATTTTTATTGTTTTCATAGTATTTATAATTGGTTGTTTCACTAGTTAGTTATTATTATTTTTTATTTTATTTATAAGTATTGTATTTTACTATATAGTTATGATTTAATGAGTTTTTTTTAATTATGATTATGGATAGACAAAGTTTATAGTTTTTATTAGGACTGTGTTTCTAACTTCATTTGAGTTCTTAAACAAAGAGTAGAGATAGTACATAGTTATGAGATAGTGTATAAATATTGCACCAATTTAACCAATTTAATCATTTATTGCATCTATTTTCCATTGTGATTAGTAGTATCATTATTTAATACATAGGGAATAAGATATAAATATCCAATACAAAAATAGATGGGTTGGAAGTTTAAACACACACATGGTGTAGGAGAAAATAAACACACAAAAAGGAAAGATAAGCATTAGTTACCTATTACCATTGATATGATGTACATTTATAATACAATGAGGTGACCCTTTGATTCATCTTCCAAGGTTACTTGGACTTCTTTGTGACTCTTCGCCTTCCACACCTATCCATAGAGGATTAGATGTTCAACATTCCCCCCTTAATCCGAAGGGGTATGTGTGAGTCCAAGAAGAGAGTTGTAATAAAAATCTACAAAGTATGCATGGCAGCGCTTAGGCTGAATCAATTCTCTAAAATGTTGGCATAAAGAGGTGGTTTAAGGATGACCACCAACATTGGAATGCAACGCTTATCACAGTTCCCGGAACTCTTCCAAAGCTGGCAAGAAGCTGAGGGCTTCTGCTAGAGGAAGTGTCCCTCATATTTGAAGAGGGAGACCTTCAACCTAAAAGAAGGGAAGTCTACAACCTGTGACGGTTTAAGGATGACCACCAACACTGGAATGCTTGATGCATTTCCTAAAACTCTACCAAGGCTAGCAAGAAGTTGAAGTCTTCTGCTAGAGGAAGTGCTCTGAATTCTTTGAAGAGGAAGAATATGAACCTCATATGGATGGTTTAAGGTTGTCCACCAACCAAAGGCATGCTCATGGGCATTCGTGTCTCTGGCTACAACTCTGAATCTGGAATGACGAATTGTGGCTCAGGCTCGTTTGAACTACTATGTCTCTGGCTACAACTCTGAATCTGGAATGACAAATTGTGGCTCAAGCTCGCTTGAACTGCTATGTCTCTGGCTACAACTATGAATCTGGAATGACGAATTGTGGCTCAAGCTCGCTTGAACTGCTATGTCTCTGGCTACAACTCTGAATTTGGAATGAGAGATTGTGGCTTAGGCTCGCTTGATGTGACTTCGAAGCTTGTATATGACCACCATTTTCCCCCCTGTCAGGTACAAGGTGAGATGATGGCGAAAACTCAACTGCAAGTTTGTTCAATATTCTAGAACAAGTTCTGACATGTGACTTAAACATCTTCTTGGATGTTGATGCCCATTGCCAAGAAGCAATCCATCCAAGATGAATCTTTGTTCTTGCAGGAGGCTTGTTTCTGAAGCAGCTGTGTGAAGAATGGGTGTGCCGACCACAGTGCTTGCATGGGTGAAGATCAAAACAGTGATCTTTCATATGGCCAACTCGATCACAATGTTGGCATTTTACAATCTGCTATTGTTGTCGCTGTGGAAGAGGAGCAGAATCTGGAACAACTGAAGGTGAACTGTCATAAAGAAATCTGGCACTCTGAAATTTGATGGGCTTGGAGTAGTTCGGAATATGAAAGGACAACTCCTTGTCATATCCAAGACCAGTTTTGTGCTTGTTGTGGACAAGCTCTTCCTCAGGTCTGATGATGGGCTTGGGAAGTGTAGACTGAATTGCTGCATCTGCATGTAAATCTGCTCTTGTACAAGGAACTGAATGTGAATAGACTGTAACTTTATATTATTGCTGCTGATGGGAGTCCCTCTCAATTTTCTGAACAGAAACAGGTTCAGAATGATGACTCTTTTGCTGAAGTTCATCTTGCTGGAGCTGAGACTCTAACTGTAAAAACTCAATCTTGTCTTGTGTATCTTGCAAGCAAGTTTGAATATTAAAAAGAGCATTTTTGCTCAGTTTTACCATATCATGAACAGTGGAATGAATGAGGTTATGCAACATCTCTAATGCATCATTGATTTTAGTCATTTTTCTCAACAACTCAAATTCAAAAACATATTCACAAGCTTGGATGCTTCACTATCGATGAGCAGATGGTCTTGAGCTTGCTATATTACCTCACAATAAAGACGAAGGAAAATTCCAAAAAAATCTTTGTGGCAAAACTATGAGTGAATTTATGATGCCACTGCTATTTTGAAAATGATGACCAATTTTCAACATTTGCCTTCACATTGTCAATATCTTTCAGAGAATCACCCTTCTATACATGCCACAAATCTTGGTCACGTTTTTATAATAGAGAAACATATAGCAAAAACTTCACTCTTCACTATATAGAAAATCCATATATCCTTTTATTCATATACCATCTCCCCTCTCTTCTTCTTCTCTTTCTCCTTTTATTTTATTTTATAAATGAATCCTTATATACCACTCATGCCATACATTCACTTAATCTGACTCATTTTCCATATATCCCCTAGGCACTTTATATGCATGCTATGCAATGAATTTTATATGCCAATCCGGAAAAAACAACAAAATATGACCTATGTAGAGTAGTGAATACCATTCAATGCTCGGTCATGTATTTTTTCAACTTCTTGCATTGGTTGTCCAACATACAGATCGAACGACCAACACACTAGAAGCCCAAGGCAGAGTAGATCAAGAAAGGAAAGAAAGAAGCTAACAACAATGGCACATGCAATGTCCTCCATGGCAGCGCTACGTGCAGTCTCGCATCAGGCGGTTCTGGAGAGCGGTCACACGATGACTGTGGGCGTCGTGGCTCAGAAAGCCCTCGTTGAATTAATAACAATTTGTCCATTTACATAATGCTGCTGGTCACACTGGCATGTAAATCTCTGTACCAAACTATGCTAAAGGCTATTTATGTTGTCACAGTCATCGACTTAGGGGAGCTGGAGTCAACCTAAAGGATAACGAGGCAATTCGTAGCTTGGCAGCTTGGCTTATCTCTCTGCCAATTATTACAATGAACCACTTGCCAAATTTAGGCAATTTGATGCCAATGCTCTCGAAGTTGGCTCTTACAAGAAGCCCTTCAGTCTTGTAGAACCAAGTTCGAATCCCACAAACATGTTGAAGTTGCAAACCAGCAATGATAGTGGGGCTCTCTCTCGGTGAGAAAAACTTTATATGGGGCGGAATCGCTCAAGATATCCACTCATAAGGCCATGTCCCACATCATTTTGATCATTTTCAATCGAGACTGGTGTTATTCCTCAGGCAAATTGCTTCGCAAGAGTGAGAATTAATTCGACTATGTCGCCTGTACCAGTAGCAAGTGTGAAGGAAGATATTTGTTTCTGAGTTGGGCACAGTGAAGAATAAATCAAAGTGAAATGCAGCTAGGGCTCACCACAGAGGAGAGCACTCGGGCACACCGAAAAATAAGCTACTAATGAGCACGAGGAGACGATGCAAAGAATAGCGCACGAAATTGGCCGGCGACCATCGAGATTTGATTGTACGGAGGGTAGGGCGGACGACGGAGTTTGTAGAGGGAAGAACCAACGACAGGGAAGGCAAGCGGACAGGTTGCAATTGCACGCCAACAATGGTTACTGCAGGGTGAGACTGGAAATGTTACTTCTAAGATGGTGTGCGCTCTTTCTTGCAGAGGTGAGATCTTGGGTTCAAACCCCATAGGCACATAAAAAAAGCCTGCGGAATGTGGAGGAGGCCCGAGCGGAGGCAGGTGTGGGAGATATGTATGAAATTGCAGGTGTGGGATGTAGAAATTGCAGTGGTATGCAATGTTCAATTTCAATGGCGCAGAGGAGCGTTAATCAGAGTGCGGAACTGATGTGCTCAGGAAAAACGATAAAACCAATGGCTCAAAATAATCAGCTTAGTAATCTAAGGCAACATCAATTACTAAGGAATCAGTGAGAGAAACAATCACCTGCAACTGCAACAGAGTGCGGACAGTAGCCAGAAACAAAGCTTCAAAGATAACTCTTATTTACATAGAGGCCACTAAACCGAAAAGCTCTGATACCATGTTAAACACACACATGGTGTAGGAGAAACTAAACATACAAAAAGGGAAAGATAAGGATTAGTTGCCTATTACCATTGATGATGTACATTTATCATACAATGAGGTGACCCTTGGATTCATCTTCCAAGGTCACTTGGACTCCTTTGTGACTCTTCGCCTTCCACATCTACCCATAGAAGATTAGGTGTTCAACAGGAAGATTGTATGCAAATATGTGGTAGTATGTATATCATGGAAGAATTTTTTAATCATATTCAAAGTATTCACCCAAATTCATCCAATGGAGAATAATAGCCCAAACCAAAATAGTTTATTTGAAAATTACATTAGCATAAATCTAGCTTAGTTGTAGATTTATTGAGCACCAAGGGATAAAAAAAAAAGTGAAGGTGTAAACTTTTTGGTGGTTAAAAGGCAGAGGGTTAATATGGATTTATGCGAGTTTATTATTATTATGGTAATGAATGGTGGTATTTAACTTTGAGGGTTAGCTCAAATAGTTTGTCACTATTATTAAAATGTTGCCAATAATATGACATCCTATGTAGGTTCATAGTTCGATTTACATGGTATCCAGGGAAATGAGTCTATGCCTCCTATTTTACATTGTGTACCATCCTCTAATAGAGAGAAAGTGTTTTGGGAGCTTTTTTGGGGGAATTTATCAGGAAGGGAAAAATAAATGGTGGGAATTACATTGTAGAATTCAAATTGTTTCTTATTCTAGTTTGAAACATCTTTCCACTTGCATTGTAGAGTGAATGTCCTTCTTTCAATGTAAATATTTAAATAATGAGTACGTGCAATAACATCTAATTGAAGCAACCATCCATTGAGGTTTTCTTAACAAAATCACATTGAATAACTAAAGCAAATGACAATAGAGTTCATGGAGAAACTATTACCCACCCAAGTGAGTAGCTTGTAGGAGAAAAAATTTCTCCCATTTGTTCAGCTTGCCAACCAACAATCCTATAATGATCCACATATAGCTAGTCTTAAAGACACTTCATACATGTTCATATTAATGCTTTTGATATGTAAACTGTCGTGGATATTTCATTAGATAGTTTGTCACAATAGATATATTAAAATAAATCAAAATCCATACTATGAAGGGTTAATTTTTTTAGATTCTAGATATGTTATTATTTATTTTGTTGTTTATGCATACAATATAAGATGTGAAAAATAGAGAACAATGAAATACACATGTTAATCAGAAGGAACAACAAGATATGCTACGGAAAAACCTTTTGGGAGAAAACCTAGTTGGGAGGTGAGATTGCGCTACCTTCTTTTGTCTAGAATGGATATAATGCAAATAAAAAGGTTAAATCACTCTATGGAGTTACTTGAAACCTATGGTTTGTGGGTTATTATAGATTTAAAACCCCCTTTTTAATTCTCCTATACCCACTCCCAGCTACTCTACTCTATTATGGAATAAAATGCACTTGAATAAAATGTGACCTATTTTCCTCCTAGTGGCTCGGTTATAACACAACTTGATGGCTAAGCAAAGATTAAGTTTGACTCCTTTAACTCTTAAATCGAGTTACAACTTTGACCCTTCTAGAATATTCTTCATAGTCTTCCATGTGGCTAGCCTCTTTTCGATGAGTAATTGGGTTGACATGGCATCCTCTCGAATCATGGTGGACAAAATAGGAAGGTCAAGTTTCGGGAAGCCTAAATTTTGCATATGAACTCGGTTTGACATCTTTCTTGTACCATTGGAAACATCTATGAGCGTAAAACAATGTCAGGGGGTCTCACACAAGTGAGATTATTTGTACACTAAAAAAATTCATTTAATGTCTCAAATTACCTTTGGAAGCTTTCAGATCCCAATTCTCCAAACTGGGACCCCCCAGTAAAAATGGCCCCGTAATTTGATTCCTCCAAAATTTCCACTTTGAAATCATTAAAATGGATGACGAATAATATTTGTAACAACCTCGAGTTAAAGGTACATGTAATAAAAGGACATTATAAAGGCAAAAATGAAAACCAAGGTCATGGGACACACATTCCAAGTTGAATGAAAGGAAAAACATCATGTTGGGATCCACTTATGGTTAATTATTGGCTATGGAAATTGGCATTAGCATTGGCTAAAGGAAAAGGGAAATAAATGACAATTAATTCAAGAAATAAAGGAAAATAGGAGAAAAGGAATAATATGCATACAAGGGAAAATGAAGGAAATATAGAATAAAAGAAGACAGAACACTCTAGGCCTCTCTTAGTTACGCTTGGTTACTCTTTCAACACATTCTATCACACTCTTAGGACAAAATTGGATATTCTAGCATTCATCTGGACTTGGAGGAGAGGAGAACAACTACAAAAAGAGAGAGAAGCACAAGGAAAACCCAAGCAAGCAAAGGAAAGCAAAAGAGCATAAGAAGAAGATTGGAAAATCAACTACAACAAGAGAACATTGTAGGTAACAGGTTGCATGCGTGATTTCCTTGTTGGTACTTGAATGCATGGTGCATACATTTGGTTTATTGGTTCCTTTGTTGTCATTGGCATGGGATTTTCCTGGATTGACATTGATGCAAAGCCCAACCTTTGCCAATTTGTAATATCTCCAAATTAGTAGTCAGCTAATTGGGATACTAATTTTGATTAATTTTGGCAAATCCTAATGTTTGGTGGAAATAAAGTGGGTAGGGGACCCACAATTAATAATTAGGCCAAATAAAGTCTTTTCCTAAATTACTTAAGGGAGAATTGAGGCTTTAGTGGTGGGTTTGAGTTGGCCTTTAGGTGGCAGCATAGAAGAGGCACGAAAAGGACAACGTGAAATTATATAGAGGAAGGCAGCATGGGATTGGTTAAGGAGAGGCAACGCAGGTCAAAGTGGGATCCAAGGCATACGTTGGGCCTCAATGGATAAAAGTAAGAAGGGAAGGCTCATTTGACATTCATTCATTCATCTTATTTCTCTTGGTCATTTTGACTGAAGCATGCTTGAACTAGAGAGGCAAGTCTGCAGTGTTGTTTAGCACACGAGATCTTCAAGCGAAGATCTCAACCTCTACCTCGGGGGACTTCGAGGGCCTGCTCAGGAGAGGAGTTCTACATTTTGGTGAGGGAATTACATAGCAGCAACAATAGGGAGAGCGCAACCCCTTCAGGACTGCGCAAAGGTAGAGAAAACTGTGCAGTGATTGCGCAGTTCAGTTCTGTGTGGGTGCTGGGAGTGTGGAGAGTAGCGGAGTTTCCACAGGAGATTTGGAGGGGAGGTTAGCCACCTCCTACCTGGGATTTTGGTAGCTCTCCGAAGGCATTTTTAGCAGATTCATCCAGAGGGTCGATTTACCTAGCAACACAGTGAGCCAAGCCCAAGAGGGCCAAATTCCGAAGTCAAGCTTTGGGTGAACTCTTTCTGGGTTTTTCTGGGTTTATTGAGAAGCCAAGATTAATTCGGCATAATTTTCTAGGCAAGTTTGAGGCTCCAAACAGAGATCCTAACGCAACCAACAACTATAGGAGTTAACAAAAATTGGGCCGAAATTTTGGGGTCAACATCTGGCCAATTCCTTCGCAGGTTTTTGTGGGTTTGGTGAGTAGAGTTCGGGATTAAAAGCGCAAAATTTTTTGAGCAGAGGAAGCAGCCCAACCAACAATCCGAAGTCAGCCAACAACAACATTTATGGGCTAGGCAAGGCAGAGACTAAGCCACGTAGAGGCACTTTCAGCCAGCGTTTTTGCTTGGGTTTGAGTTGTTCTTCTAGCCTGCCTTGAGCAGGCCCAGGTGGAAACTTTTCAGCACCTCAATTGCACTCTTTCCCAATATATTAATGAAATGGTTCAACAATGATTTTAGCTCCAGTTTGTGTGTTTTAATGGTGTTTACATTTTTGTTGTAGTTACTTGTCTATTTGCACTTTTATTACTGTTAATCCCCATTTGGGATATTACAGTGGTATCAGAGCTTCGTTCTTGGCTCAGCTGTGGGGATCTTTTCCTATGAACAAGGAGGGTAGGAAGTATAGGTGGAAAATATGGAGGAGTCAAGGAGCAAAGGGGAATCAACATTTGGTAGTATCTTAAAGGCCCTAAATAATTTAGCTAAAGAACATAAGGGAATGTTGGAAGGACTCAAGCAATAGAATAGGGATAAGAGCATCCATCATGAGTTCCTAACTGGGGAGATTTCGGGGGTCTCACAATAGTGTGACCACCCTTTACCAGTCACTCGCCAGCTTTCAGTGGGCTAACCAGGATCATGATGCCTACATTCTTACCTCCAGTACCGAGTGAGCAAGGTATGCGACATGATCATATACCCATGGGAGATTATTTCCGAGAATGGCAGTCCAAGGGGGAAAACTTCAGAGCAGTTTTGTCCTTAAGAGATTACTTCCAGCTTAGGCGGGATGAAGAAAGAAGGAATAGTGGGGGGTCTAGCATGCAGAGTTCAGAGTTGCAGCGTACCATTGGGAGGACACCTTTTCCCACGTATGATGGATCCACTGATTGCACGACTCGAGATTGGGTGGAAAAGTTGGATACCTCTTTCCAACTTGACTGAATAACAGAGGGGGAATCCATCAAAATGATTAACTCGCACTTGGAGGATGAGGGCACACATGATTGTGGGGAGCTTGTAGATACACATAGTGTGAGGCAGGACTCACCCTTGTTGGAGACTTCCTTGACCGTGTCGGTTGACATCTTAGTGAAGAGAGTAGAGCCTACCCCAGCAGAGCCATCCATTGAGGTGATGACCGAGGTCATGTCCGAGTTTTTGGGTGACAACTGCACGCAGTAGATGGGTGAGGTACCAGGAGATGTATCCACCTTTGATGAGGCACTAAGAGATATAGAGGTAGAGCAGGAGGGCATTCCTTCTGTATGTCAGGGTGATGACCCTTCTTTGGATGAGTCCATGGGGTCATATGAGGATGCTTATGGGGAGCATGAGCAGTCATGCAGAGTTGATGACAGTAGGTCGGTTTCGTATTCTAGTGTGCATGTGGTATCAGGGGACTCTATGGGAGATATTCAGGATGATGAGTCACTTGTGATGATTCAACCAGAGCAACTGATGGTACATCTAGAGGGCACATTGGAGCATCAGAGCAACCACCTTTAGGCATACATAGATGGGGCTAACAACACGGTTGGGTCACCTTTGGCCATTAGAGAGAGAGAGGTGGAGCTACCTAGTCAGATCTCATGCGTTGACTTAGATAGCGGGATGAGACGACCTGAGTTGCACAGGGTGCAACATCTGCATGTCAGGGTTGCTCTAGGTACAAGAATTCACACATTCAATCCCTCTCTTGGGGTTGGATGGCGAGAGACTCTGAGTTGGTACCTGGGGGAGTGGGTTATGGAGGATCACCCTAGACAGTTGGATGAGATACCACGTGTAATGAGTCGGGAGGAGACTCTCCAGTTGAGACACTTGGTAGGTGCACGAGTTGATGGGCCCAGACTTAGGGATGGCATGGTTGATTTCCAAGGTAACATATGTTCCACCCCTGGGCTCACATTTGAGGGACATTGGATGGTAGACTTCGTCTACAAGAGGGTACCCAGACTCTGAGCAGTATCCAGCTGTATCAACAGGAGTTGGGATAACAAATATCACGATGTGGTCTGGCAGGAGCAGGGAAAGTACGCATGTGTGGGAAAAACTCCTAATACTTGGGGTCCACCCAGGGGATACATACAGTGGTCAGAGATGAGGGACATATGGGTTCTAGAAGGTAGCAGCGCTACGCAACGACATCCCGCGGGGAGTGGGAGTTGTGAGCTCCCAATATGGTTGGGGGATCCAGGGGTCTGTTGGGTAGGTGGATCACTCCACTTTGTGATGAGCAGGGAGACAAGATATGGTGATCCAGTCCACCTTGGGTTTGACACGTGGGGGAGCACTGAAACCTCCATTGCATGGCGAAGCAAACTTTGTCATGTTGTTTCTCAGGGTCATGATCGACAATGGAGGGGTAGATATCAACATCATGGAGATGCCCGGGCAAGATGAGCTTTGCCTTCATATATTTTTCGCCACAAGGCCCCAGGAGAGAGGGATACAGTTTGCACACGATGGGGGGTATCTCATAGTCAAAGTGGCGCAATGACATCATGGTGGCACCTCTATGATATTAGCAGGGGACTTGAGCATTACAACTCTACACAACTCGATAACCTCTAGGGGTGAGTTGTATACTACATGAGGAGATCATGTAGATCTTCCATTGGGCTTTAGCGAGTCACTGATGGAGTGGGGGACTTCCTTAGTATGGCAAGTTGGTCAGCGGGATGATAATAGGAGGGGCTCATGTGAGGGAGACACTATCTCTGCAGGGATTAGGCAGTGTCTTCGAGGGTTTACACTTGGTGTTGAAGTTTGCAACAAGAAACAATGAAATTGGCATTTAGAAACAACAAAGAAGCACCTAGACTAAGTGTGGGACCAAGAGGTCCAAGCATCATCTACACTAGTGTGGGACCACAGGTCTTAGCATCACCTACATTGGTGTGGGCTAAATCTGGTGCATGTCTATTTTAGTTATCCCTTAATTAAGATGGACAATAAAATGTAATCTAATCTCAAAATAACTTGTAATAGTTAACTGAGTGTGATAAACTTAGTTAGCTCATAAAATTCGAGTTGAGGGTAGTTGGTGAGGCATGCAGAGTAATTCTAGTTGTAACAGAGTTTGAAGTGCAGTGGTGCATTAGTTAATGCAGGTTGTAATCAGTTTAACTCAGTTGTGCTAGTTGTAACTGTTTGATACACTAGTGAGAGATCAAGTGAATTAAATGTTATTTAATTCACAATCTATGATCTCACATGCAACTAGGGATTTACTATTATTAGCTGCATGCATGTCAGTTCCAGTGGAGACCCAGTTGAGATATAAGTAAAAGGGAAGTGTGGCTATCAGTTGTGATATTAACTGACTGCACAGGTGAAGTTAAAACACCACATGATGCCCATGATACTCAGTACAGTTGAGGAAGGCTGAAATTCCTAAAGAATAGGGATTGCGTGAGCAAGGCAGGCTGAAGACAGACTGAGAATTGGCTAAGTATTGCCCGATTTTGTCTGGATCAGTGTGAGGTGATAGGCAGATTGCAGGAGATTCTTGTGATAAGAATTGCATTGTAATTGTTTCATGATTCCTTGTGGAATATAAAATATATGATAGAGGAGTTTTGAGCAGCAAGCTTTTCCCGAGAAATTATCTATGTTGTGGTTTGATTGATGTAATGCCCTTAATTTTCACAATTAACAATTCTTAACAAAATTGATACTACACAATCCAACGTGAAATTTTTGAAGAAGAATATATCAATTCACTATTGAATACTTACCTGGAACCGTGTTTGAAGATTTTCCCGGCTTGTAATGGCTCTCGTTCCCGTTACCAAACCGCCATTTTCCTCCCAGCCTTTCTGGGGTCAACCTCTCCGGTCCCCAGATCCATAAGACAACTCTTTTGGACCCCGTGCCCAAAACTTCAATAACAATCAAGGTCACTCTATGACTCTATTAGAACTCACTTCTTTGGTCTCCCACAGTTAGAAATCCTCTGACAGCATCCGGGTCAGTGTTCCCACCTCACTGACCCATGCCCATCAAGTTTTCCCGCCTTCTCCTTTTATACACACATCCCCTTTCAAAATATTTATTAAAATATCCTCTTTTAATAAATATCTTAGTCAAATCACCTTTCAAAATATTTATTAAAATATCCTCTTTTAAATAAATATCTTAGATTTATATTAAAATATTATTATTCAATTAATATCTTGGATTTATTATTAGATATCATCATCTATTTGCATAAGTCAATGTTTTTACTTTCCTTTGAACAATGTATTAGTTATATTATGATAGTGGTAGGTATAACTTTTACCTCACGATACATTCATTATATTCTGGTGAGTTAGGTATTTACTCAATACTTCAATAATTCACTCATTACCTTACACTGAGACTTTTCATAATTGATTATTGCATATACTAGTGCAGTACATGTGATACATGCATATGTAGCTATCATATGTAGGTCTCATATGCATGCTAATATTTCTGTGTTCCCTATAACTCGAGTTGGGTCATTACACACACCCCTCTTTCAGAAAACTTCGTCCCAAAGTTAAGTTTTATGTCGTATATCATTAATTATTTAAATGATTAGTATAATCATATAATGGTGGTGTACCATCATTGAATTTTCGTTTAATGTGTGAGAACACTTTAACATTTATGTTTTGATCATTTATTGGTTTACAAATTTAGTAGTCACATCTTGCCCCAATAGAGTTCCCAAGCTATTCTAGAATCATTTTATCCGCTCACATCCTATCTGTCCTCTACTGGCATGACATGGCATAAACTATACTGACCTAACCATTCATAGACCTCAAGGGTTACAACGTCGACTATATCGACCTGATCTCCTAGTAGGCATCCGACAATCATCATCACACGTCTAGGGGAGCGTGACTCGCACAGTCCTCACATGACTCCAGGTTTTGGAGGATAAACGGTGGGCAACACCTCCACCCCTCTTAGTAGGACCAGGGTTAACATCCTATCATGGAACCTCAGTGCATCTCAATTGTTCTTGGAGTTTTGTTATCACACGGTCGGTTTGGTAATGATGCCATCCGCGATGTAAACACTTGTCCACAAATTATAACATGTGTATCAATATATTCAAAGCAAAATTTTACTCAAATAACAATTGATCTTTGAGTTCATATAACATACTTGGTTATGTTTATCCAATAGGTCTGTAAATTCATTTTCACCTTTAAATAGTCAATTGTAATCATTCTTTTATTTCTATCTCATCATTTATGTTGATATGTAAAATTATAGATGCCATATCTATAACATAATCCATAATTTATATCACTATCCATGTACCAACAATGTTTAAGCAAAACTTTCTTCATATTGGTATCCATGTACCAGCAATGTTTAAGAAAATAATATATTCTTACGTTTAATAGTACAAAATGATAGTCTTAAGTATCTATCCAAAATAAGGTAAGGTTATACAAAATAAGTTTTTAAATGCTTATAAATATAATCCACAATTATAAATGTCACATAGAATAATTGAAAACGGATATAAAAATAACAGTGTAGCTATTATTTTTTATACGATATTAACCAATTAACTTTATAAAAGTCACAGGTTGAGACTCTAAATCTAAATGGAGGGATGCTCTAATCTTTATGATTGTATATATAGAAACGAAATGTATTGAAACAAGAGCACAACACACTTACTGCTTAGTTGAAGCATGATCTAATTTCTTGATACAGGTTGATTAAAAACTCAAACTCTAAAACACAAAACTATGTATGGATCCAACCAATCTTTTAATTCTTGTTATTTATTTGTCTTTCAAGTCTAATTATCTTTAATCTGTAATCTGGATCCAAAGAGATAATAATAAAATTAACTTCTTTATGATGTTATTCCAGCTCATCTTCAACTTAAAAATCTAGAAGCCATGGAGTAGAGTTTTGCAGGGCTAATCATTAGGGTTACGTTGGAGATGAGGGAAGAGTTAATTGAATACTCTAAAGATCTTTTAGTGGGAGGTTTATCTTCATCAAAGGATTTTGTTACTGCTTGAAAATGCATTATTCACTTTGCATTATACTTGGTCTACTTTGTTCAAGCATGGTTCTCTTCAGATCTCCCAAATAGACCAAGGTGTTAGAAAATCAATGTTGGATTTTACAAATGTTTATGCATGCTTCTCAACTGAGGGTTCCTTTCATATTATTCAAGGTGTGAATTACATATGTGGAGGCATTTGTTTTGGTCACTTGAAGTGTTAATTTCAAGGTTTCAATATATTAGTAATCTAAGTTTCAAACTAGCATATGACCATAGCCTTTTCAGATTTGTAATGATCATAGTCTTTTCATTTTTATTACATTGACTCATTTAATTCAACACATAACTCATCAATGGCATACCAAATTTATATTCTTCACATTAATCGATTTCTCATTAGTCCTTAGGCCTCATCTTATCACCAAATGTATCTTCTTTTCTAACGGTGTACAATTATTATCTTTAATATTTACCTTTAAACATTTTCCTAGTTTATCACTTGTTATTCTTAATAAATGAGGAGTGTTCACAACTCCTTATAGGTCATTGATTTGACCCTTACCAATCATGTTGCTCATTTCCTTAAGAAAATTCTTCTTGATAGAAAACATTCCTTCACAGCCTTATACCAGATATTCCTCATATTCCATGTCTACTTCAATTTGAAAAAAAACATATTATCAAATTGACTTTGTTTTCTCACCTCTAGTCATCATGGTTTTCTTTCCTTCTATCTTAATGTATAAAATTATTACATTTGGAAATGTCGTTACTATTCCCCAATTTGGGTACGACCCTATAAATAAATTCAATAACATGGATATTGAATGTAATATACTTATCATTTCAGGGTTTAGGGAATCACGGGATAGAATTTCCTAATAATACTCCATGATGTCCATAATCCATGGATATAGTTAGTCACTTAAGGAAAATTTTATAATGTGACTCTCCTATTAAAGGGAGAAACTATTATAGATGTTGCCATGCACATAAATTATCCTATAATTGATCAATGTTATTGTAGATTCACTCTTTAATCTAATGTCACTGACTTCTTATATTGCTTTGTGAAACTTCCACTCACTCACCTCTAGTGCTATTTATGTTGATCTCATTATTCTAAGTTGATTATGATAACTAAAATTCATTATCATCATTAAAAGTTTATAATTTCTTCTTTTCCCGTCCTCCCTAGGTAACTATATCGATTATATTATTGTAACATTGGAAATCAAACTTAGAAAATTTCCGTTGTACTCCATTTTTTTAAAATTATCTAATAGTGTGTTTACTACCTTACATGGGGCTTTCTTACCATCTTAACACATGTTTCATCCATATGTTTCAACCATTTTGTCTTCACTTAATGTGTATCTTTAGCGAACTATACTTGTACTCTCATTTTGATCACTTATAATTTCTCCAAACATTTCTTGAATAGTTAGTGTCTTCCATCCATCAATTTACCTCAAACTAGCTTAGCATTTTATGTGGTTGTATCTTACTTCACATCTAACGGTCTTGTCATAATGTCCATATTCATGCTTTCATTGCCATTCTTCCTTTCTTCAAGAGTTCTTGGTTCAAATCTCTTTGTCAAACTTCTTTTCTTCAAGAGTTGACTTCTTTGGAGCAAAGTCAACGAAATAATCTTTATATGTGCTTAAATAATCACCATGAATCATCTTATATATATTCAATCATTCATATCAATAATAAATTGCCATTTCCTAAATCACATTGTTATCCTTAGGGTCATTTAAAATTCCATGAGTAATGCTATGTTGCCATCTTATTTTGTTTTCGACATCAATATATCCTTACAATTGCAAATAGGCTAATTATCCATCTCAACAATGACATTATGGTTGAATATCAAAATGTCCAATTAATATATATTAAACTATAACAACTTAAACCTTCACAATCTTTCTCTCTCTCTCTTTTTTTTTTTTTTTTAAATCATAAAATTAAATTCACCTATTTTTATAATCATATCATCAATAAATCATGTATGTGAACTAGTTCTTGTCATTTTTTTTTTTGGTCTAACATTTCCAAGTCTTAAATACGGTTATGGGCATCCTTAAAACTTGGTAAAATAAGTACAATAGTCAAAATTTATTTTAACACCGAAATTCAACAATGGTCAAAATTCACCAAAAGCCCACTAATCAACCCATTGTATTAAGGATCCATCATCTACCAAGCTTAAAGTCAATGCTTAGCATTAGACATACTTACAATAGAAAACTTTTCCCAAGGTTTGAATCTCCACATTATTTAAAATTTACAAATATATAATACTACATTATTTATTTTTAAATATAAAAAAATCTGATGTAATCATTTATTTAACTTGAACATGACTTAAATGATTATTATGATGATATAATTCTAATCTCTTTTTTTATCTACCGCATTTACTTAATGGCTAATATTACAGTGTTTTTAAAGTTTGATGTTTTGCAACTTGATATATAACAATTAAACAATGGCTATAAAAATTTAGCAACCAAAGTCTATCATGATAAAAGCAAACCTGTCATCATTATCCGGATAATATAAAAAAATTATTTTGCAACTTTATCACTGTTAATTAAATTAAAAAATATTTTAACCACATTTTAAAAATATTTTCGAAATCTGCCCTTTATTGCTTTCATCACATTCCAAAAGTATTTTGAAAGCTACAGTAAAATTAAAGTTAGCTCAGCCAAACCTGACATTTCAAACCAACTGAAATATAAAATATAGCATTGCTGAGAACGTCCCAAGTACAAGTCACTTCTGATTATATACACAATTTCAGAGATAATCTTCTCATAAAAGTATGGGTTTAGGGTTGTATATGGCTTTAGTATGGCTCATTTCCGTATTCCTTAGATTTAAGGAAAAAAACACATAAACATCTGGTTTTTGCATAGTAATAAATAAGCCTCCTTTAAATACACTTATAGGAACGTAAAGCCTTTTTCCCATAAGCACCGAAAATGGTGAAGCCTTTTCCTTGTAAGAGGGAAAGTACATAAAATGATTCCATGTCAGACAATCCAACAATTTTCACGATTTTTTTTATAACTGGCGATACAATTTCTCACGGAAAACATATTTTGACCACATGATTTTTCACAATTTTCACCAATAGCATCAAATCTCTTCCCCATTGAATATGGACTTCCACATAACAGGGTATTTAGCAACGACACCTCTGAAATGGAAATGGCTCTTAGGTGTTGGGTGTAATTAGTGTTATCTTTTTACTTAGTGTCCTTCGATTGTTTCTAGTATGGCCCATGGTTTTCGTCATGATGGCTAGGCGTTCAAAATGCCAAATTAATGGAATAAGTTGTAATGTGATTGACAATACCTCCTAATGTTCTAAAAACGCTTCTTTAAGTTTGTATAGATGCGCAAATACAATTTATTTAAGAAAAACATGGGCCACAAAGTATTTCCGCAAAAGCATACTACGCTTAAAATTGGTTTCTCTTAAGTTTTAATAGCAACATCAAATAATTTGACTAGATCGATGAATTTGACAATGCCACTAGGGGATCTGAAATCGACATCGAAAACAATACCTTTATATTGTTGGGAAAATATTGTCGTAAATCAAGTAACAAGTATTTCGTTAATTTCTTATTATTATCATTATTATATTAGTTTCATTCAAACTGCGCTAATGAAGGCGACCCTACACTTATGGTATATGGTATATATGGTATATAGCATCAAGTGACCCGTTGGCCTAATCAAATCCCTGGAAACTAAAAATAGATTTTAATAAGTTCGTTTTGATAGCTTTGTAATTACTTACTATTGTCACTTTTCGCTTACCAGAAGTTACTTCCTTCAATCTACTAACTTGGTACAAGAGCTCGTATTAGGGGAATTTTGAGGTCCAAAATGGGCCTCCTAAAGAAATAATAAAATAATATCTAAACCAATAAAATAATATTTATGAATTTTCAATTCACTTTGCACAAACATAGTTAAATTCAATTCAAAAGTTGTACCAAAATAAAATTAATAAAAAATTTGTATTGATGTGAATATAAATAAGAATAATTTTTTCAAGAAAAATTCATTATCATTGAACAACTAATGCATTTGTCCTTTGTACTTAAATAACTTAAAATAAAATATAAATATAAATTTATAAATTCTTAATTATATTATATGGTATTAATTAAATTTTATATTATTTAAATTTTATGATAAAATGTAATTAATATATTATATAATATAATATAATATAATAAATGTATAGGGATATACATTGTTTCTTTCAAGAAATATGAAATGACAATAATATATTTTTATTCAAAAAATGTGAAATGAAATTTATTATGAGTACTTTGCTTTGACTTTAAAAGTACTTAGAACACTACCATGGTTAACCATGAGTTTTTATCCACCATTGAGAATGTGACAAGTAGGTATCTTTAACTCAATCAATGCCACCTCAACCATTATGGATGATGTCATCCCATAAAATGTGATTGGTTCTCATAAAGTGAATTTTGATTGTACATTTTCCTTAGGAGGCCCATTTTAGACCTCAAAATTTCCCTAATGCTTATTTTCTCGTCCTTCGCACAGAGCTGTAGGCTTAGCTTCTTGTTATTACAGCGTTCCTACTGCCACCGCTGCCCCAAAAACATAATTCCCAACAAAGCAGTAGCCACAACAATCAACCATAGAGCATGATCCGGATTTATGCAGGAACGCAACAGAATAAACATATAACCATAAATACAAAGATGCAGTGGAAATAACACTTCATTTCATTAATATCAAAGAACTGAAATTTGCTTACAGCCAGAGTGTAAATAAACTAGCTATGGCGTTGGTAGCTATCTCTGAGAAGAGATGTGGCGGCTACAGGCCTCTGAACTGAGTTACAATGAGGCTCGAGGGCCTATTTATTATTTAGAAACAATGGAAAACCCTAAACATCCAAAACCCTAACCCTAGCAGATGAAGTGCCAAAACTATGGGCCCCGTTTAGGTAAATTGGTGTTTCAACTTCCCGGAGACATAACTTTGGCATACGATCTCCGTTTGACGCGAACCATACCTCGTTAGAAAGATCTATCCGAGGACTACAAATTTTAAGTGAGCAACATTGATCTATGGACCCATGTTGCTCCTGGTTTTCCCAAAAAACGTCGTTTAGGGCCTGAAAACGACTCCGGAAGTTCAGGACCCGAAAAACTGCTAAAAATAGTAAGTTGTTCCGAAACTTAAAAACTAAAAGAGACAATGGTGGGGCCCCAAGTGGAATAGGCGAGTGACCACCAATATCCACCTGGATCATTCCTCCCCCCTTAGGAAGCAATGGTCCCCATTGCGTTAAGTTCCTCCATGAGATGAGGAAATTTCTGCTGAACTTGGTCCCTGGTGAACCACTTTCCTTGGTGTAGGAGTTGACCAGCTTTGACAACCCGATACAGTTGGATCTTCTGTTGGTGAGTGTTCTTGATTTGCATGTCCATGATACAATCTATGGTGGTCTGTTCCATGCATTCTGGGCTTAACTCTGTTGGTTTGAGTTGTTATGCAATGTCAGAGGTGTCTAGTAGAGGTGGGAAGTAAGGATGAAGGCGGTCCACATTGAATACTGGGTGCAGACCAAGGAATGGTGGAATATTGAGCTCGAAGGCATTGTTCCCTACAACCTTGGTGGAGTATGGCCCGTATCGGAGCGAGTGAAGCTTGCTGTGGGGTACAGTGAGACGCTCCTTTTGCAAATGTAGCCATACTTTGTCACCCACCTGGAAGTTGTGTGGCACCCGATGTTGATCATGGCGTTGCTTGTACATAGCATTGGCTCTGTCCAATATGTTATGAAACTGTTGGCATATGTGTTGAATGCGCTCGATGAAGCTATTTGCTTTGTCAACTTTAGACTGGACATGAGACGAATCGGCCTGAGTAGCTGCAAATGGCATGGCTACGTCAATGGGACACAGTGGGTGGAATCCCAAGCCCACCTGAAAGGGGCTATGGCCAATTGAACTGTGGAGAGCCTGGTTATAACTATGTTGTACGTAGGGGAGGCTCTCGTCCCATGTGCGTGGATGCTTTGAATTGTACATGTGCAGAATGTGTACAATCATTCTGTCGATGACCTCTGTCTGGCCATCTGTTTGAGGATGGAAAGCTGTGGACTTGGTGAGCTTGGTGTCCAACATTGACCAGAGGCTGGACCAAAATGTGTTAAGGAACCTACTATCCCGATCTGATATGATAGACTGTGGGATCCCAAAGTGCACCCACAATCGTTCAAAGAAGAGTTTAGCAGTGGCTTCTGCTGTGATATTCTTTTTGCAGGCCACCATAATGGCCATCTTCGAGAATCTGTCAACGACCACGAAAACACAGTCATTTCCATGCTTAGTAGAAGGCAGGTCCGACATGTAATCCATGGAGATGGATTCCCAAGGTCGACTAGGGGTAGGTAGCAGAGTATATAGGCCTTGCTTCTTGATGGTCGGTTTGGCAATGGCACAAGCTGTGTATGATCTGATGTGCTTCCCGACATCCTTTCGAAGGTTCGGCCAATAGAAATACTTTTGCAGTACTGCTATTGTTTTCTTGACCCAGAAATGCCCATCGACTCGACTGTAGTGTGCTTCCCATATCATCTTGGCACGCTCGCTTGAAGGAACACAAAGGTGTCATAGGTGACATAAAAGTGCATCTTGGAGGTGAAAATTTAGAACTTGCGTACCCCTCAAGAGTACCTTGTAAGTGTGGCCGAATTCTGGGTCGCTCTCATAGAGAAGCGACCAATCAGAAGTCTCGTGCCCACAAGAGTTGAGAACGATGGTGAGCACCACGATCGGTATAACGTTATTGGTGTTACCCTTATTGTACTTGATGTTTGTAGAAATTATATAACTAATGCGTTATACATCCAAGATTCTCCTGATCACACACTATTTTAACTTCATGCACAATACAAAATCTCTTCTACTATTGATCATCACATGCGGAAATTAAATCAATTGCATGTACACATTGAAACCATAAAATTTCACACATATGAACACAGTGTTTTAACAGGAAAGCCTGAAGCTGAAAACCCCAACTATCTGTATATAATATATGTCATAGAGATCATGTAACAATCCTCATACAAAGCTTCTCACAAGCTCTCAGTACAATACAATCGCTACACACTAATCAGGCCTTGATCTAGCAAATCCATGCATCGATCTCTGCCACCTGCTAGCCTGCCTCTACTGCGCAATCCCTGCTGAAGAATGGCTCTGAATGAGAACTCGAATCCACTTGGCTTGCACTGCACTTGACCTGCATAGCATCTCAATCCTTTGTGTGCTGCAAAACGCTGCAACACAAAGACCCTAAGTTGATAGTCAACACACTCACTGCCTCCTCTCATGAGTGTCACCCAAGAAAGCATCATGCCTTTCTTGATTCTTGTTGTATTCTTCGGTTGATTAATGATTTAATATTTAGTGAATTAATTATTAATTCAATTCCACCATATCTCTAGTGTATCAATTAGTTAAACTAGATACAACTGACTCAAGCTGTGTCCTAACTAAGTTAAAAGCGAAACACAACTCCACCAACTACTTCTACAACTCACAAACTCTGTCACCAGGTTCTAGGCGAAGTCTCCTTGAAATAGCTCCATAACCTCGGGGAATAGTGTAATTCATACATTGGCTCCACCCATGCCACATGCGGCTGCATAGCGAGAGAGCTCGAGAGAATAAGATAATATTTTGGTCCAATGTTATACAAGGCACAATAATATTTGACATATCTATTTTTAGACTAGCAATCTAAAAATAGATTCCGCCCAATATGTCTAAAAATAGAAGTCCATCTATTTTTTCCAACTTGACCAACCGTCCACAAATAGCATCCTGCAACTCATAGAATATGATCGACATGTCTAAAAATAGACTTGCGCCAAAAATAGCTTGCGGGCCCACTTAGTGAAGGCGACTCTTTTCACTAAGCTCATCATCTTTTTGCAATCTCAACACTCCCTACCAACAAGATAGTGATTATCTTCCACCCCGATCCTGCCTCTGTGGTATTCGAATTTGCTCTTGGTGAGCGCCTTCATCAAGATATCTGCATCCTGATCCTCTGTAAGAATGTAAGAAAGTAACATGATCTTCTGCTACACACAATTTCTGATATGATGATACCGGATGTCAATGTGTTTAAATCTATCATGAAATATTGGATTAACCGAGAGTTTGATGCAACTCTGATTATCACTGTTGTGTAACCAACTCCAAAAATAGAAGAAAAGAGAGATCAACGCCTTAGAAATCAACCACTTCGAGGGGGAAACCTCCAATACATTACATAAATGAACAATTTTGGATGATACAAATGACAAAACCTCCTCTCTATATATAGGAGTCCATGGGGCCACAATGTAATCCTAGCCGACCTAAGAATAATAATTTAAGGGCACAATAATAACAATATGGGGGTTACAAGGGTACAATAATAACAATAAGGGGGTTACACTAACAACAATAAGGGACTATACTAGTAATATAGGGACCTAAAATGCCACTCTCCTTTAAAAAAGTGTTGTCCTCAATGCTTGAGTAGCTATGGGTGCTTCTGTATAAAATTCTCATCCTCCCATGTAGAATCTTCAGTGGGTAAGTTCTTCCACTTGATGAGATACTCTGAAATTGATCGATTCCGTAGCTGTCGAGTTCTTGTTTCCGTGACCGCTTCAAGTTCCAATATTATTTTTCCTTCCTCATCAAGTTCTGGCAATATTGTTTGAATTGGAAGATTTTCACCTATAACCTTCTTTAAGCATGAAACATGGAAAACTGGATGTACTCGCGAAGAAGCAGGGAGCTCCAATTTGTATGCCATAGTACCAATCTTTTGCAACACCTTGTAAGGACCATAGTACTTTGGCGATAATTTATTATCCTTCTTAGCTTGCTTGAGGGACATTTTTTTTATGGTTGTAGCCGTAAAAATACCCAATCTCCTACATCAAAACTTCTCTCGCTGCGATGTTGATCTGCCTGTTGTTTCATTCGATTTTGTGCCAAATTCAGGTTATCCTTTAAGAGTTGGAGAACTTCTTGTTGATGCTCAATGTGATCTTCCATTGCTTGAACCTTCGAATTTTCCCTTAAAGATGATGTGATGGATGGTGGATGATATCCATAAAGTGCCATAAATGGGGTCATTTTTGCTGCAGTATGGAAGGAAGTGTTATACCACCATTCAGCGAGAGGTAACCACTTGACCCATTGTGTTTGTTTATCAGATACAAAACAACGAAGATATCCTTCCAAACATTTATTTACTATCTCGGTTTGACCATCGGATTGAGGATGATAAGATGAGCTATGAGCTAATTGAGTACCCAAACAAGAAAATAACTCCGTCCAAAAATTTCCAGTAAAAATGGGATCTCTTTCGCTCACAATAACCCTTGGGCTTCCATGTAGCTTTTGAATTATGTCCATAAATGTAGTAGCAACTGTACTTGCTTTAAATGGATGAGATAATGCACAAAAGTTTGCATACTTGGTAAGTCTATCAACTACCACCATGATGACATTCTTTCCTTCGGACTTAAGCAAACCTGTGATAAAATCCATTGAAATCTCCTCCCAACGTTGACTTGGAATGGATAAAGGTTGTAGAAGTCCCGGGGTCTTAATTGTCTCAACTTTATTCTGCTGGCAAACCAAACATTCCGCCACAAACTTTTGAATATCAGATTTAAGGCATCCCAAAAAAATTCTTTCTTCACCCTGTGGTAAGTTTTTAAAAATCCTGAGTGTCCTCCTAAAGGAGAAGTGTGCAATTCCAGAAGAATCTTTTGTTTTGGTTGGGAATTCTTACAAAGATATAAGCGATCTTTGTACCATAAGGAATCATTTTTCCAACTAAATGTATCAGATGTACTAGGATCTTGCTGCAACTTTTGAATGCGTGTCCATACATCTTTGTCCTTCTTCCATTCATCTCTTGCTTCGGTTATCCAATCTGGTTGGATAATAGAAATGGCACAAAGCAATGCTTCCGCCTCTTCATTCTTTCTTGAGAGTGCATCTGCAACAACATTAAGCTTTCCTTTTTTGTAGATTATTTCAAAGTCATAACCCAACATCTTTGTGACCCATTTTTGTTGCTCTTCGGAAGATAGTCTTTGTTCCAAAAAGTGTTTAAGACTATCATGATCAGTTTTTACCTTGAAGTGTCTTCCCATTAGGTAAGTTCTCCATTTCTTTAGTGCATGTAGTATTGCTAACATTTCCTTCTCATAAATGGGTTTCTGTAAATACTTTCCTTTGATTGGATGACTTTGAAAAGAAATGGGTCTTCCTTCCTGCATTAAAATAGCACCAATTCCATTTCCTGAGGCATCACATTCCACAATAAAGGTTTTTGTGAAGTCTGGCGTAGCTAAGACCAGTGCTAGGCACATTGCCTCTTTAAGATGTTCAAAGGCCTTAGTTGCTTCAGGAGTCCATGAAAATGCATCTTTCTTCAATAATGTTGTTAGAGGTGATGCTATTCTCCCATAATTCTTAACAAACTTGCGATAATACCCTGTTAACCCGAGAAATCCTCGCAACTACTTTATGGTTGTGGGGACTTTCCATTCCTTAATGGCTTTAATTTTGTTAGGGTCTACCTTAACACCCTCGTGAAATACAATATGACCCAGATATTCCACCTCTTGTACTCCAAAGAAACATTTGGATGTTTTTGCATATAATTGTTTCTCCTGCAATAGTTTGAGCACCCTGTCAACATGTTCAACATGATCCTTCCAAGACCTGCTATAGATTAGAATATCATCAAAAAATACTAGCACAAATTTTCTAAGGAAGGGTTTGAAAATGGAATTCATCAACCCTTGAAATGTAGAAGGTGCATTGGTAAGGCCAAAAGGCATGACCAAAATTTCATAATGACCCTCATGAGTTCGAAACGCTGTTTTTGGAATATCTCCAGTCTTCATTCTAATTTGATGATATCCTAAACGAAGATCCAACTTAGTAAAATAAATTGCTCCATGTAATTCATCCAATAATTCATCAATCAGAGGAATGGGAAATTTATCTTTAATGGTGAGCTTATTGAGCTCCCTATAATCAGGACACATTCGCCATGATCCATCCTTCTTGTGTGTTGGGGTTCCCATGTTTTGGCAAGGTTGGCAATACCAAAAGATGAGACAACATCAAACCACTTTCAGACCCTAAGATCTAGCCCTCCTGGGTCCAGAGAGGGATCTTTCTATGATATGCCAAAGGTATATGACTTTGAAGCTTAGTGCTAAGGTATTAGGCTAGTTATAAGGCTCGGGTTGTTTGTTTAATTGTATGTTTGGTTGCTGAGAATTAGGAAAGAAGGGTTCAATATAAGACAAGGATGAGAAAAGAGGACTTTAGGCCAAGGAGAGATAATACAGGGAACATTCAAGACCATTGGGCAATGGAGTCAGGAAAGGGTTTACTTGCTATTCAATATGCAGGCTTTCAGTTGGGCTAGTCATCTAAATCATTGGATCTTATAGATGATTATGTGATATGAAATGGTAAGAGAGAAAGGTGAAAGCAAGGAAACCATCCAAGGTGACCTTTAGAAATCAGATCCAGGGACAAGGCTTGCCATGGAACACCTGTGGTCTAAAATCCAAAGGCTAACTCTTCAGACAAAGAACATTAAAGATTTATAACACTAAGTTGAAAACCTGAGATCAGAGAGAGACTTTGAACTCTCAATGCTTTGGCCTCCAGCTTGAGGGATCTTAGAAAAGGTTCAATTAACTGAGAAGGATCCTAGTGAGATAAATACATAGTTCTAGACCTCCCAGTGTTCCCAATTCATTCAATTAAATCTCAACAAGAACATCTGAAGCACTAACCTCAATAATTCATACATCAGCTAGCAGGCAATAACATCCACTACACTGGTTAAATTAATTGAAATCAATCCTCAGATACACATATAGCAGAGAAACATTAAAGGCAAGGAGAGCAGAAACATAGGGTACCTAACAAGGGTAAATCCTATGCCAAATTTCTGATGCAAGCCAGCATAAATGTAATGAAATGAAATAAACATAGAGATAGAAAAACATCACCAGCTGCTTTAGATCAGGATCCAAAGAAATGTGCTTGTCATATTAAGAGCAACACCAGTCAAATACAACATTTCCAACAGCTTGAAAGTTCAGTCTGAATACATCTTCCTCAGCCTATCTTACAACTTTACACAGAGAACATGTCCCAAAGGAAACAGCTTGCAATTCTCTGATAATCGATCAAAAACCTTTACAATGAATTCCTTCATGAGTTTTATAGCAGAAAGATGAGCCGAGGAGGTAGGTGAAATACTAAATGGAGCATTAAAACTTGGGAAAGAAAGAGGGCCGAAGCCCACTCTGTTTTTAAAAACTGAGCATTCATCTCTGGTACTCTTTGGAGGAAAGAAAGGTCTTCGTTAGGCTTCCACCTACTCCGATATGATTCTGATGCACACTGGCTGCAGTACTCTGTAGTACTTTTGGTGAATGAACAAAGGGTAAGTAAATGACGGTGAGGTCTGCCATACTTGTGAAACAAATTCTCTGGTAGCTTTGGACTGTGGTCAGGGCGGAAATTCCTTCAGGAACACGGTAAATTAAAGAAACAATATGGGCGCTTTGTCCTTTAGAACAATCTGCTGATGTGAAACCCTTAATAGTTTTGATTTCTGTGCGCCGGGCATTCCGTGTGATCCATGATGTCTTTGGTATAGTACCTTGCCTCTAAATCCCTGAAAAAGGCTCAAAATCTTCTATTACGTGCCTTGAACTCTCTGCTGCTCCACTGATACTCTTTGCCGCTTCCACGCTTTGCCTCTGACTGCGAAATATGAGCTTTAATGGCTCTGGAGAAGATTATACAGAGTTTAAACTCTGTTCTTTTAATGAAAGTCTTGTCGGCATACCTTTCTGGGCCTTTCTCCATGATCTCGCTTCTGAAAATGGCCCTTTCCTGAGCTCTCTGTAACTGTAACAGAGGCTATAGATCATGGCGGTTTTCCACTGCTTGTACCCTGCAACAAACACGCAACTATGTTATGAAATCCACGCATAGGGGCGGGTGGCTATGGAGGACGAGAGAATAATAGCGCGGCGGTGATAAACGGTGTTTTTAGACAAAAAAATGGTGAATAACGCGGTGATATGGTGTAAACAACAACAAATAGGGCTTTGGTGGAGAAATTCTTGTGGGCTGTTCGATCATGATCTAGTGGTGGGATCGACGACGGAGATTAATCCACAGAATGGCTTATGAAAATGGGCGGAATGCATAGAAATGGACGAAAATGCAATGAAATGTGTGTGTGGTGGGACCCGGCATGGGCAGAGGGCGATTAGTTTTGGACCGTCGATCTTAGATCCAACGGATGGTCGAGATGAAGTCGGAGGATCGCAAATCGGGGGGGGGGTGCAGGGGTGACATATTCCAAAAGTTCCGTTTGCGATTGGGAGTGGGGACACGATTGAGCGCTGGTGCGATTGATTCAAGGCCGTTGGATCTTGGGACGGATGGACGGCTGTGATTTGATCGGGAAAATCGAAATCGCAAAGGGCGGAAGGTGGTAGCGATTGGAATTTGCGATTGCGATTGGAAAGGGAGAGCGATGGCCGTTGGATCAACGGGGGGAATCAACGGCTAGGATGGGATCGGAAGATTGCGATCGCATAGGGCGGAGAGTGGGAGCGATCAGGCATTGTGATTTCGACGGAGCGATTAGCGTCGGGCCGTTGGATCAACGGGAGGGGATGGACGACTGTGATTTGGTCGGGAGATCGCAATCGCAAAGATCAGAGGGGTGGCACGGCGAGACTTGCAATTGCGATCGGGGCGGGGAGTGCGATTGGCTCTCAACCGTCGGATCGGGATAACGGATCGACGGTATATAATATATCGCAGGTCTTTGATAACAAAACCCAATCGCATCGGAATTTTTTGATGTTACAAAGGAAAACGCCCGCTCGACAGCTCCGATTGCGATGAGCGCCCGAGACTTAAATGCTTGGTCCTGGGTGCGGGTCACGTGGGGAAGTGGTTAGGGACTGGCAGAAAAGGGGCTAGGCCCTATTATAAAGTTAAAAAGTGGGTTTTTACCCCTTTTAATGCAATATTTGGGGTTAGGAAGGGGAACGATAAAGGGAAAAAAGGGGAAATTGGCCAAACAAAGGGTAAGGACAGAATTCAAAGGGGATTTTGGGGAGATTTAGGAGGACTAAGGGAGAAATTTTGGGATGGAAAGGGGAATTCGAAAAGATGAAAAAAGGGGTGAAATGGGAGAATCTACAGGGATACAAGGGGAAAATAAAGGCCTTTTGGAGCATAATTTTTTATCATCAGTGAGGCTTATTTACTCAAGAACAGCAGTGGGGAACATTCAAAGGGCAGGGAACATGAAAAGGCTTCAAGGATGATGTGTTTTCAAGGGAAATTCATTCCTTGAAGGCTCATCAAACTAATTATCCCCCTTGCTTGCTTGTCAAGGAATTTATAAGGGGCTAACTGTTGAAGAGGTAAATCCCCTCTGCGGACAGAGGCGATCCCTACTAGCCCAGACCGGGTCTAACAACAATCATCACATGCTATAGTGCAGGTTCCTAATTGAAAATAAACCAACTAGCGATGAAGGCTTACCTGGAATCCAACGCTGTCGTTTGTAGAGAAAGTAGCGCTTTCGTTCCTTAGCTCTGGCAGATCACGATGCTCACGATCTCCATGACCGGACACCTGCACACGCAAGAAACACAACAAATGCAAGCGTAAAATCTAGTATATGCAACTATATGTCAGTCAGAGAAGACATAACTCATTATCATAATCAACAACAAGAGTGGAACCATAACCAATAGTCGCTTATCATTAATCAATCAAAGGAGGATACAACCTGGCTCTGACGCTGAATTCTCCTTTGGAGGGTCACCAGCGGAACACGTCTCGAAAAAGCCTATCGGGGATAGGACAAGCCTCTCTCTTCGGATGTCTCGACAATAATCTCCTTGCTTGGATTTGGCCTTAAGGGAATGAATCAAGGCTCTTGCAGTATTAGGCTCTGATGGCTCTTGGGAACTAGCTTGCAAAGGAGATGAGCAAGATTTTATAGATGGAGGAAGGGGAGTTGGGATCCCTATAATCATGGGATTGGCCCTATCCTCAAGGAAGCTTCCATGAGAGGTGGCAAACCACTTCCTCTACATGGAGATCCAGAGCCAAACCTCCCAACTCAAATTAGATACTAGTTTATGGATTAGTTAGGAAAAAACTTCCGCCATTTATTTTTAAAAAACAATCCTTAAAATGGCTGGCGCGAGTGCGACTCTGAGATAGAGCGCCAATTGGCGCGCCCTATTTGAAGGATTTCCCCCATTGGCGCGGGTACTAAACTGGCTTCCCGCGCCAATGCAAAAAGGGGTGTTTTTAGGGTTTTTCACAAGGAGTTGTCTTCAGGGCAATGAAAGCTCATGTTCAGAGGGATGTCATGAAAGTGGTTTCAAGTCATATGGCTTGCTCCTGAGGTCACGGAGTGAGCCCTCAGTGTGCGGGATGGGGGTGGGGACGGTGAAAGGGTAACAACAGGGAATCAAAATGACAGGGACTCGGCAATCTTTTCATGTTTAGAGAGTCGAGAAAAGAGGCTGAAAGATGACTCCTCCCTGAGGAGCGAGTAGTATAAAGGGTAGCTACGGTTAGGTAATGGTCAGGCACACTCGGAGCAAGGAAAGGTTAGAAGGCGGCTAAAGACCACTCATCGCGGTTCCTCAGGCAGGTAAAACAACCATGGAAATGTATATGATTGAGCGAGCGGAGTAGAAGCTCGTATAAAGCAGGTAAAATGACATCGGCAAAAACGGTCGATAAAATTTTTATCCATAAAGGGAAGTGAAATGGGAATGGTTTCATTTTTACCACAAGCTTGAGAATCGAAACTGCGCGAATTTGGTTTCATTTTTACACAAGCTTGAAACAAAGATAAACTATGCTTGAAACCAGTTTCATTTTTACACAAGCTTGAAACGGAAACAAACTATGCTTGAAAAAGTAAGCATGGTGACTCAATTCGAGGTACATGCCCCCCAAGCTTCAGTCCATATGAAAGGCAGATGGAGTGAAGGTTCAAAATACGAGATCAAGAGAAAGACTCGACTGGGATTTTACGAGATCTTATCAAAGACTCGAATTGAACAGGAAAGTGTTTCATTGTTTTAACGAGGTTGACACATTAAAGAACTATTCTCAGGACACCTTGTTTCATGGTTTAAGGAGCTTGGCACAAGACAAGGAACTCTGCTCCGACAACCTTATTTCATTTTTTAAGGAACTTGACACAAGACAAGGAACTCTGCTCCGACAACCTTGTTTCAATTTTTAAGGAGCTTGACACAAGACAAGGAATACGCCGAGCCTCATCATAATGAATATGAAGTCATGGCTTGCAAGATGTTCTCATCGGATGGGAGAACAACATCTTGGAAATCAGGACCCAATGCCCCCAGCACTTGATGCACAATGGCAACATCACTGGCTACAGGCATGGGGTAGGTAGCCACATAGTTGACCTGTGGTGGGGCATATACAATGGGTGGATAAAAACCAGGAAGGGATGATGGCGGGCCACCTACCACATCAGGACCAAAGAACGAAAGCTAATCAATGGTCACAATCTGTCCTTCATGTGGAAAATAGACCACACGAAAAAGGGAGGAGACAAGCGCTCCCATGGCATAGGTGTAATTGCACCCCAAAATCATATTGAAATCCAAGGGGCCTGGAACAACCATCATGTCCATATGGATGGTTTTACCTCCCAAAGTAATAGGTAACCTTGGAAGGATCCCTAATGGTTGACTCGTTCTTCTGTTAAATTCCAACAGATTCTGTGTAACAGGCGCAAGCAACGACAAACCAAAAGCTTGCCAAGTAGTTGAAGATAGAACACTAACAGACGTGCCTTCGTCTATAATGGTGCTGGGTACGACCAGACCAAAAGCCTGTACTGTGATCTCGAAAGGCACATAAGACGGAAGGCGGTATCCTGCAAATCGATTCCAATCAAAGGAAGCGACTAAACTACTCAGAGGGGCTACCATCGAATCAAGATGGTCTTCCCCTGGTGTTACGGAAGAAGAAGGAGCATCCTCTATGACCTCCATCTCGAAGGTGGGAGGGGAATCCTCTAGGACCTCCATCACGGGAGGTGGAGGAGTGACTTCTTGAGGTATAGGGATAGGAGAATCTTTCTCCAAATCTAAGGAATCTGAAGAAACAAGAAGAACATGGGGGGTGTGAGGTCCACTCTCAACGGAAAAGACCTGGTGTACTGTAGACGGGGCCAGCTCAACCGATCCCACGACCCGAGTGATTGAGTCGAGGATGGATTCTGAATTTGAATTTCGGGAGCGGGATTGACCCGAGGATGACTCTTGACCAATCGTAGGATCAACTGGTGGAGGACTCAAAGAAAGCCGTTTATAACCAGCCGGGAGGCATGGTGTAGAAACGGTTGAGTTTTCCAAGGCTCTCTTGGCTTCATCCATATACGGACAAAGGTGAATGGCATGGTGCCCTTCCACAACTTACAGGGATTGGTGAGCTTATCCTACTTCTTAGGAGCCTTACCAACACCAGTTGAAGATGTGCCCCCAACTTGACTCCCGAAAGCCAAAGGCAACGGCGGACGACCACTGGACCATTCTTCAAGCACCTTGGGAATGCCAGGGCAGTCTCGAAGAAGATGGTTTCCCGTGCACAACATGCAAGGGAACTTGACTTTCCGCGGAGGGTTGGGAGGTTTATCAATGGAAGACTTCTTAGGCGCAATAGCCGCAGAGCTAGCCTCTCCTTTATCTAACTTCTTCTTCTTCTTCTTAGCCACCTGGTTACTTGAATCCAGACTTTCACACCGAGCGAGAAGTAGAAGAGGAAGGCCAGCAGAAAAAATGCGAAAGAAGGAGGTCCACCTTGGAATCAACATGAGCGTTGTTCGGGTGGAGAGGCCCCGATCCAAACCGATGCATTTGAGGTATTGGAACCACGAGAGGTTGAGAAAAACCAAACAAGCAACCCTACAGTTAATCCAGGGAGGGACAACGTTGCCATGTAAGGAGCACCAACATTCCCTAAAGGAGGAAAATGACTAGGATTCCCATCGGAGAGGATTCCTTGGTTGGTGAACTCTGGAAAAGTTGCCATCAACAACTCAAAACCGCACACGGGCTAAAAACCAAGGCACACAATCAAATGTCCAACAAGCAAACTCTAAAAGGGCGTGTGATCGCAGGTGATTTATTTTACCGCATTGAAACTTAGAAACTTCACCATTTCATGTTTTAAGAGTCGAGAAACGGATGAAAGATGACTCTATCTCTTTCAGTTTTGAAGCAAGCGTGAAAGGACAAGTGCTTGACGATCTTTTCAAATTTAGGGAGTCAGTAAAGATCAAACTGACTGCTCAGGTTATCTAGACAAAGGGTGTACCAGATATCCATGAATTGCAATATACACCTTGGTTTCAAAATGAAAGAAAAATCAACCAAGGACTTGATGTACGTGTAGGAAATCTCCCCGAATGTTGTGTCCGGTGTATCACAGGTATAAGGTGGTAGACTCGGCTTCCTATGGATAAAGGATAACAACTTAGTGGGGTCTCCCTTTATATACGCAATGGTATGGGGAGCACAAGTATGCTAGTGCATGCAAGCCCAAGCGAAACGACGGCTACTAGGTTTAACGACGCCGGAACACGTCTCTAGCCTAGACCTCTAAATATTTCGTTAATGTTTCAATGCTGCCTTAGTGTAAATTGAATAAATTTTAAGGTTTATCTTCAATTATGTTTCAGTTTTCAGGCCCTAGCGAGTGTCATATGACAATCTCCTATATGTAGCTATATGAGAAAAGAAATCTTTTCAATTCAATGAATGCTATCTAGTTAAGGGAAGAGTTTCAAACAATGATGCAACAAACAACAAAACTGGAAACGAAACTTTTTCCAAACTAGATGACTTTCACTATCCAAAAGTAATTTCAAACATTCAACGATGCGAATAATGCAATGTAATCTATGCAAAATCTTTTTTTTCGAAAACTATGCAATTGTAATCTATGCACAATTTCCTTTTCCTTTTCAAATGAGAAGAATGCACTCAATGCATTTTTCGATGAAATGAGAATCTACTTAATGCATGCTTTTAATGAAAGAGAATGCACTCAAAGAGACTTTTAGTTTTCAATCATTAAACAATGTAATCTAAGTTCAATGATGGATCTCAAAAAATACTTTTCAATGCAATGTGATCTAATGCATTTTAACGAAAAGCAAACTATGAGACGAAAACTAAGAGAACACAAATCTTCTTAATGGAAGGATGAATGCAAAAAGGATTTAATCAAACACTAATAATGCAATCGTTGTTTCAAAACACTTTGTAACAAAATTCCTCAAAAGTTGACAAGACATATGAGGTCAAACACAAAGAGGACTTCCAAAGCATGAGATCAAAACAAAGCATTCATCCCTTTTACATCAAGAAATCATGGAAAGAAGACATTCCAAACGATGAGTAATGTAATCTATGCTCATACAAGGAAAAGACCGGAAGGGAAAGACACACTGGTGAAGGATTTAGGGAAAAAGTCTCAATTTTCATACACCCTGAAATTGGCACGACTTTATCATTGACAACTAGCGCCAACGGAAAATTGGCGCAGGTTGCTAACTGGCAACAAGCACCAACGCCTGAAAATGAAAAAACAAAGAATTTCTCCCAACCAATACTAGACTCACCACTTCAAGAAGAATCTCCAAGACTCAAATGAACCATGTAATCTAGGCTCAAAGCGAGACAAAGCGGAATTCGAATGAAGAAGAAGCAAATCACTCAAATAACGCAATAAAACGATAGACAACCACCAAACGAGTGCAGAGAAGCAATCAAAAAGCTGACTGAACAGAAAAAAACCAAAAACTCCCAAGGGAGGCTCGACGCACAATAGCACCTAGATGCCCTAGGGCTAGAATGTAAAATCGACAGAAAAGGGCAAACAACCAAAGGAAGAAGGTCACAGTCAGTCAAACAAGGCTCCCGAACACTTAAGCGGTCGAAAAAAGAAGACCAAACACCCAGATCAGTCTCAGAAGGCTCAAAACATAGTAAACCCTAGCACCTTACAGGATTGGCGTGACTGTAAGGCTGAAACTAGCGCCAGAATAGAATTGGCGCGAGTAATACACTGACAACATGCGCCAGTGGGCGCAACTGTCACACTGAAAAGCGCGCTAGCCGAGTTTACTAAGGAAAAATGAAAAATAAGCAACCCAAGAAGCGGACTAATGATGTTGGAGCTTAAACCAAAAGCCAAAGACACGGAAAGAGCCAGCCAAAAGAGGTGATCAAGCAAGCAAAGTCAAGAATCGACCAAAAGACAAGACAATACTCCAAGTGCTCAGTTCATAAACTAGACCGGAGATTGACTGAAGCAACATTCATCTACTTTCGCTAATGCAGAGCAAGAGCGTTTCGAAGGCTATCTGGCTAACTTCAGGCTCCATCTGTAGTTCATAAAGCAAACAACAAGCTAACTCCCCAGTGGAGTCACCAATTTTTTGAAGAGGTAAATCCCCTCTGCGGACAGAGGCGATTCCTACTAGCCCAGACCGGGTCTAGCAACAATTGTCACACGCTATAGTGTAGGTTCCTAATTGCAAATAAACCAACTAGCGATGAAGGCTTACCTGGAATCCAACGTTGTCATTTGTAGAGAAAGTAGCGCTCCCGTTCCTTAGCTCTGGCAGATCACGATCCTCACGATCTCCGTGACCGGAAACCTGCACACGCAAGAAACACAACAAACGCAAGCGTAAAATCCAGTATATGCAACTATATTTCAGTCAGAGAAGACATAACTCATTATCATAATCAACAACAAGAGTGGAACTATAACCAATAGTCGCTTATCATTAATCAATCAAAGAAGGATACAACCTAGCTCTGACGCTGAATTCTCCTTCGGAGGGTCGCCAGCGAAACACGTCTCGAAAAAGCCTATCGGGGATAGGACAAGCCTCTCTCTTCGGATGTCTCGACAATAATCTCCTTGCTTGGATTTGGCCTTAAGGGAATGAATCAAGGCTCTTGCAGCATTAGGCTCTGATGGCTCTTGGGAACTAGCTTGCAAAGGAGATGAACAAGCTTTTATAGATGGAGGAAGGGGAGTTGGGATCCATATAATCATGGGATTGGCCCTATCCTCAAGGAAGCTTCCATGAGAGGTGGCAAACCACTTTCTCTACATGGAGATCTGGAGCCAAACCTCCCAACTCAAATTAGATACTAGTTTATGGATTAGTTAGGATG
Organism: Pinus albicaulis; assembly: GCA_034641835.2. NCBI lineage: Eukaryota > Viridiplantae > Streptophyta > Pinopsida > Pinales > Pinaceae > Pinus > Pinus albicaulis. The sequence continues at coordinate 1,920,112 of CM076575.1, read as the reverse complement.
AAACTTCCGCCATTTATTTAAAAAAAAAAATCCTTAAAATGGCTGGCGCGAGTGCGACTCTGAGACAGAGCGCCAATTGGCGTGCCCTATTTGAAGGATTTCCCCCATTGGCGCGGGTAATGCACTGGCTTCCCGCGCCAATGCAAAAAGGGGTGTTTTTAGGGTTTTTCACAAGGAGTTGTCTTCAGGGCAATGAAAGCTCATGTTCAGAGGGATGTCATGAAAGTGGTTTCAAGTCATGTCAAGCCATTAGGTTTACTAATTATCTCAATTCAAAGCGTGGGATGGGGAATTATGTAGGACTAAGGACAAATTGCCGTGTAAATACTCAATGTTGGCTCCACATGGGGATGGCTTCTTCTTGAAGGAGTCAAGAATTCAGAAAATGATCTTTGGTGTAGGCCAGATGCCTGCTGCTTGAGCCACCTTTCTTCTTTGGTTTTCAGCTGCCACAATTGTGAAGACATCAATTAGCAGAAACATTATCCCAACAATCTACCTACCCATCCTACAATCCTAGCATTTTTTCTTCTTCTAGGGTGCATTTGGACTAGCACACCCTTTACATCATTTATTTTTATAAACAGAAAATAAAACTATTCTAAATCTACCCTTATCACTCCATGAGACCAGATTATATTGTTGGTCTCATATGTTTCTCTACCTAATCTAATATCGGCTGGGATTAAACTGTCCATCAGATTTCTTCTCTATATTCTAAAACAAAAATTTAAAAACAGTCAAACTAGGATTAGGCAGTCTAGTTTGCTGTGGATCCAAGGCATAAAGACAGTTGCACATGGACATAAACTTGCAAAAAACTGAAAACAAAACTTTGAAGGCTTGAAATCTGAAGCTTGAAGCATCCTTCTTCTCTTTGTGACTCAAGTTTTGAGCTTGTTAGTGTCACTTTCTTTTCTTTATTTCAGCGCTGGTTTTGGGCATGTTAGAGCTGATCCTTATTTCTTCTCTGCTGGTCCAGGTTTTGGGCATGTTTGGACCAACTACCTTTACTTTCCTTGGCTCAGGTTTTGATCATATTGGAGCCAATATTTTGCACTTCAGAGGTTCATGTTTTGAGCATGTTTTAACCTCTCCTTTCTCTCAGTTTTTTTGAAGCATTTTCTATTTTCTTGAAAACAAAACACTGCAATGGTATGTACAATGGAAATGGAAACTGGAAATTGGAAATCAGCAGAAGTAGTGCTTGAGCATCCTGCCATTGACAGGACCCCAAAAAAGCTCTGTACCATCTAATTCTTGTAGGAAGAAGGCATTTGGCCCCACAATGGCCTGGATGATGTATGGACCTTGCCACAAACTGTCAAACTTGCCGTGCTTTCCTTTGTCCTCTCTCCTTAAGTCCCACTTTAGAACTTTATCTCCAATTTTGAAATCGGCAACTTTGGTTCTTTTGTCAAACAACTTCTTTATATTTTCCTGAACTTTCATTGCTCTGTTGTAGACCTCTTCCCTTGTTTGCTGGAGATGAATTGTCTAGTTTATCCTTCTCACCATATTGTCTTCTTCTGTTTGAATCTCTTGGACCAGCTTAATCACTGGTACCCCAAGGCTGGTAGGAAACACTGCTTCTGTCCCATAGACAAGCTGATATGGTGACATGCCAATGGAATTCTTTGTTGTAAGCCCGTCGACCCACAAGGCATGCACTAACTTGTTATGCAACAAATTTTTGTTCTCTTCCAGCAGCTTTTTGATGATGATCACCAGGCTCTTGTTCGATGATTCAGCTAAGCCATTACCTTGTGGGTAATAGGCAGTTGAATGACCAAGTAATATTTGATACCTATGACAAAAATCAACCATTTTCTTGGATCCAAAAGCAGCAGCATTATCAGTGATTATTTTCCTTAGGCAGCCAAACCGAGAGAGGATATGACCTTCTAGGAACCTAATGATGACCGAATCTGTGGCATTCCTGGTAGGTATGGCCTCTATCCACTTAGTGAAGTAGTCTGTGGCTGTTAAGATCCATTTGTGTTGTGCAGAAGTCGAAGTTGGGTGAATTTCTCCTATGAAATCTAGGCCCCATTGTATAAAGGGACCTTCAACAGTGATGGGTTGTAGAGGTAAGGGGAGGAGCTTTCTTTTGCCTTAAAAAATCTAGCATTTGTGGCAGACAATTGTCATCTTTTGGATGTCATTGAAGAGTGTAGGCCAGTAGTAACCAACCCTGAGTATTTTGTTTGCAGTGGCCTTCTAGCTCAGGTGGCCTCCACACTCTCCTGCATGGAACTCTTGTTTAATCCTCTCTGCCTCATTTTCAGGCAAACATTTAAGCAATAGGCCATTTGGATTTTTCCAGTATAAACCTTCATTCATTATGCAATAGCTTCTGGATTTTAGCTTTAAGAATCTGGCCTTGGTCTTTGATAGTTCAGGAGGGGCATTAAGGTGTGTAAGCACATACAGAATGTCAGAATACCAAGGAGAGCTCTGAAACTTTTCTTCAACAGTGGGATCAGGCAATCCCTGCTTCTCATCCAAGGTATCTACCATGTTAATGTCAAGGGCTTGTAGATTTGATTCAGCCATTAGTCGAGCTAAGCCTTGACCTTTGATCAGTTTGGTGGGTTTTATCTCAAGGTCGTACTCTAGGATCACAACAATCCATTTGCCCCTCTTCCCATCTAGGTCTTGGGACAATATATCTTTGACTACTATGTTAGGCACATAAGCTATGGTGTGGGAATGCAATATGTACACCCTGAAATGTTTCAAGGCATTAATCATAGCATAGGTCTGCTTTTCCATTATGTTATATTTCAAGGGTGCATCCCTCAGTGCTTTGCTGAAGAAGGAAATGGGCTATTCCATACCCTCTGGATTTTTCTGCAGAAGGACTGCAACTACTGTATGCTCAGAGGCAAATGAAAAAATCAGGAAATCCTTTGAGAAATCTGGGCTGATTAGGACAGGAGCCTGGGTGAGTGCAAGTTTAACTGATTCAAAAGATTTCTTAGCCCCAACAGTCCACTTAACTCCTACACCTTTCTTTAACATGTTAGTCATATTCCTAAGGTGTTCGGCTAAGTTGGGGATAAACCTCCTTAAGAAGTTGATCTTCCCAATGAAGGACTGTAACTCTTTGATGTTTCTCGGGTGTGTGATTTGTAGTATTCCCTCAACTCTTTGTGGGTCTATCCTAATCCCTTTCTCAGATATAATATGGCCAAGGAGTTTTCCCTCTTGCAGCCCAAATATAGTGTTTTTAGGATTCAATGACAGAACGAACCTTCTACATTTTTCAAAGACCTTTCACAGATGTTTCAGGTGTTCTTCTTCAGTCTTGGAGTAGACTGTTATGTCATACAAATAGATGACAATGAAGTGTCCTATCTCATCGGAAAAATATATATCCATCGCTCATTGGAAGGTTGCACCAGCGTTCATCAGTCCAAAGGGCATTTTAACATACATAAAGGTGCCCCATGGAGTGGTAAAGGCTGTCTTGAGTTGATCTTCTGGGATTACTAAGACATGGTTGTAACCTGAAAATCCATCTAGCAGGGAGATCCTTTTTGAGCCTACTACCCTCTGAAGGATGTGTTCCATTTTTGGCAAAGGGTAATTGTCTTTGAGTGAGACTCTATTAAGATTCCTGAAATTAATACACAGCCTGATCTCCCCTGTTTTCTTTCTCAGAGCCACTAGGTTTGATACCAAATCAGAAAACCTCACAGGAACTATTATGCCTGCCTCATACATTTTTTTAATCTCTTTTTCAACTGCAGGCAATTGCTTTGGGTTTATTCTGCGAAGTTTTTGTCTAAAGGGCTTCTGATTTTCTTTCAAGGGTATTTTGTGCTGTATAATGTTCGTGTCATAGGCCTTTAAGTCTTCATAGCTCCAAGCAAACACGTCAATAAATTCTTTGAAAAGTTCAATGTATTTCTTTTTCATGTTTGCCGGCAAGGACTTAGCCAATTTAATCATTTTGGGCTTATCTTCTGTGCCTATGTTGCATTTTTCAACGTCAGAGTCCACGTGTTATATGGTAGGCTTCTTGGCTACATCATCAAAGTCAAAAAGGTCCTCTAAAGGCGCCAGACCTCGAGGTATGTTCTTATCTTTGGCCTGCAACACCTCAACTTCTTCATTTTCCGCGTTTTCACAATTTCCGTTTAGGTTTCCAATCTGTTCGTTCAAAGTGTTTATTTCAATGTTACGGGGTGGTTCTTCCTCATCTGAGGGTTCCTCACTTAGGCAGCTATCACTAGACATAGAGTCTGAATCAGAAAATTCGAACTCGTTCCTGCCTATCAAAAAATCTTCAATCTGCTTATCGCCCTCGAAAACCTGCCAATATTTTTCGTTATCCGGCACTGCAGGTCTGAATCTGGTCTGTATTATGATTTGTTGGTCGCTTGGAGTCTTAGGGTATGAACTGGCTAGGCAAGCTAATCCATTTGCAATAATGTTTTGACTCCTAAGAACAAACACTAATTCGTATTCAAAAAATGTTTTCAATATATCCACGACATCGTTCCTATATGCTCTCAACCTAGGGTGTTTGGCTGTGTATTCACCGTTCACCTATTTTATAACCAACTCAGAGTCTCCCTGCACGGCTATTCTACAGGCTCCTATTTTCTTCAACAGATTTAAGCCTAGGATAAGGGCCTCATACTCTGCAATATTATTTGTACATTTGAAATGCAGGTTGCAGGCATGGCTCTCCGTGTAGTCACTCTCTGTGTTATGTAGCCACACCCAGGCTCCGGCAGTTCTCTTGGTGCATGACCCATCAAAGTTCATTTCCCACAGGGGTTCATTTTTCGTTTTATCCTCGTTTCCCTCCCGGACATGGGTTTCACTGGTTTGTTGTGTGACGGTTTCTGCGTGGTGCAGTGAGTGTTTTCGTTCTTCGTGGAGTTTATGAGTTAGTGAGGGGTGACTAACCGACTGATTGCATTCGTTTTATTTTTTGGTCCGAATCTATGTTTCAGTGCACTGTCTAAGGGTTTCTTCTTTGTTTTCCTCTAAGTTGAGTGTAGCCATTATGTTAAGGTTCGTAGTCTCAAAAACTCTGTTTGCATCTACGTCTTCTGGTTCTGGCTCTCCCAAAGATTCATCATTGCAGAAGATAAAGGAGTCCAAGTCTGTGTGTACAGAGTACAGAGGAGAATTTTCAGGTTTTTCGGGGCTAATAACTAGGAATTTCTTTTGTGCCTCCCTGTACAGTCTTCTAGGTTGGCTAAAAACAGGGATTGTGGCATATGCCCCATCCATCTGCATTGTACCCTGCAGCTTGGCTCCCCAGGACCTTGACAATAGCATGCCATACTTGGGTGGCACATCTGCCACGACAACATCCATGACCATACACTTGGCTGGAATCTGGGTAAGGCTCACACATAAATCTTTGATTAGGCCAAGACATTTTACCCTGCTAGAATCAAATGAATATAAGTCTTTGTAGGGTCGGGTTATTTCTAGGCCTAACCTTTCCATAAAAACTTTAGGAATTAAGTTGTGTAAGGCACCAAAGTCATGCATTGCATTATGAAGGATCTTATCATGAATATTGAGACTGATATAAAAAGGAGGTATTACCCCTTCCTGAAATTTTCCTTCAATCTTTGGACCAAACAGAAGGGCTGGTTGATCATCACTCAGATTTACAGTGTCACTATTCTCACTTAGATTTAATGCTTTCAAAATTTGGCCTTTATATACATCCTGAGTGGCGAACTCAGAGAGTGGGACAAAGATTTTAATTCTTGCAATCTCACTCTCTAAATTGAAAGTGGACTGACTCTTTGGAATGCTCATCTCTGTTTTGTTAGCCACTACCTTAGTGGCTAAATCAGTGGGCTAGTTCTCACTATGTACAGGGTTTGGAATTGTTTTATCAGGAGCACTAATTGCAGTGCTAGTGTTGCTAGTTGGTTGACCCTGTTTATCAGTGTTTTGGTTGTCTTTTTCCTTTTTCTTCTCAGAACTCTCAGCTGCTGATTTGTTACTTTCAGCAGTCACTTTAGAAGTTTTCTCAGGCCTTTTCTTGATTGTAATCTCAAAAGCTTTGGGTTTGGAATTATCTAGGCTTTTCTTGCTCCTAAGTTCGTATTGTTCTATGACCTGCATGATGGCATTTTCAAATCCAAGTCTGTAATACTCAGATTCTAACCACTCCTCATCCCAATACGGGGGTGAGAGCTGATCTTCCTCTGTGGAACAGTTATGGATTGAGTTTTCCACTTCGAACATGTTTATTGTAGTTCCCTCTGACTCCTCTATGATTCCCTCATCTTCATCAAGAAAGTTCTCTTGGAACGGGGGAATAACTTGCTGATCTGATTCTCTTTGTCTGTTGGGAGTGGCATTGTTTCTTCTAAAGTTCTGGTTCTGGTTGTGATTTTGGTTTCTGTTTTGATTGCTGATGGTGACAACCATTTTTTCCATCATTTGTTGTAGCTTTTCCATGTTTTTGGATAAACGGTCATACTTGGGATCAGATGTGGAAGCTACAGCGTCATCTCTATATGTTACCCTCTTCTCAGCTCTCAATATTGCTCTTTTCTCAATCAGATTAGCCTCTACACTCACTGCTCCTTTTTGCATGTCTTCCAACGTGTTGTAATCTCTCTCCATAAGCTGGTAGGCCATGTCAGCATCAAAGCCTTGAGGGTATTTCGCTAGAGCCATGCCCTGGGGAGGTTTCATGTGTGGAGGAAGGGCGTTATAAACGCTGTTGAACCTTGTAGTGTAGTCATGGACACTCTCTCCTGCGTTTCTTTTAAGCTTCATATATTCTTCTAGGATTTGGCGAGGGTTGGCCTTAACCTCCCATTTGTTTATGAAAGTTTGATATAAAGCAGGATGGACTCAGATACTGTTAGGAGGTAGGCTCTTGAACCATTTATTCGCATCACCTCCTAAACTATGGGCAAAGATTCTCATTTTAAATGTATCATCATCTATCTCCATGTAATCAAAAGAATCTTCCATCCTATCTACATGGTATTGTGCTGTGGTAGATTCTTTGGCAGTGAAGTGTGGGATTTTCGATTGATAATCATTGGGTAAAGGGACTAGAGGCTGGGGTAAAAACAAAGGTGCATACCAAGCTGCCATGATGATGTTCTGATGAGGTAAAGGGTTAACTTGAGAAACTGGTATATGGATGACAGGGATACTAGGACCAGCAGAAGTATGTTGAGCAGATTTAGGATGACTGAGCCCCAAGTTCTGAATAAAGTGAATATCAGGGGGTGTGGATGGAGGGGTCTCCTTGTCCCTAATGTGTTTACCACTATGGGGTGGTGAACCAGGGAGCTCAAGGTCAGGCTGGTCTAGGACACTGAGTGACCTAGTTCTTGGTAAACTGTTTTGAGTGCCTAGGTCAAAAAATGGGTCTGACAGGGCTGTAAAGTCTTCTGGTGTAGAGTTAGCTCTATGGATGTGGCTGGAAATAGTTGGTATTTTAGGTGTAGGAGATCTCTTGAGGATTCTCTTAGGGTTGTCAAATATTTCAGGTGGGTTTGGGTTAGGATAAGCTCTTGTGTGGATGGTTCTGGAAGCAAGAATGCTGTTTTCCAACCAAGCATCTCAACCTTACTTGTTCCTTATATTGTGGTTGATGTTGTTTTTAGAGGCTGGTCTTCTAGTGGAGTCTCAGGTGAAACCAAGATAATCAGCAGGCCTACTGATCACCAATGGAGTCTTTTAATCGCTTAGAAACTATGGAGTCGCCAGGTGGAGGGTTTTAGGATGCTTTTGGAGGTTACACTGTCCACCACAGTGCTTACGAGATGTATCTTTTCAAAGATATCTCGATAATGCAACAAACTCAAACCAGAGATTGATTGGGAGGGATTTTACCAGATGTGTCCCCTCTGAAAGAGTGTGAGATCTGGAGGCTACCTGGCCCTTTCCAGACTCTGTCTAAGAGTGTGGGAGAAACACATAAATGGTATAGAAGTTGGAATGCAAATGGAAGTGTTTCACTACCAACCTGACCAGAGTTTATAGGTTTTCTGAGGCTCTTCTGATGTAGTACAGTGGATAATACTCAGAAGCTCCCCAGCGGAGTCGCCATTATGTTGGGGTTCCCATGTTTTGGCAAGGTTGGCAATACCAAAAGATGAGACAACATCAAACCACTTTCGGACCCTAGGATCTAGCCCTCCTGGGTCCAGAGAGGGATTTCTCTATGATATGTCAAAGGTATATGACTTTGAAGCTCAGTGTTAAGGTATTAGGCTAGTTATAAGGCTCGGGTTGTTTGTTTAATTGTATGTTTGGTTGCTGAGAATTAGGAAAGAAGGGTTCAATATAAGACAAGGATGAGCAAAGAGGACTTTAGGCCAAGGAGAGATAATACAGGGAACATTCAAGACCATTGGGAAATGGAGTCAAGAAAGGGTTTACTTGCTATTAAATATGCAGGCTTTCAGTTGGGCTAGTCATCTAAAGCATTGGATCTTATAGATGATTATGTGATATGAAATGGTAAGAGAGAAAGGTGAAAGCAAGGAAACCATCCAAGGTTACCTTTAGAAATCAGATGCAGGGACAAGGCTTGCCATGGAACACCTATGGTCTAAAATCCAAAGGCTAACTCTTCAGACAAAGAACATTAAAGATTTATAATACTAAGTTGAAAACCTGAGATCAGAGAGAGACTTTGAACTCTCAATGCTTCAGCCTCCAGCTTGAGGGATCTTAGAAAAGGTTCAATTAACTGAGAATGATCCTAGTGAGATAAAGACATAGTTCTAGACCTCCCAGTGTTCCCAATTCATTCAATTAAATCTCAACAAGAACATCTGAAGCACTGACCTCAATAATTCATACATTAGCTAGCAGGAAATAACATCCACTACACTAGTTAAATTAATTGAAATCAATCCTTAGATACACATATAGCAGAGAAACATTAAAGGCAAGGAGAGCAGAAACATAGGGTACCTAACAAGGGTAAATCCTATGCCAAATTTCTGATGCAAGCTAGCATAAATGTAATGAAATGAAATAAACACAGAGAAAGAAAAACATCACCAGCTGCTTTAGATCAGGATCCAAAGAAATGTGCTTGTCATATTAAGAGCAACACCAGTCAAATACAACATTTCCAACAGCTTGAAAGTTCACTCTGAATACATCTTCCTCAGCCTATCTTACAACTTTACACAAAGAACATGTCCCAAAGGAAACAACTTGCAATTCTCTGATAATCGATCAACAACCTTTACAATGAATTCCTTCATGAATTTTATAGCAGAAAGATGAGCCGAGGAGGTAGGTGAAATACTAAATGGAGCATTAAAACTTGGGAAAGAAAGAGGGCCGAAGCCCACTCTGTTTTTAAAAACTGAGCATTCATCTCTGGTACTCTTTGGAGGAAAGAAAGGTGTTCGTCAGGCTTCCACCTACTCCGATATGATTCTGATGCACACTGGCTGCAGTACTCTGTAGTACTTTTGGTGAATGAACAAAGGGTAAGTAAATGACGGTGATGTTTGCCATACTTGTGAAACAAATGCTCTGGTAGCTTCGGACTGTGGTCAGGGTGGAAATTCCTTCAGGAACACGGTAAATTAAAGAAACAATATGGGCGCTTTGTCCTTTAGAACAATCTGCTGATGTGAAACCCTGATAGTTTTGATTTCTGTGTGTTGGGCCTTCCGTGTGATCCATGATGTCTTTGGTATCGTACCTTGCCTCTAAATCCCTGAAAAAGGCTTAAAATCTTCTATTACGTGCCTTGAACTCTCTGCTGCTCCACTGATACTCTTTGCCACTTCCACGCTTTGCCTCTGACTGCGAAATCTGAGCTTTAATGGCTCTGGAGAAGATTGTACAGAGTTTAAATTCTGTTCTTTTAATGAAATTCTTGTCGGCATACCTTTCTGGGCCTTTCTCCATGATATCGCTTCTGAAAATGGCCCTTTCCTGTGCTCTCTGTAACTGTAACAGAGGCTATAGATCATGGCGGTTTTCCAATGCTTGTACCCTGCAACAAACACGCAACTATGTTATGAAATCCACGCATAGGGGCGGGTGGCTATGGAGGATGGGAGAATAATAGCGCAGCAGTGATAAACGGTGTTTTTAGACAAAACAATGGTGAATAATGCGGTGATATGGTGTAAACAGCAAAAAATAGGGCTTTGGTGGAGAAATGCTTGTGGGTCGTTTGATCATGATCTGGTGGTGGGATCGACGACGGAGATTAATCCACGGAATGGCTTATGAAAATGGGCGGAATGCATAGAAATGGACGAAAATGAAATGAAATGCGTGTGTGGTGGGACCCGGCATGGGCGGAGGGTGATTAGTTTTGGACCGTCGATCTTAGATCCAACGGACGGTCGAGATGAAGTCAGAGGATCGCAAATCGGGGGTGGGGGGCAGGGGTGACATATTCCAAAATTTTCGATTGCGATTGGGAGTGGGGACACGATTGAGCGTTGGTGCGATTGATTCAAGGCCGTTGGATCTTGGGATGGATGGACGACTGTGATTTTATCGGGAAAATCACAATCGCAAAAGGCGGAAGGTGGTAGCGATTGGAATTTGCGATTGCGATTGGAAAGGGAGAGCGATGACCGTTGGATCAACGGGGGGAATCAACGGCTAGGATGGGATCGGAAGATCGTGATCGCATAGGGTGGAGAGTGGGAGCGATCGGGCATTGCGATTGCGACGGAGCGATTAGCGCCGAGCCATTGGATCAACGAGAGGAGATGGACGGCTGTGATTTGGTCGGGAGATCGCAATCGCAAAGATCAGAGGGGTGGCACGGCGAGACTTGCGATTGCGATCGGGGCGGGGAGTGCGATTGGCGCTCAATCGTCGGATCGAGATAGCGGATTGACGGTATATAATATATCGCGAGTCTTTGATAACAAAACCCAATCGCATCGGAATTTTTCGATGTTACAAAGGAAAACGTCCGCTCGACAGCTCCGATTGCGATGAGCGCCCGAGACTTAAACGCTTGGTACTGGGTGCGGGTCACGTGGGGAAGTGGTTAGGGACTGGCGGAAAAGGGGCTAAGCCCTATTATAAAGTTAAAAAGTGGGTTTTTACCCCTTTTAATGCAATATTTGGGGTTAGGAAGGGGAACGATAAAGGGAAAAAAGGGGAAATTGGCCAAACAAAGGGTAAGGGCAGAATTCAAAGGGGATTTTGGGGAGATTTAGGAGGACTAAAAGAGAAATTTTGGGATGGAAAGGGGACTTCGAAAAGAGGAAAAAAGGGGTGAAATGGGACAATCTGTAGGGATACAAGGGGAAAATAAAGGCCTTTGGGAGCACAATTTTTTATCATCAGTGAGGCTTATTTACTCAAGAACAACAGAGGGGAATAGTCAAAGGGCAGGGAACATGAAAAGGCTACAAGGATGATGTGTTTTCAAGGGAAATGCATTCCTTGAAGGCTCATAAAACTAATTAGTCCCCTTGCTTTCTTGTCAAGGAATTTATAAGGGGCTAACATTGTGTACCAATACTACAGGAGCAGAGAAAGAACTTTGACTAGGTTGAATTATACCTGCCTCTAACATTTCTAAAATCATACATTCAATTTTGATCTTTTGGACATAAGGATATCTATAAGGCCTGATGTTTGGAGGAACACTTCCTGGAATCAAATGAATAGCATGATCATGATCACGAATAGGTGGGAGTCCTTTGGGAGTTTGAAACACCTTGGAATGATTGTCCAAGACTTGTTGGAGATCTGCAGAAATAGATGATTTTGATGTCGGAACTTCTAGTGAGCATAATTGTGCAATTACACCTCGTTTTTGTTTCTTTAGAAGCTTTGTCATGACATTAGAGCTTATTATCCTTCCCGGCTTCCCTTCAATACCTTGCAATTCGACTTCTTTTCCTTCTGAAAAAAATTTCAAGAAAAGTTCTTGAAAATTAAAAGCTACCGTCCCCAAAGATTGTAACCATTGTACTCCTAGTACAACATCAGCACCTCCCATAGGAATGGAAAGCATTGGACTAGTCAATAGATATTCCCCCATGGTTAGCTTGATATTATGGCATTTCCCAGAGCAATTTATAGTTCCTCCATTTGCAACCATCACTTGGCATTCTGGTGCTGGGTATAGGAAACAATTTAATTCCTTGGCTACCTTACAATGTATAAAATTATGGGTGCTACCTGAATCAATCAACACTATTACCTTTTTCTTCTTGATATGTCCTTCTATCTTGAGAGTTTGAGGAGTGGTAATTCCTGCCAGTGCATTACACGATATGGTCGGATTCATTTCTTCCCCTTCTAGGGCTGGTTCCTGGTGTATATCCTCTTCTTGTTCATTTTCTTCTTCCTCTTCACAATCTATGTAAAATAATTTCTTCTCAGCACACTTATGACTTTTAGTGTATTTTCTATCACAACTGTAGCAAAGCCCTTTTGCTCTTTTTTCTTCCAATTGTTGTGGTGTCAACCTTGTAGGTTGTGGAAATCTAAGAGTAGCAACACTTCCATCTTTATAGAAGTGAGTGGTAGGCTTCCTTGTCGCCATAATTTTACATTCAATTTTTCTTGCCAACCTGAATGCCTTCTCCAATGAATCAGGTTCCAAAACACAAAATTCATGTTGGATGTTATCCTTTAAAGTACCTATGAAGAGATCAATCCTGTGTTCCTCTGGAATATCAGTTACCCTTATATTCAATTTTTGGAAGTCCTCAATGTGCTCCCCCATTAAGCCCTTTTGTTTGAGATTTATCAATTGGCTAAAGAAGGTGTTGCTCTTTGTATCCTCATAATGTGCTATCATTTCCTCCGTAAAAATTGACCAAGTGACAATTTTTTTATGGGAGCAAAGCCATCGATACCATACAAATGTATTTTTGTTCTAAATGTAAAGTTGCAATGCATACCTTTTGTGTGTTTTGCACGTTATGGAGATCAAAATATTGCTCCATCTGTAGTATCCATCTTACAGGATCCTTTCCATCAAACTTCCTCATATCCATTTTTGGAATATGGTGGTTCTTCCCGCTAACATTAGAGTTTATGAAATCATGATTGACATTTATTTTGTTCTCATCGCAGGTTTCTTGTTAGTTCTTTGTAATCGGCAATATTGGCAGTGTAAGTCACATAAGTAACATCGTTTCAGCCACTTTGGGGAGCCACTTTGGGATTCTAGGATCTAGCCCTCCTGAATCCGGAGAGGGATCTCTCCAATATGTATAAAGATGGATTTGTCTTTGAAGTTTGGGGTTATGATATTAGGCTAGTTATGAAGGCCAAGGGTTTGTTTTGTTTTTTGGATGGCTGAGCATGATTACTGTTCAAGGTGGAAAGTCTTGAGTGCAAAAGGTTTCAAAGGTGAGAAGTTGCAGGCAATCAGAATAAGCTTTGGTCAATAAGGTAGACAATTACAGGTTTTAGTCCATTGGGCTATGGAGTCATAATAGGGTTTAATTGGAACAACAAGAGGCAAGAGTGGTCCATGGGGCAAGTCATCTATGTCTAAGGATCTCTTTTGAAGATTGATTTATGGAATGAAATGATACAACAAGAAGGAAAATTAAATAGATGCAAAACAAAGAGCAACCCAAGATTTGTTAAGTACTTTTAAACTAGCCAGTCTTTGACTAACACTTAAGAAGAACATGAAAGAAAACTAGGATCTGGTAAGTACTTTTAGACTAGCCAGCCTTTGATACACTTTCAATAGAAAACATTTTAAAACAAAGGGGAAACTTGAAGGCAAATTTTGGAGTAGAAACTAGCGGGCCGAGCTCACCACAAATCCTCTCCTAGCTCTACTTTACTTGGTTACTTTCAAGACCAACACAAAGATAACACAGAATGGCCTAAGATCTGGTAAGTACTTCTAAACTAGCCAGCTTTTAGCACATTCCAAGAGAAACATTCAGACAGTCTTTGGGGATAATACTAGGACCAGGGCACACCATATCTTCCATAGTTCATCTCTACTTAACTAATACTGAACATAACATTCAAGAATAATATTCAACTAAGGCAATAAGACGAGGGAACGCCAACATTCCTATTCTTAAACTGAATTAAATCATTCCCAAATAACACAATTTGGAAGAAAACATATAAATAAATATTTTCAGTCAGAGAAGGTTACTGATATATAGTAGGTCCTAACTCTATGCATTGTTGTTCTTTATAAGAGAAAATGAAACACAGTGAAAACAGAAACAAAATAACAAGTTACAAGTAGAAAAACATCATCGTCAACATAGACCGGGATCCCATAAATCAGCTTGTATTGATTCTCCAAACCAGTTACAGCTTTAAGTCCAATGCTTGAGTTAAGCAATCATCTACCCATCTCAGCATAACTTATCTATCACAAGCAGAGCTCCAAGGGCCAGTGAACACTATTTACAGTTAGAAGTTTAAGCTCAGATGTATTTCAAATTTTTGCAACCAACCCTTTCCTCATCATCTAAGTATTTATAGAAGAATGAGGAGGTGAGATATGATAAAAGATTCCCCAAGACAATTACCGTATTCAAGACTTCTGCCCTTGCGGGGCCTCCGACATAAAGCCACTCTATCATTCTGTTTGTATTAACTGTTTTTCATTTATGAATTAAGCTCGGTGGGAGATTTTATTGACTTTGAGGCTCTGCGTTACGTTGGAGTAATTCTGCAGATATTTTTTGCATTGAATTCTCTAGCAGAATTAAATCTTTGGCTGCACCGAGGAAAATATCTTCGTTTGATCAATAACTTCGGCCTCTGTTGAATGCTTTGAGGCACAGGTGGCTTTGTGGTGGCTGGGAGGAATCAATTCGCCTCAGTTGTGGCGGTGGAGGCCTTTTCTGTTAGATAAAACACTTACGATTTTTCTTTTAACTGTGTTTAATCTAAGGGATTAGGCTTTTGATAATCAATCTTAGCCGTAATCCCTCAAACTTTGGAATTAATCTTCAATATTTAATTCTGCAGTGTTTGGGTCTTCGACACTGATACTCTTTGATTTGATTATGCATTGTTGTGTCTTGTTGATGTGCAGGGCGCACAAGGCTCGTATGGCATCAATGCCCATGGAGCATTGACGAAACGTAGAGTGGAGCCCTTTTAGTCCCTTTCCCTTTGATAACCAAAAGGCCAGAGGATCGTCACCCTCGGCTTTCTTTTCCTTAATAGTATGGGAAAAAACCTTCGAAACCTGCAAAACAAACAAAACATTATGAAATCCTGCGTACTTGGGGAACAACTGCTTCAGAAGGCGGGGGAGGAGCGTAGCCGTTGGATGAAAGCATCCAACGGTGGAGATCTGCTTAGAAAAGGAAAAAAGGAGAGCGGGGAGAAGAATAAGACGGAGTGATTTTGGACCGTCCGATCTAGACACGTGGACGGTCCAGATCCAATCGGAGGATCGCAATCGGGGGATCACAATCGAGGGTGGCAGGGAAGTGCGCCGATTGAAAGTTGCGATGCGATGTAGCACAGACCATCGATCCAAATATTAGATCAACAATGGAGACTGAATCGGGGAGTTTTGAAGTGGAGGCAAGACTTGTGGTCGGAGGGAACGAGGGTCGTTGGATCACGGAAAAGCAGGGAGGAGATCAACGGCAGACAAACAATCGGGGATCGACAATCAGGGGTGGTAAATAAACGCGCCTGATTGAAACTGTGCGATGCGATTACAACCTTGGGATGCGATTTTGCGTGGGCCGTTGATCAGCCTTAGATCAACGGTCAATATCTTTTCAACCTTACACCGACGGAAACCCTTATAGTTATGAAAAACCCACAAATTTTTAATAAAACCAAGGTTTTAGTGGATCGGGGCAGAAAATATATATATGAAGTGGCCGGCGCCAGATTGCGGGGCTGTCGGATATATGAAACAGAATGGGCCTAAGGATTTATATAACAAGGGCCAATCGCAATCAGAGCTTCAGGCTCGGGCTTTTCAATCAACCCATTTGGAATTTTGCGATGCGATGGGCACCTGGGATCTTTAACACTTGGTCCCGGGTGAAAGTCACATGTAATAAAGAGGCGGGGGGGGGCGGAGTTTATATGTATAAGACCTAATCGCATCGGAAAGTTTGATGTGGCCTTTTCAATCAACCCATTTGTATTTCTCCGATGCGATTGCGCGATCGGGTCCTTTAAATCTAACATTTTTTCATTTAATCATGTGACTTTGGCATTTTAGATCAAACTTTGGATAAATGGGTTTTATGATTTTACAAAAGAAAAAGGTGATCGGGAATGGATTTTTACAAGGTTTTAAGCGCCGAAGGCAGGCTTCATGGTTATATGGAACGGTAATAAGATCGGGGGTTTATGACCAGGGGGCTAATTGGCATCGGAGTTTATACAACACAAAAATTACGCACCATCGAAAGTTTCCGATGCGATAAGTGCTCGGGACTATAGCTCTTGGTTTTTTACAAAGGAAGCATAAGATCTGGAGTTATAACAAAGGGAGCTGATCACGTCGGGGTTTTTACAATACAAAGGCTTAATCGCATCGGAACTTTCGAACATGGAAAAAGGCTTGTGCACTTGAATCTTTCTGATGCGATAAGCGCCGAACAGGGTTAGCACTTGGTTGCAGGGTGTGGGAATGTGGGGGAAGTGGTTTGAAACTTAGCCCAAGGGGGCTTGAGTCCTTAGTAATAAAAAATTTGTTTTTTATGACTTTTTTCAGAGTTTTTAATGGATTTGGGGGTTTCGGTAAGTTTAAAAATGAGTTTTAAACTACGTAAAGATGATTTTCATGAATGGAAGAAGAGGAATCATGAAAATAGAGGAGTTTTATGGAAAAAAAAGGGGAGCAAATGAAGGTTAGTTTTGGGTGGGGGAAGGGGGAAAATGATGGTTTTTCAACAGTCTTTTCTCATGAAATCAACAGAATCTTATGAGTATAAAATGGAAATAGTAAAGAAGATTTGGACAGAGGCATGAGGCCTTCAAGTGTCTTCAAGAGCCAACACTTTTTAGTAATAAAATTTGTTCCTTGAAGGCTCCAAAAAGTCTTAGCCACCTTTTGCTATAAAAAATTTTATAGGTGGCTAACAATGGCTCCACTTGGGGATGATGCCTTCTTGAAGGCATCAAGAACTTCAGACTTGCATTCTCTGGGAGGCTGACCTGTGCCACATCCATTATGTTCTCTGGGAGGCTGACCTGTGCCTGATCCTTTGGGCTGCCCTTCCTTTGCTGAGATGATCTTCTCTGAAAACATATTAGCAACCATGAAAACAATGGACCTTCATCAATACAAACTTTCTACCTACCCAATCCTACTGATCTAACATTTTTTCTTCATTAGAGTGCACTTGGATTGGCAAACTCTTTTTACAACATTTTATTCTTTTGAAAGCAGGAAATCTAATCTATTTCTACTCCTTATTTCTCCATGGACTTAGATTAAACAATTGAGCCCATATGATTCTCTGCCTATTCTATCAGTCTGTTAGGATTAAACAGTCTAACAGATTTTATTCTCTAAATTCTACAACAGAAATTTAAAAGCATTCAAGTCAGGATTAAACAGTCTAACTTGAAGCTGGTCCATGGCATAAAAGACAAGCTGCACATAGACATTTATTTTTCAAAAAACTTAAAACAAAATGGAAGGCTTAAGATCTGAAAATTCAAAGCACTTCCTTCATCCTCTTACAGCTTTGTTTTGGCTCTTGTTTGAGCTGTTTCTTCTTTGTTCTCTGGTTCAGATTTTGAGCTAATTAGAACCAAATTTACTTCTTTTTTGACTCAGAAAAAATAAAATAGAGTTGAGTCATCTCTCTTTTGGAAACTTAGGTTCAGATTTTGAACATGTTTGAACCTTCAATTTCTATCCTAATCTATCTACTGATAAGCCAATATTAAACAGTTTGCCAAATCGAATTCACTATCCTATCAGCAGAAAAATTAAAACTAATTAGTCAAGATTAGGCTGTTTGACTAACTAGAAGTGTGTTTTGTAGGAGTGGCATTTAAGTTTGCACACTTTCAGATTTGTTTCTCTTTTTTGGTATGGGGCTGTACCTTCTTTATTTTCACAATCTGCGCTCTTTTCTCTTTTCTATTGTTTTTGCAATTTTGACTTTTCTAACTTTGAATGCAATGGTGGATAAGATATTTATAATGAAAAAGATAAAAAGGCTTCAAAACATAGCATTGATCAAGAGAAGTAATGCTTAAGCATCATGCCATTGACAGGACCCCCAAACAATTCTTCTCCATTCAACTCCTGCAAGAAAAATGCATTGTTACCAGCAACTGAATGAATAGAGTAAGGTCCAAGCCATAAGTTTTCATATTTTCCATGCTTGCCCTTTTCTTCCCTCCTTGAGTCCCATTTTAAAATCTTGTCACCAATCTTGAAATTTCTAGCCTTTGTTCTTCTGTCAAAAAGATTTTTAATGCTGTCCTATTTCTGCAATGCTTTGTTATAAACTTCCTCTCTGGTTTGTTGAAGATGAATTGTCTGATTTATTCTTCTGAGTATGTCATTATCTTCGGTTTGTAACTCTTGAATCAACTTCATTACTGGTACACCAAGACTGTTTGGAAAAATTGCATCAGTACCATACACAAGTTGGAAGGGTGACATGCTAATAGATTTCTTCAAAGTCAATCTGTCAGCCCAAAGTGCATGAACTAGCTTCGTATGCCAAGACTTTTTATTGTCTTCCAACAGTTTCTTGATTATGTTCACTAAAATCTTGTTTGAGAATTCTACAAGCCCATTACCTTGGGGTAATAGGCCATGGAATGCCCCAATGTTATCTGATATCTATGACAGAACTCAACCATCCTCTTTGATCCAAATGCTGTTGAATTATCAGTGATGATCTTGGTAGGACAGCCAAATCTAGAGAGAATGTTAGTCTCCATAAATTTTATAATAACCGAATCATTGGCCTGCCTACAAGATATGGCTTCTATCCACTTAGTGAAATAGTCAGTGGTAGTGAGAATCCATCTATGTTGGGCAGAAGATGGTGGATGAATTTCTCCTATGAAGTCAAGTCCCCACTGTTGAAATGGGACTTCAACAATGACTGGATGCAGAGGTAGGGGTAGCAGTTTTCTTTTGTCTTCAAAAAGTTGACATTTATGACAGCAATGATCATTTTATGCACATCGTGAAAAAGAGTAGGCCAGTAGAAACCAGCCCTCAAAATTTTGTTTGTTGTTGTCTTCCAGTATAAATGACCTCCACACTCTCCTTCATGGAATTCGTGCTTAACCTTCTCTGCATCCAACTCGGGCAAACATTTAAGAAATAGACCACTTGCATTTTTTCAATAAAGACATTTATCTATAACGCAATAGTTTACAACTTTTAACTTTAAAAATCTTTCCTTTGTCTTTGTCAAACCAGGAGGTGTATTTAAATTAAGCAAAACATAAATAATATCAGCATACCAAGGAGAATTCATAAAATTATCTTCAACTATAGGAGTTGAGAATCCTTCTTGGTCATCCAAAGCATCAATCATATTAATATCAAGAACTTCAAAATTTGATTCAGTCATTAATCTAGCTAGACCTTGGCCTTTGATGAGTTTAGTGGGTTTTATCTCTAAATCATACTCAAAGATGACAACAATCCACTTACCTCTCTTACCATCTGGGTCCTGCGTTAGAATGTCTTTAACAACTGAGTTTGGGACGAAGGCAATGATGTGTGAGTGAAGGATGTACACCCTGAAGTCTTTCAAAGCTTTAACCAAAGCAAAAGCTTGCTTTTCCATAATGTTATACTTCAAAGGGGCATCCCTCAATGCCTTACTAAAGAATGCAATAGGCTGCTCTTGTCCATGTGGATTTTTCTGTAATAGGACAGCTGCTATGGTATGTTCTGATGCAAATGAAAAAATATAAAAATATTTTGAAAAATCAGGGCTTATAAGAACCGGTGTTTTGGTTAATTCTTGCTTCACCAGTTCAAATGACTTATTTGCTTCTAAGGTCCATTTTACCCCTTGCTCCTTCTTTAACATGTTTGTGATATTCCTAAGGAGCTCAGCCAAGTTGGGGATGAACCTTCTCAAAAAGTTAATCTTTCCGATGAAAGACTGCAACTCTTTAATGTTTCGAGGATGAGAGATTTGCAATATGGCCTCAATCCTCTTTGGATCTATCTTTATACCATCCTTAGAAATAATGTGCCCAAGAAGTTTACCTTCTTGGAGACCAAATAGTGTCTTCTTAGGGTTTAAAAATATCCCAAACTTTCTGCATTTCTCGAAATCCCTTTTTAAATGTTCTAAGTGCTCTTCATCTGTTTTTGAAAACAAAGTAACATCATCAAGATAGATAATGATGAAGAAGCCCAGTTCCTTCGAAAATGCTATGTCCATGGCTCTTTGAAAAGTTGCTCCAGCATTCATTAGACCAAAAGGCATTTTCACATACATGAAAGTGCCCCATGGTGTAGTAAAGACTGTCTTTAATTGATCAACAGGGTGAACTAAAATCTGATTGTACCCTGAATAGCCATCAAGCAAATAAATTATTTTAGACCCTACCACTCTTTGTAAAATATGATCCATCTTGGGTAAAGGGTAGTTGTATTTTAATGAAGCTTTGTTCAAGTCTCTAAAGTCTATACAAAGCCTGATCTCTCCAGTTTTCTTCCTAACAGACACCAGATTAGATACCCATTCAGAATATCTAATAGGGACAATAATACCAGCGTCATACATTTTCATGATTTCCTTCTGAACCAATGGCAACTGGACAAGGTTTATTCTGCACAACTTCTGTTTGAATGGTTTTTGGTTTTCCTTGAGGGGAATTTTGTGTTGTATTATTTTAGTGTCATAGGATTTAAGATCTTCGTAACTCCACGCAAAAACGTCAGAAAAATCTTTAAACAACTCAATGTATTTGAGTTTAATGTGAGCTGGTAAAGTCTTGGACAATTTAATCATCATAGGTTTAAGTTCGCTGCCAATATTGCACTCTTCCACTTCAGTCTCTACAGGTTCTAGTTTTGGTTTATTCACCACATCGTTGAAATCAAACAACTCTTCTAAAGGGGCCATACCCTTAGGCAAAATTTCATCTTTAGAGTGCAGAGTTTCAAACTCCTCTGTTTCAAACTCGGCATTCATTTCTGTTTTGTTTTCAAGTTCGCTAGAAAGAAGGTTAATATTGGCAAGTTCAGGAGACGACTCTTCTTTTCCAAGAAAATTTTCTTCACCGCAGTCTGTTTCATAATCTGAGTCCGAACTGTGTAGTTCGAATTCATTTCTGAATTACATGAAGTCTTCTATGTGTTCGTCTCTGTCAAACACCTGCCAATACTTTTCATTATCCGGCACGACTGGTCTAAATTTAAACTGAGTTGTACAGTCTTTGGCTTTATATGGCGTTAAACATGTTCTAGATGCAAAGGCTAAATTGTGGGCCGCAATATTTCTTTTTCTTTGGACAAAAATCAATTTGGACTCCTCGAAAGTTTTTAAAAGGTCCATGATATCGTTTCGGTAGGCCCTAAGCCTGGGATGATTTGCGTTATACTCCCCATTGACTTTCCTAATAACTAACTCTGAATCCCCATACACGTTAATTCTTCTGGCTCCTAACTTTTTCAATAGATGTAAGCCTAAGAGAAGGGATTCATACTCCGCTATGTTATTGGAACACTGAAAGTTTAACCTACATGAAATACATTGTGTACTGTTATTTTCAGTGTTGGAAATCCAGACACCTGCACCAGCGTTAGTTCTAGTGCAAGATCCATCAAAATACATACTCCACAGAGGACTATTCTTAGTTTCGTCTATTTGGTTACCGTCTTCTTCAATTAATGTGTTTTCGAATTGTTGTGGAATGTCAGCACTTAGTTGTGTTTGTTTTGACTCATCATGTTTTTCGTTAAGTGGAGGAACATTTTTTAGAGTGTCGAGGTTTAGAAGCAAAGGACACATGACTTGTAGTTCAAGACCCATATTTGGTTTGTTGTTGTTTAAAGGTTCAGCAAATTGTTTTGACAGTTCTATGGTATTTACCCCCTCTTCTCTATCGGCCATTAACTCTGTTAAAGTTACTTGTTCATCTAATGTTTCTTCATTAAAGAGGATAAATGAGTCAAGGCCTGTGTTTACAGAGTATAAAGGGGAGTTTTGTGTTCTATCTTGACTTGTCACTGTGTATTGCATATGAGACTCCCTATAGAGTCTTCTATTCTGATTGAAAACTGGAATAGTCGCATAGGTCATGTCCATTTGCATAGTCCCTTGTAGCTTATCCCCCCATGATCTTGATAACAACATTCCATATTTGGGGGGAACATCAACCACCACAATATCCATGACTAAGCATTTGGCTGGGGTCTGGGCTAAGTTAACACAGAGGTCTTTGATTAATCCTAAACATTTTACTCTGCTCGAGTCAAAGGAGTACAGATCTTTATAAGGTCTGGTGATTTCTAGACCAAGGCTCTCCATCACAGATTTAGGCATTAAATTATGAGAATCTCTGGAATCATGCATAGCGTTGTGTAAAATTTTTTCATGAATGTTTAAACTCACATAAAAGGGAGGAACGGGTCCCTCTTGATATCTACCTTCAATCTTTGGACCGAAAATAAGCTCTGGCTGGTCATCATTAAGATTGACTGTATCCTCATTTTCCTCTATATTTAAAGCCTTCAAAATTTGGGTCCTATATACATGATGGGTAGCTAACTGAGTTAAGGGAACAGAGATTTTGATTTTCGAAATTTCCTGCTCAAGGCTGAAAGGAATTTGGTTCTTTGAAGAACTTGTTTCAGCCTTATTAGCTGTCATTCTATCAGCAATATCAGCTTGCTGATTTGTTTTATTTACACTTGACAAAATTGTTTTCACAGGAGTACTAGCTAAAGTGTTAGTACTACTAATGTCTTCACTCTGTTTTTCATTGTTTTGAGTGCCTTTCTCTTTTCCATTATCAAAATTTACAGCCACTGTTTTATCCTTTTGTTTGACAACTCTAGGCTTGGTTGTAGTGTTGTTTTGTGAAGATTTGTCAGAGTTTTTGTTGTTGGGGGTTTGTTGAATGGTTTTGCTTCTAAGGTCATATTCTTTTTGAGATTCTATGATGACATTTTCCATGTCTTGATAATAATTTTCATCATCATCTCTTCTGTCATCATAAAGTGTGTATAGACCTTGTTTTCTATCATAATGAATCTCAAAGTCATCATTGTCTACCCCCAGCATGTTGATATGATCCTCCTCTGCTATTTCATTTGCTTCATCAACCTCACTTACATAGTTTTGATGAAAGGGCGGAGTGATCTGCTGATCATCTTCCCCTGGTCTGTTTGGAGGTTGATTCCTTCTAAAATTCTAGTTTTGGTTCTGGTTTCTATTTTGAGGAGCAGTTTGGTTTTGACTGGCTTGTGCTCTCTTAATTATGCTCATCTCTTTCATTATCTCCTCCATCATTTTCTCCATCTTTGAGTTGGAATTAGAAGGTGTGTTTTCCTCTCTAAAAGACACTCTCTTCTCATTTTTCATTCTTGCTCTCTTCTCCATTAAGTTGACTTCCACAGAAAGAGCACCCTTTTGCATATCTTCAAGAGTTTCAAAGTCTCTCTCTCTCAGCTGATAGGCCATCTCAGGGTCAAACCCTTCAGGAAACTTGTTTAAAGCTGATCCCTGCAGAGGTTTTAGTTCTGGGGAAAGTGCATTATACACATCTATTGAATCTAGTGCAATAAGCTTGCACACTAACCCCAAAGGTTTCATGGAGGTTCTTGTGAACCTTGTGTGCTGACTTGAAGAATAATTTTCTTTACTTCCAATTTGTTTAAGAATGTTTGATGGAAGGCTTGGAGATCATTAATACTATGGGGGGCTAGGCCTTTGAACCATTTTCTTGCTTCTCCCCTAAGCTCTGAAAAAATAACCTAAGATTGACAGAATCATCATCAATTTCATTTCTGTAAAAGTAGTCATTCATCTTATCCACATGTTGTGATGCAATTGTAGCATTGCTAGCATCATATAATGGAATTTTGGACTGATATTCCTATGGAAGATTGACTAATGGTACGAGAAGGACTAACAGAGCATACCATGCTGCCATGATATGTGGTGGGGGTGGATTCACAAGGAGTGGATTAACAACAGGAAAAGTGGGCTAAGGTGTAGTGGTTTGAACAGTGGATGTAGGGTGAGCAGAAGTGGATGGACTAGGAATAGACTGCTGAGCTGATCTTGGATGAGAGACACCTAGGTTGTGAAGGAAATGCAAATCAGGAGGTGTTGTTTCTCTTCTACCAAGATGTTCACTTGTTTCAGGAGATGATAGTGAGGACTCAGAATCTAACTGATCTAAATCACCAAGAGACCTAGTTCTAAATGGATTTACTAAGTCATCTTGTGATTGTTGTAGAGCTGAAAGATTTTTAGGGACTGAATTAGCTCTCAAGGGTGATCTGAAAACAGTTGACAATTTAATCTTAGGAGACTTCCTAAGGATACCTTCTGGGTTATCAACTACTTCAGGTGGATCAAGGTCAGGATGGGCTCTAGTGTGAATCTTCCTAGGAGCCACTATGCTGTGTTTTTCCGACCTAAATAAACAGGAAAAGTGCAACTAGATATGACAATCTTTAAGAGGTTAACTAGTCCGTTTTACAAATTTAATCCTACAGTCCTCTAACTGAGTTTGAAAGATATTATAATGGTAAGGGTTCTTCCGAGTGGAGTCTTAAGGTATGTTCAGGATTGTGGAGTCGCCAAGTGGAAGTTTTTAGCTCCTAAGGAGGTAAAATGTTTTTTGGTCCACCACCATGTTTATTGGGTACCAATCTGAAATATTTTTAGATTTTTCTGAGTTATTTTTCAGTTGTATGGTATTTAAGAATAACCTAACTTTGTTTCAAAACTTAGCTACGGTTATGAGACAAAGACAGTGTACTCTTATGGCTAAGCCAGCTGATTTTTCAAGGTTAGATAAAGTTTTATGAGAATCCTAGGGTTTTCTTAGTTTGTCACTGATTCAAACAAGTTTTATCACGATTACCGTTATTTGGTAGTGCTTGAAAAGGCTTCTTTTTACTCACCAGGTTTGTATGAATTTCTAAAGGAAACTAAGATGAAAATTCGACTCAGTCCCCAGCGGAGTCGCCAGAAATGTTAGTTTCTGGTGGCTCAGCTAGTTGATATAACAAATGTTCTTTGAAACAAATCTCTGATGTCCTATGGTTACCTAAACATTAAAATGATTCTGGGTTCGATCCCCAACGGAGTCGCCAGAAATGTTAGTTCTCTGTAATCAGCAATATTGACAAAGTCCGATCACAGAAACAACCTCGTTTCAACCACTTTGGGATTCTAGGATGCTGAATCCGGAGAGGGATCTCTCCAATAAGTGCAAAGATGGATTTTTATTTGAAGTTTGGGTAATGATATTAGGCTAGTTATGAAGGCCAAGGGTTTTTTTTGTATTTTGGATGGTTGAGCATGATTACCGTTTGAGGTGGAAAGTCCTGAATGCAAAGAGTTTCAAAGGTGAGAAGTTGCAAGAAATCAGAGTAAGCTTCGGCCAAAAAGATAGATAATCGCAGGTTTTAGTCCATTGGGCTATGGAGTCATAATAGGGCTTAATTGGAACAACAAGAGGCAATAGTGGTCCATGGGGCAAGTCATCTATGTCTAAGGATCTCTTTGAAGATTGATTTATGGAATGAAATGATACAACAAGAAGGAAAATTAGATAGATGCAGAACAAAGAGCAGCCCAGGATCTGGTAAGTACTTTTAAACTAGCCAGCCTTTGATACACTTTCAATAAAAAAACATTTTAAAACAAAGGGAAACTTTAAGGCAACTGATGGAGTAGAAACTAGCGGGCCGGGCTCACCACAAATCCTCTCCTAACTTTTCTTTACTTGGTTACTTTCAAGACCAACACAAAGATAACACAGAATGGCCTAAGATCTGGTAAGTACTTCTAAACTAGCCAGCTTTTAACACATTCCAAGAGAAACGTTCAAACAGTCTTTGGGGATAAGACTAGGACCAGGGCACACCATATCTTCCATAGTTCATCTCTACTTATCTAATACTGAACATAAAATTCAAGAATAATATTCAGCTAAGGTAATAAGACGAGGGAACGCCAACATTCCTATGCTTAAACTGAATTAAATCATTCTCAAATAACACAATTTGGAAGAAAACATATAAATAAAGATTTTCAGTCAGAGAAGGTTACTGATATACAGTAGGTCCTAACTCTATGCATGCTGTTATTTATAAGAGAAAATGAAACACAATGAAAACATAAACAAAATAACAAGTTACAATTAGAAAAACATCACCGTCAACATAGACTAGGATCCCATAAATCAGCTTGTATTGATGCTCCAAACCAGTTACAGCTTTAAGTCCAATGCTTTAGTTTAGCAATCATCTACTCATCTCAGCCTAACTTATCTATTACAAGCAAAGCTCCAAGGGCCAGTGAACACTATTTACATTTCGAAGTTTAAGATTAGATGTATTTCAAAGTTCTGCAACCAACCCCTTTCTCATCATCTACAGAAGTATTTATAGAAGAATGAGGAGGTGAGATTTGATAAAAGATCTCTCAGGACAATTAATACAGATTCAAGACTTCTCGGCCTTTGAGGGGCTCGATGGAGAAGTTTACCAGTGGTCTGTCTGTATTAACTGTTTTTCATTTATGAATTAAGCTTGGTGGGAGATTTTATTGACTTTGAGGCTCTGCGTTACGTTGGAGTAATTCTGCAGATATTTTTTGCATTGAATTCTCTGGCAGAATTAAATCTTTGGCTGCGCTGAGGCAAATATCTTTGTTTGATCAATAACTTCAGCCTCTGTTGAATGCTTTGAGGCACAGGGGGTTTTGTGGTGTCTGGGAGGAATCAATTCGCCTCAGTCGTGGCGGTGGAGGCCTTTTCTGTTAGATAAAACACTTACGATTTTCTTTTAACTGTGTTTAATTTAAGGGATTAGGATTTTGATAATCAATCTTAGCTGTAATCCCTCAAACTATGGAATTATTCTTCAATCTTTAATTCTGCAGTGTTTGGGTCTTCGACACTAATACTCTTTGATTTGATTATGCATTGCTGTGTCTTGTTGATGTGCAGGGCGCGCAAGGCTCGTATGGCATCAATGCCCATGGAGCATCGACGAAACGTAGAGTGGAGCCCTTTTAGTCCCTTTCCATTTGATAACCAAAAGGCCAGAGGATCGTCACCCTCGGCTTTCTTTTCCTTCATAATATGGGAAAAAACCTTCGAAACCTGCAAAACAAACAAAACATTATGAAATCCTGCATAATTGGGGAAAAACTGCTTCAGAAGGCGGGGGAGGAGCGTAGCCGTTGGATGAAAGCGTCCAACGGTGGAGATTTGCGTAGAAAAGGCAAAAAGGAGAGCGGGGAGAAGAATAAGACGGAGTGATTTTGGACCGTCCGATCTGGACACGTGGATGGTCTAGATCCAATCGGAGGATCGCAATCGGGGGTGGAAGGCAAGTGCGCTGATTGAAAGTTGCAATGCAATGTAGCGCAGACCGTCGATCCAAAGATTAGATCAACGGTGGAGACTGAATCAGGGAGTTTTGAAGCGGAGGCAAGACTTGTGGTCGGAGGGAACGAGGGCCGTTGGATCACAGAAAATCAGGGAGGAGATCAACGACAAACAACCAATCGGGGATCGGCAATTGGGGGTGGTAAATAAATGCGCCCGATTAAATCTGTGCGATGTGATTGCAAGCTTGGGATTAGATTTTGCGCGGGCCATTGATCAGCCTTAGATCAACGGTCAATATCTTTTCAACCTTGCACTGGCGGAAACCATTATAGTTATGAAAAACCCACAAATTTTTAATAAAACCGAGGTTTTAGTGGATCGGGGCGGAAAATATATATATGAAGTGGCCGGTGCCCGATTGAGGGGCCGTCGGATATATGGAACACAATGGGCCCGAGGCTTTATATAATAAGGGCCAATCGCAATCGGAGCTTCGGGCTCGGGATTTTCAATCAACCCATTTGGAATTTTGCGATGCGATGGGCGCCTGGGATCTTTAACACTTGGTCTCGGGTGAAAGTCACATGTAATAAAGAGGTGGGGGGGCGGAGTTTATATGTATAAGCCCTAATCGCATCGGAAAGTTTGATGCAGCCTTTTCAATCAACCCATTTGTATTTCTCCGATGCGATTGCGCGATCGGGTCCTTTAAATCTAACCTTTTTTCATTTAATCACGTGACTTTGGCATTTTAGATCAAACTTTGGATAAATGGGTTTTATGATTTTACAAAAGAAAAAGGTGATCGGGAATGGATTTTTACAAGGTTTTAAGCGCCGAAGGCGAGCTTCATGGTTATATGGAACGGTAATAAGATCGGGGGTTTATGACCAGGGGGCTAATCGGCATCAGAGTTTATACGTAACACAAAACTTACGCACCATCGAAAGTTTCCGATGCGATAAGCGCTCGGGACTATAACTCTTGGTTTTTTACAAAGGAAGCATGAGATCTGGAGTTATAACAAAGGGAGCTGATCGCGTTGGGGTTTTTACAATACAAAGGCTTAATCGCATCGGAACTTTCAAACATGGCAAAAGACTTGCGCACTTGAATCTTTCCGATGCGATAAGCGCCGAACAGGGTTAGCGCTTGGGTCTAGGGTGTGGGCATGTGGGGGAAGTGGTTTGAAACTTAGCCCAAGGGGGCTTGAGTCCTTAGTAATAAAAACTTTGTTTTTTATGACTTTTTTCAGAGTTTTCAATGGATTTGGGGGTTTCGGTATAGTTTAAAAATGAGTTTTAAACTACGTAAAGATGATTTTCATGAATGGAAGAAGAGGAATCATGAAAATAGAGGAGTTTTATGGAAAAAAAGGGGGGAGAAAATGAAGGTTAGTTTTGGGTGGGGGAAGGGGGAAAATGATGGTTTTTCAGCAGTATTTTCTCATGAAATCAGCAGAATCTTCTGAGTATAAAATGGAAACAGTAAAGAAGATTTGGATAGAGGCATGAGGCCTTCAAGATTCTTCAAGAGACAACACTTTTTAGTAATAAAATTTGTTCCTTGAAGGCTCCAAAAATTCTTAGCCACCTTTTGCTATAACAAATTTTATAGGTGGCTAACATCTTCTACTATCTTTTCACCATTATGAAACATTTCTTGTATCAACTTTGTCGAACCTTCCATGATTGTTTTTAGATCCTTCTTCATGTTTTCCATGTTTTCTTTCATGTCATCTAGCTTAGCTTCCATGCCAGCTTCCATGCCATCCATATTAGCTTCCACGCCTTTCTTCAAAACTTCCATTTCATTTTTTGTTGCTATTTGCGAGAGCGAAATTTGGTGCACTTGCTCTTCTAATTTTGATAGATCATGTTGCAATTCTTCATCTTCATGAGTCATAGTAGAGCCTTCTGAAGGCTTAATGGGTGTTGAATTATTTTTACGGGGCATTTTTAGAACCCAATACTGATATCTATTCTACAATATGCCCTTGGAATCAATTCAAATTGATTCTTCAAACAAGACTTATGCAATGCGGAAAAAAAATACACACCTTTTTCTTGATTTTGAGGAGCTCGATATTGAAATTGGATTATCTCTGTGATTGCAGCACTTCAATATTTTAATTTCGGTACCGACGTAGCCTTCTGAATTCTCTTTCGAATGCCATAGGTCTGACCTAATTTGGATTCTCCAAGACAAAGTTGTGTCCAATCTCCCACAATGACCTAATTATCGACTGGTTCAGTAGAGCCAACTTGTACGACTTGCCACGTGTCACTGTTTCGTCCTTCAGCTCTAAAATTGATAACCAAGAAACTACAGTCCGTGTACTTGCGACCAATTTTTACAACACTCCAATCTGATCCTCAGAGAGAGTGTTATGAATCTTTTCCCACGATCACCTCTTTGAGATGAAATTTGGGAACCTAAAAAAGCACTACCTTCCACAGATCATAGCTCTGAAAATATTGCGAACCAAGATCTGAAATTTTTGATGTGTTTCCTCAAGATTTCAGATTTGCACCCTAAACATTTCAGATTCTGAACCTTCATAGAAAAAAAGTTATAGAGAAAATTCCACGATGAGCTGTTTAGAGCAGCGAAACCCTAGAATCCAAAGCTCTGATACCAAATGTTGTGTAACCAGCTCCAAAAATAGAATAAAAGAGATATAAATGGCTTATAAATAAGCCACTTCGAGGGGGCAACCTCCAATACATTACATAAATGAAAAATTCTTGGATGATACAATTTACATAACCTCCTTTCTATATATAGGAGTCCATGGGGCCATAATGTAATCCTAGTGGGGCCACAATGTAATCCTAGCCAACCTAACAATAATAATTTAAGGGCACAATAATAACAATATGGGGGTTACAAGGGTACAATAATAACAATAAGGGGGTTACACTAACAACAATAAGAGACTATACTAATAATATAGGGACCTAACAATCACAATATATCACAGTAGGATCTTCCTCATCCATATAGCCTCGCATGCAACCAAACTTGCTGCCATGTACTCGGCCTCCGTTGAACTGAGTGCCACAGATCTCTGTTTCCTGCTGTACCAAGAAACTGCTATAGACCCGATACTGAATATCCCTCTAGATGTGCTCTTTCTGTCCATTGGGCTCCCTGCCCAATCTGCATCCATGAAGCCATGCAACTTCACCTCATCCGACTGTCTGTACCATAATCCATATCTCGATGTGCCTCTGAGATATCTCAATACATGCTTGCCTGCCCTCCAAAAGAGCTTGGCAGGCTTAACCATATCTTGTGAAAGGTGGTTAACAGCATAGCATATGTCCGGTCATGTATTGACTAGATACATCCACTACCTCTGCCGATGTAGCATCCTCTTTCCTCCAACCACCAGGAAGAGGAGTGTCGATAGGCTTGCAGCCTTGCATGTTGAACTTCTCTAGTATCTCCCGGGCATACTTGCCTTGAGAAACAAACAGTCCATCACTGCGCTCCAAATTTTCAATCCCAGGAAATAATGAAGGAGGCCCAAGTCCTTCATGTCAAACTCCTTTTCAAGATCAGCTTTGCATGAGTGTATCAACAGTTCATCACCCGTCAAAATCAAATCATCTACATAAAGTACAATGATCAGCAACTTACCCTCCACCAAAATCTGGTATAGGTTTAGATCCACCTCACTCTTAGAGAATCCAAGTCCGGTGAAATAACTGTCTATCCGTGTGTACCAAGCACGAGGTGCTTGTTTCAACCCATACAACGCTCTCTTGAGCCTGCACACATGCAACTCGCTACTGAAGATCTCGAAACATTCAGGCTGCTTTATGTACACCTCCTCCTCAATGACTCCATTGAGGAACACAGTCTTCGCATCCATCTAATGAATGTGCCACCCCATCTGCGCTGAGAGAGCAAGGATAGTCCGTATGGAGGAGTACCTTGTGATAGGTGCAAAGGTTTCCTCATAGTCGATCCCCTCAATCTGTGAGAAGCCTCGGGTAATAAATCTTGCCTTGTAATTCTCCACACTCCCGTCAGCTGCTTGCTTCACTTTGTAGATCCATCTCAAACCTACCACTAATTTCCCTTTCGACCTTGGGACAATCTCCCATGCACTGTTTCTAACAATCGAATCATACTCTTCCACCATGGAATCTACCCATGCAGGGTCCTCCACAGCTTCCTCAAAAGAATATGGTTCTGTCACGATACACTTGCTCATCAGAGCCATGTACCCAGTATATCGGCCAGGTGATTGTCTTAACATGCACCACTTGTTTGTGATGTAGGGGCTCCTCGGTTTTGTGCTTTACCGCATCATGATTCGGGGGAGTCGCTCCAACTTTTGTAGTGTTAACCGCCCTGCGATGGTTGGCGCTGCATGAGTGGTTTCTTCCACTCCATGAACCTCCTCTTGTGGTGATCATCACGGGGGTTCATCCTTGGGAACTAATAGCTCCTCATACGCATGCAAAGTGTGGCTCCCTCTCAAGCGAACACTTCTTGGATTTCTCCTCGTGAAATTTGATATCCCATCGCTGAGTCTTGGGGCGTACGGAAAATACAAACGATAGTTGTGGGGTGTTTTAATACGCCCCAAAAATATCCCAACCTACTGCGGTCGGCTCAATAACTACGGCATCCTTCGTCACATGAATGTAAACAGGTGAGCCAAAAATATTCAAATGAGAAATATCAGGCTTCTTACCAGAAAATGCCTCTTCGGGTGTACTCATGCCAAGTATCTTATGAGGACAATGGTTTTGCACATAAACCACAATGTTGCATGCTTTTGCCCACAAGTGTATGGGAAGGCCCTGATCATGAAACATTGCTTGTGTAGCACCCACGATCATTCCATTCTTTCGATCTGCGACCCCATTCTGTTGTGGGTTATGAGGCACTATGAGCTCTCTTCGAATTCCTTCTGCACTGCAAAAGTCTTTGAATTTGCCAGAGATGAATTCACCACCATTGTCGCTCCTAAGAGCCTTCACCTGCTTCCCTGATTCTTTCTCCATGAGTGCCTTGAACTCATAGAACTTTGAGTATGTCTCGCTCTTCTTCTGCATGAAAAAGATCCAGCACTTACGAGAAAAATCATCAACAAAGATCACATAATACATGTGCTTTGCTATTGAAGCTACTGAGAAAGGTCCACACACGTCTGTGTGAATTCTCTCAAGGATCGTCGTGGCGTGACTATCCTTCTCATGAAAGGTGGCTTTCACAAATTTTCCCAAGGTACATCCCTTGCACTGATCTGACTGCGCAAGTGTACCCTTGGGAAGCCCAGTAGAAATCTGCTGCAAAATTTTCAAAGCACCATGGTGAAGGTGGCCCAATCTCCTATGCCATAGCTCGCCCTCATCCTGGCTCACCACTCCTTCTGCCTTGCCTACCATTGCTGCGCAGCCATCTACTTGCAATTGATAAAGGTTCTTAACTCAAACCCCTATCCTCTGGGTTTCACTAGTTGCCTTACTACGCAGGAAAGCCTTTCCCTCGATAAAGACAACATCATATCCCTTGTCTTCCAAGATCGCCACAGAGATAAGATTCTTCTTCAATCCTGGAACATGCATGACATCCTTTAATATGAAGGGTTTACCAAACTCCTTCTCAAAGGAAATTGCACTGATACCGGTTGCACTGTATCTACCATCATCGCCCATCTCGATGTGCACTCCAAGATCTTTCTCATGCAGATCAACAAACAAATCTTTGTCTCCAGTCATGTGGAAAGATGCACCACTGTCAAGAAACCACACTGATCCCATCACACTTGAGACCAAGCATGCGATCAGCTAAAAATCCAGCTCAAACTGCGAGGCTAAGGCCTCTCCAGCTGCAGATCCAGCAACATGCTTATTTTTCTTCTTCTGTGGACAATTAGTGGCGTAATGTCCGTGTTGGTGACAGTGAAATAACTTCACCTTGGACATGTCCTGATTCTTGCTTTTCGCACCGGATTGAGAAGGATTTTTCTTTCTCTTCCCCTTCCTTGCTTCGGTAGCTAAAGCGCAGTTTTCTTCATCTTCATTCTTCGATGAAGATCCATCCCTGGTACTTCGCCTTATCTCCTCCTGCACAAGATCCGACCAAAGTCGCTCCCATCCCGGCAGTTTCTCCCGACCATTGACAGAGTCCTCATAGGAATGCCAACTCTTCAAAAGCCCAAGGAGAGCCAAGCTCACCAAGTCCTCTTCATATACAGTAATCCCCACACTTTCCAGCTCATCCTTGCACTGGACAAACTTCGTGAGGTACTTGGGTATACTGTCTCCTTTCTCCATTTTTATTTTCCTGAGTTTATCTTTGAGCACCAACTTCTTCTGGTTGCTCTTGCTTTGGAAAAAGTCTGTCAAAGCTTTCCACATCAAGAATGGAGAAGATTTACCATGAAGTCTGGACACTATGTGATCCTTCACACCTTCCAACAAAATCCTTCGACATTTAGCTGTCTTCTTTTGCCATGCGTCAAGTGCGGCAACATCACTAGAAGCAGGTTTTGGAATTTCTGCATCTATGAAATCCTTCAACCCATTATCCTCCAGCACCGCCTCCATCCTGTATTTCCATGCAATATAATTCTAGCTTCCCTCAAGGGCATAATCCAATCGCAATCTGTTGAAAGACATCTCAACTTTGACACCAAGAAAACATTGCTGTAAATTCGAATTCCACCAGCACAAAACTCAACCGCTTCAATACTTTGCAATTGCTCCAATGATCAATATAGCTCTGATACCATATAGAAATTATATAACTAATGCATTATAAATCCAAGATTCTCCTGATCACACACTATTTTAACTTCATGCACAATACAAAATCTCTTCTACTATTGATCATCACATGCAGAAATTAAATCAATTGCATGCACACATTGAAACCATAAAAATTCACACATATGAATAGAGTGTTTTAACGGGAAAGCCTGAAGCTGAAAACCCCAAATATCTGTATATAATATTTTTCATAGAGATCATGTAACAATCCTCATACAAAGCTTCTCACAAGCTCTCAGTACAATACAATCACTACACACTAATTAGGCCCTGATCTAGCAAATCCATGCATCGATCTTTGCCACCTACTAGCCTGTCTCTACTGCGCAATCCCTGCTGAAGAATGGCTCTGAATGAACTCGAATCCACCTGGCTTGCACTGCGCAATCCTCATTGGCATCTCCAATCACTGTGTGTTGCAAAACATGCAACACTATAGTCACAACTGATAGTCAACCTGCTCTTTCACCTACCTCTCCACTGATCTCCACTGAAACTGTCCATGCACTGTAGTTAACTGATGTATTCTTTAGTTGATTAATGAGTTAATATTTAGTGAATTAATTATTAATTAATTCACACCACTCTCACTAGTGTATCAATCAGTTAGACTAGATACAACTAGCTCAACTGTGTCTAACTGAGTTAAACTGAACACAACTCCACCAACTACTTCTACAACTCCACCAAACTCTGTCACATGAGTTCTAACTGAAGTCTCCATGCAATAGCTCAATTAACCCTCATGAATAAGTAATTCCTTTGTCAGCTCTGCCCCACACAACCCTGCACATTTGTGCATAAATGAAAGTGCTCCAAAGAATAAGATAATCACTTCCAGAGTCCAGAAATATTATTAAGAGCTAATAATATTCGACATATCTATTTCCATTTAACAATCTAAATGTAAAAATATATTCACGCTAATCCAACAATAAAAAATAGAAGTCCATCATTTTTTCAAATTCTCAACCATCAAAAAATAATAACTCATAGAATATGATCGACATGTCTAAAAATAGACATAGATACAAGCTAGACATAGTCTAAGGAAATAGACTTGCGCCAAGTAACTGTGAGCCCACTTAGTGAAGGAGAACTCTTTTCAATAGCTCATCATCTTGTTACCAATCTCAACAATGTTCAAATGTGACATTGAAGTCTTGGACCACTTTTGATGGCGATCATTCTGCAACTTCCCTTGTGTCTGTATGAACTGCAAGGGCCGGTGGTCTATGTGGATGATTGTTTCCTTCCCCAAAATGTAATGCTTCCATTGTCGACAAGTTTGCACAATGGAATACATTTCTTTGTCATAAGTGGGATACTTGCGAACTGTGTCAGACAATGTCTCACTGTGATATGCCATTGGATGTCCCTATTGAGTAAGAACTGCCCCAATAGCATAGTCAGAGGCATCTGTCTCAATCTCAAATGGTTGTTGAAAGTATGGTAATGTGAGCACTGGGGCAGAACAGAGGCGATTTTTCAATTCTGTGAACGCCTTCTGTTAAGGTTCCGACCAAAATAATTTTTCTCTCTCTCCTCCCTTGTTGACTTGACTGAAGGGCCGAGTGATATGAGAGAATCCCAACATGAACCTACGGTAGAAATTAGCGAGACCTAGAAAGCTGTGAAGCTATGTTATAGTGGTTGGGGCTGGCCAATCCCGAATGACTTGGATCTTGGTTGGATCCACATGCACCCCCCTTTCATCAATAATGTATCCCAGATATTGAACCTGGGTCATGCCTAAAGTGCACTTCTCCAAATTGGCACACAGCTTGTGTTGCCGCAGTGTTTGGAGGACTTGTCGGATGTGGTGGAGGTGCTCTTCCCAAGTCTGGCTGAAGATCAAAATTTCATCCAAGTACACCACTACAAATGAGTTGGTGAATGGCCGCAAGACGTTGTCCATCAACCTCATGAAGGTTGCGGAAGCATTCGTCAAATCGAAAGGCATGACCATCCATTCGAAAAGGCCTTCCTTGGCTTTGAAGGCAATCTTCCACACATCAGAGGGTTCAATTGGTACCTGGTGATACCTAGACTTCAAGTCGATCTTGCTGAAATATTTTTCACCTTTGAGTTGGTCCAGAAGGTCATCAATCCGTGGGATCGGGTACCTATTTCGGACAGTGATCTTGTTCAACACCCAATAGTCAATACAGAGTCTCCACGTCCCATCCTTCTTCTGTACCAACACGATCGGGCTCCCACAGGGCGATGAACTTGGTCGGTTGTGACCTTTTTATAGCAGCTCCTGAATCTGCCTCTAGATTTCATCGTTCTCCAAAACAGAGCGCCGATAGATCGGTCCATTGGGTAGTGGCGCACCTAGGGTCAGATCAATTGGGTGCTTGACCTGACAGTGCAGAGGAACCCCTGTGGGTGAGGTGAAGATGTCCCCGTACTCCTCCACAACCTTATCCATTTGTATTTGTTGTGCAGAGGAGCCCTGTCTAAAGGTTGTGGCCACAGTATTCTTCTTTCCCTGGGGGCGGATCATCAGGAAAACGAATTTCCTGGTTTGGGAAATGAGCTTACTGCATTGTTTTGCAGTAACCAAAGAGATAGCGGCAGGAGGTGGTACCTCTAGTATCCTATACAACTTATTTCCCAAATTAACAATAACACCACGAGGCCGAGACTCATACACAACATGACGCTTCCACAAGTATGGTTGTCCTAATAATACATTAGAAACATCAATAGGAGCAACGTCACATAATACCTCATCTGTGAAGGGCTTAATGCTATAGGGAAGGCGACACTGCTAGCTGACGCGGAGATCTCGTCCTTGGTGAAGCCACCCGATGGTGTATGGATGTGGCTGAGCTGTGGTCGGAAAGCCCAACCGCTTCACGGTGTCTGCTGAAATGAGGTTTTTTGGCTCCCATTGTCGACAATGAACTATACCGGGGAGCCCTTTACCCACATCTGGGAGTGGAAGAGACGTTCCTCCTCCTCTGTATCTTCCGGTTCCTCCTTCTGGATCTTCGTAGTGGAAACAGTGGCGTTGGGCTCCGCATCAATAATCTGTTTCTCTTTGTCATTCCCCTTGTCAGGTCCTGATTCAGAGTCGGAGCATGCATTTGACTCAGAAGCCCTCATCTCGGCCACCAGCGACTGCTTGGCTCGACACTCACTTGTGTTGTGAGTGGAGCTCTTATGGAATTCACATCACTTTCCCGTGTCCTTCTTTGGCTTTGCAGTGTTGTTCTTTCCTTGTGGCTTCAACAGGTTGTCTTGAGTCCCATGCCTTGGCTCTATCCTTTGTTTTGCGGTTTGGGAGTACCTTTCCCTTTCTTTTGATTCACAGATCCAAAGTCTCGCTTCTTCTGTTTGAATTTCTGCTCAATCTTGGCAGCATACCGGTATGTCGTACCTCCTGAATGTATCTGTGCAGACAACTGCGATACTTTAGCACCAGATGTTTCTCTGGATCTTTGATACCCAACTTTGTGCACAGGGTATGGAGAATATTTGCAGTTCATGCACATCTTGATCCCATTGTTGTCGCAACGTGGTCCATTGTATGTACTTGTCCTCATAGCTCCCCACGGGATAGTGTTGTTCCTTGATGGTGTCTCGGAAAGAATTCCAAGTGGGTACGGACGAGAATAGAGAGGGTTTTGTCTCGTCCTTTTTCTCACAGTGGGTTTCCCACCAGTCCTTGACATGGGGGGCAACTTTGAGGAGTGCAAAAATAATCTTCTCCTAGTCGGAAAAGTCATGAACCGAGAAATATCCTTCTAATAGATTCAACCATCTATCTAGGACATCTGCATCTATTTGACCCTCAAAATGGGAATGTCAAAATTTACTTGTACCTTAAAAGGAGTCGCATCCCTAGAGTGGCTACTGGATGCAGATGCGCCGCCGGTGGGCAGTCGTTGAAGGATCTGGGAAAATTTATCCATCATCACGTTCCTTTATTTTTCGAGGGTCTCCTCGAGCAATATTTTGATAGGATCTCCTTCTCCCTCATCTTTCTTTTCATCCCCCATGGGTGTCCATTGGGGTTTGTGAGGCTGATCTTGCAAAGGTTCCACTAGATCGAGCCCTAACTCCTTATACCTCGACCTTGTTGGGGACATGCAAAGAAGGATCGAGAAAAAGCAAACCCCTCTGATACCACTAATTCTAATTTATGCAGGAATGCAAAAGAATAAACATATAACCATAAATACAAAGATGCAGTGGAAATAACACTTCATTTCATTAATATCAAAGAACTGAAATTTGCTTACAGCCAGAATCGAAATAAACTAGCTAGGGCGTTGGTAGCTATCTCTGAGAAGAGATGTGGCGGCTACAGGCCTTTGAAATGAGTTACAGTGAGGCTCGAGGGCCTATTTATTATTTAGAAACAATGGAAAACCTTAAACATCCAAAACCCTAACCCTAGGAGATGAAGCACCAAAACTATGGGCCCCGTTTGGGTAAATTGGTGTTTCAACTTCCCGGGGACGTAACTTTGGCATACTATCTCTGTTTGACGCGAACCATGCCTCGTTAGAAAGATCTATTCGAGGACTACAAATTTTGGGTGAGCAACATTGATCCATGGACCCATGTTGCTCCCGGTTTTCCCCAAAAATGTCATTTAGGGCCTCAAAACGACTCTGGAAGTTCAGGACCCGAAAAACTACTAAAAATAGTAAGTTGTGCTGAAACTGAAAAACTGAAAGAGACAATGGTGGGGCCCCAAGTGCAATAGGCAAGTGACCACCAATATCCACCTAGATCAGAGTATTGGGATTTCTGAATGCTATCGTCTGACGCTTCCACCAACCATCGCACCTAAAACCTTCGTCCCCAAAACTCTCATCTGCCCACACTCTTTCAAGGTATTATCGTGCGAGGCATACCTCCTTGAGATGTCTCCCATCGCACGAGTTGCGTCTTTCGACAACCATTGTGGTTGTAACACCCATGACTGTGTGACCATTGAGGAAAAATGCGATTGTCCAAAACACCTCTGGAACGCCAATTTTAAGTCCACGAGCCAGGTGCGTTTGCTAATATATTTTGATTTTTCCGGGCCAAAACAAACAAACAGCAACGAATAATATGCTTGAAGAAATTTGAGACACGAGCTAGCACTGAAATTATATTCTGTGTTTCTTTTAGCGTTGCATTTTGAAGGATGCCCCCCCCCCCCCCCCCATGAGCTCGTGTCTGAGGCTAATATGTCGTGTTCTCTTAGATCCTTCGGAACACAGGAGCTTCTATTGTTGTGCCTGCGTCAAATGTATTTCTTTCATATATGCCGATTCCACACACGATTTCAGTTATGGATCCCACAAGAATTCGCTATATCTTTTAGAATTTGAGTCTTACGATATTTCGAAAGAACTGAGATAGCCTGCAATCTGACCATATTTCCACTCTGGTCTCATGAATTTTCCGCATGTTTAAAACACATCACATGGAGGTAATAGTGTGGATGTAGTCGCGGCTTAACAAGGTCGCTGAGTCGCAATCTCCACAAGTCGCACCCTTGGTCACTCCCTCAGCATGTGCGACTTGGTGACTAGTAGACCCAATCACCTTCCTGCTCTTGGGCTGGCCGCAAATGGTCCTCATCGGGCAATGCGACTTCTTATTTAAATGGCCTGGAGTCGTAATATGCTAAGATGTCGTAGATGTGTCATATATTAAACTCCTAAGAATTTCCTAGGTTTACGTGGGGGAGAGCTCAATATCGTTTAGCACACAAATACCTTTGACCAAATTGCCTCCCAATTAACAAGGTTCCACGACACATATGTGCCCATGCCATGCAAAAGTTTTCAGGACTCCACGAAATATGGCTCTTCGGGTAGTCAATAAAGCGCGCATTTTATGGAGCTGGATTTATGCCTATGTTGGCTCATGACTTTCAAAACATTTCATAATGCATTAGAATCCTTCCTTTTCCCTTTAAATATGGCTTTGGTATGCGTGTAGAATGAGGTCGCCCTTTTGATTGAAAATATGATTCCCCATTTGAACAAGTAATTTCTCTTTACAAGTGTATCTGAAGGAATGAAGCCATACATACGGAAGACATGGCTTAACCATGATCGAAAGTTCCCCCAATTAGTGCACCTTTTGTTCTCTGCTTATAGGTGTTACATATCTTCCACCTTTTATATTTAAGCTCGAACTACTCTTACCCTTGTCATCCGCCTTGACAAGGTCTTGGATATAGCCTTTTCTCTCATCCCCACATGGAAAGGAGATGAATGTGTCATGTCCTGCAACTGTGCCCTCATAATTTTAGTTTTGATTTATTTCCTCCAGTGCGGTAGTGACATTGTTCGACATATCATCTCTGGGCTCGTCCTACATGAAATATTATAATATTAATTAGTCCATGGTTACTTTTTAGAGAATGATGTCTCCAAATTTGGAAATGATTTACATAGGACCATGAGCTTGGTGTAACACCCAAATAGAATGCCTAAAATATCCATGGTGGAAGTGCTTTCAATGTAAATATGTCAAGTACTTAACACAGAAAAATTTTCACTCAAGTACTTGCATGATCATGGCTGTTGCGCAAGATACCTCCACACATGGCATGATTGCAGCAAAAGTATCCTGTCATGCTAGTGAGAAGGTTTTGCGAAGGGCTTGGAAATATATCAAGCACGTCTGAGGCTACCACCATGACAATCTAGGGGAACCCTGCCTTTGAATTCATGGAGGGACTTTCAATGCTCTTTGAAGAAGCAGACCCCCAGGCCCTAGTGTATTGATGATACAACAAGACAAGTGGATGTGGTGACAGGGGGTGTCACTGACTAAACGCTGGGTCGAAAACCTAATGGCTGAGCAAGCAGAGGGGGACCCGAAATTTTGAATATACCCAAAATTTTGGGTGGTGTTGTAGTGGCTACAACAGGTTCCTATTGACATATCAGTCAAACCTGGAATTATTGAAAACATTCATAAAGGTGCTTCTTGTACGATGGAAGATATTAACACTTACAAAACCCTATTTCAAGAATTCCAAGACATTTTTGCCTGGTCTTACAAAGAGATGCCAGGAATCGATCCTAAGATTGTAATTCATGAAATTAAGACATACTCAGATGCAAAGCCTATTAGAAAAATATTACATCCAATACATCCGTGGAAAGCTACTGTTGTTAATGCTAAAGTTGAGAAACTACTACAAGCAGGATTTGTTTATCCAATTCCATTGACAAATTGGGTATCTAACATAGTTCCCATTACAAAGAAACAAGGGACTATAAGAGTATGCGTCAATTATAGGGACATTAATAAAGCATGTCCAAAAGGCAATTATCCTACACCCTATATCGACCAAATTATCGATGACTGTGTCAGAAATGAAATTTTCTCATTTATGGATGGATTTTCTAGCTATAATCAAATCAACATACTCCCTGCCGATCAATCGAAAACAATGTTTATATGTCCTTGGGGGACATTTTCTTATTGCAAATTACCTTTTGGATTAAAAAATCATTAGGGGAATTTTAAGGTCTAAAATGGGCCTCCTAAGGAAATTATAAAATAATAGTGGAAATAATAAACTAAGATTTGATGACATCATCAAATTTTAGAGGGAAAAATGAAAAAACTACTTTTTCAACTCATATGTTCAATTTATATCCCAAAGTTTTTACTCAAATTTTGAGCAGGAGTACTCATTGGATGCAAAATTTAATTCCTCATCCAAGGAGTACCCATTTTGCATACTTTCGATGAGTCCTACTACATGAAAAATGAGAAATACATGAAAAACGTGATTGTAATCACGTTTTTTTATGTATTTCTAATTTTTCATGTAGAAGGGTCCATCGAAAGTATGAAACATGGGTACTCCTTGGATGAGGAATTAAATTTTGCATCCAACGAGTAATCCCACTCAAAATTTGAGTAAAAACTTTGGGAGATAAGTTGAAAATACGAGTTGAAAAAGCAGTTTTATTATTTTATTATTTTTTTAATATTTTTACTCTTTTACTTAAAAAATGGTGAATCATCCCCCATGGTTGATATCATCATCTTGAATCCTATTGGTTCTTATAAATTTTCTTTTTGGTGTACATTTTTCTTAGGAGGCCCATTTTAGACCTCAAAATTCCCCTAATGGTCGGTGCAACTTTTCAAACTGCCATGTCTTATGCTTTTCATGATATCAAACACCTTGTACAACCTTATCTGGATGATTTAACTGCTCACTCTCTACGCAGAAACGATCATCCTACACACTTACGAGCTATTTTCATGAGATGTAGGCATTACAAGATTCGTTTGAACCCGCACAAATGTGTTTTTTGTGTGCAATCAAGATGATTACTTGAATTCATTGTTTCGAAAGATGGCATTCGTGTCGACCCGTTGAAGGTTGAAGAAATCATCAATTTACCTCCTCCTTCCACACTTCGCCAACTCCAAAGTTTGCAAGGGAAAGAATTTTTTTTACGTAGGTTTATTCCGAACTATGTTGAGTTAACAAAAGGTTTTACTCAGTTGTTGAAACAAAGTGTTCTTTTTATTTGG
The DNA here is from genome assembly GCA_034641835.2 of Pinus albicaulis. Classification (NCBI taxonomy): domain Eukaryota; kingdom Viridiplantae; phylum Streptophyta; class Pinopsida; order Pinales; family Pinaceae; genus Pinus; species Pinus albicaulis. The sequence continues at coordinate 1,877,327 of CM076575.1, read as the reverse complement.
GATGCTGATAAATATTTTGATGAATTAAAACACGCATTGACCCATGCACTGTTATTACATCCGCCTAATTACCACTAGGACTAGTTTTTATACTTAGCTTCCTCTGATTCCACCATTGGAGTGGTTTTGGTTTAGGAGGATGAATCTCACAATGAACATGTGATTTATTATCTAAGTCGGAATCTCAACCCGACAGAAATCAAATATTCGCATGTGGAAAATTGGCCTTGACAGTAGTCCAAGTTGTCCAAAGATTCCGTCACTACATACTGTTACGTAAAACAACTGTGATATCTAATTTCAACCCAATGATGTATATCTTGACAAAACAATTACTCAGGGGAAAATACTCCAAATGGATTGTCATCCTACAAGAGTTTGATTTGGAATTCAAGAAATTTAAATCAAATAAATCACTAGTGTTTGTTGAGCTTTTGTGTGACTTTCCCATTACTGAGACAGAAACTGTGTAAGAGAATCCCATCGCAGATGAATCTCTGTTTCTCATCAGAACATTAGACCCAAGGTATGGAGATATCATTATATATCTTCAAACCCAAACCTTTCACCCAGAGCTTTCACGTTCAGATCGACGGAGAATCCGATATCAATCCCAACAATACAATATTGTTAGAGACACTCTCTATCTTCGTGGTGTGGATTTTGTTTTTTGATGTTGTATAACTCACGAAGAGGTCGAAAGGGTTTTGAATGATTGCCACTCTGGAGCGTGTGGTGGTCATATATCTGGGTTTGCCACAACCCAAAAGATATTGGGCAATGGTTATTTTTGGCAGTAGTTATTCAAAGATTGTATCATTGTGGTCTGAAAACACCACAACTTCCAAATTTTTTATCTAAATATGCATTCCCCTCCAGCTCCTCTTCACCCAATAATTTTCATCAGTATTTTTGTGAAATGGGGCATTGATTTAATTACATGTAACCCTCACTCGGCTGGGGGGCATGGGTATATTATTTTCGATGTAGATTACTTTACCAAATAGGCCTAGGCAATGCCTACATTCGCGACAGATGGAAAAACTGCAACTACTTTCGTATTCAATCATGTGATTGCTTGTTTCGGTGTTCCTCAAGCTATTATCATAAACCATGGGAGTCATTTTCTAAATATTATGATGACCGAAATTTCCGATCAACTTATCCTGCACCATGATAATTCTACTCTGTATTACCCACAGGCTAATGGTCAAGTTGAAGCCATCAACAAGGTTTTAATCGTCATGATTAAATGGATTATCGGAACTCACAAATAAAATTGGCACACCATGATTTTTTTGGCGCTATGGGCATACCGAGCCTCTGCAAAAACTGCTACATGGTTCACTCATTTTCAACTTGTTTATGGTTTAGAATCTATGTTACCCATTGAATGCGAGATACCGTGACTCAAATTATCCATTGAGTTGTTACCAACTACCTCTCAAGAGGAAAAACACTTTCTATACTTATCACAATTATATGAGACTCGGTGCATTGTTGTATTGGCTACCGAAGCTCATAAGTAACGTGTGAAAGCTCAGTATGATCGAAGTGTTAACCCTCACATTTATTCAGAAGGTGACCTAGTTTTAGTATACGATCAAGCTAATGATAAGATAGGTGCTGGAAAATTCGAACCGATGTGACATGATCCCTATATTGTCAAGCGTGTGTTTGTACAAGGAGCCTATGAATTAATTGATTATGATGGGGTCTCTTTGATAAGCCCATAAATGGTCTTTATCTTAAGAGATATTATGCTTGACTTTCTTGTGCAGATCTCTCTTGTGCAATAGTTACTTTTTAGAATAGTGTGCCTTAGATTAAATAAGTGTGCCTAGATTAGTTTTGTTGTTACTACTATTGCTGCTTATCTTGATTACTCTTGATATTGAAGATGTCGACATCCCTTCAAAAATACATTGGTTTTTCTAATGGTGCCTGTCGTAGTACACATAATATCTCTTCTATGGCTTGGGTTATTTATTCTCCCACCGATGAGTTAGTTTCTATTCATGGGATATGCCTTGGCCAAACAACGAACAATATTGCAGAATATAGCACAGTCATTGAGTTATTATCTTATGCCATTTCATTTGGTATTCTACGTTTGATAATTAGGTTGGATTCACAACTCATTGTATTACATTTAAACAAGGTTTATGCAATTCTAAATCCAGCGTTATTGAGATTATTTTTGAAGGTTCATCTCTTGGAACGACAATTTGATTATATCGAATATCAACATATTTCAAGAAATTTAAAGACATTGGCCGATGCATTAGCTAATCGTGTTCTAAATAGACATTTGTAGCATTAACAAAGTAAACCAAAAGAACATTCAATCCATGTCGAACAAGATACTCAGAGAAGGTAGTAATATCATTAGCATAAATATGGTTTGTATTTAAAAAATATTACATCGTCTATGATCGTAGGTTCAAACACCTTATGATCTAATTGATACTGATACAAAAAACACAAATTTCAATCTACAATGATCATCCACTATCCATGATGATGATCATGGAAATAGACAATAACACACGCCACCTTGCATAGAAATCTCCTAAATGGATCTGGAATACCTGTCACATGTCTCTGAAGTCTGAGAGGGAAATCATATGTTCCTGTCTTAGGAATGTCTATGGTCAACCTCTCAAGGTTATGCTCCATGTTTGCTAGAATCTCTGTTGCCTGGTCCTGTGGAGGTGCTACAGGTTGTGCTTCCCGCCTATCAAAGCGGCGAAGTGTTGCAGGTCGTTGTGAACTGGCATCTGCATTTAAATATTTTTGTTAGTATTGGACGATGAAAAATAAAATAAAAATTAGATTAAAAACATCAAAATGATTCTCTTACCTGTCTCATCCCACTGTGCCCCTAGAGGAAAAGATGTTTCAGGATCACCCCTGTAATCCATTCTTGCATAAGGAAAGTCTTCAATGGTGAAGACTTGGTTCCTAAGCCACATAAAATATGCCGGAGTAAACCAAAATAATCAACTACCATCGCCACCATGGGGATCCATTAATGCCACCCACCGTACCATCCAAGGTTTCAGAGGTTCCCCGCGATCTACTGGAATCAAATGAGGAGCGAGAAGTGGGATTCTCTCTAAAGCAAATGAAATGAAAATGGCGCCATATCCGAAGTTTTTCAACTTCACATTCTTTGCTCTAGTCAATTGGCCTTTCATGTTGGCCAATAATCCTTAGCACCATTTAAATATGGTCCCTCCATAACACTCTACTACAGTCTGCATCTGTGATTTAGTGGCCACATGCGGAGATGCACTCCCGCACAATCTGGTTACTGTAAATGCTATCATTTTGAGATCCAATCACAAGATATTTTTAATATCTATGCGACCATCCTTCAAGTATGCCTCATTTCTACAATATTGTTCTTTGTAGCTGGTGACGAGAAGACCTCCCTGTGTGGCCCCAAATAAGGATATGCTTCTTCCTCTTTGGGACAATCCGGTAAGGAAATAAATTTCCTCTAGCTCAATTTCAAGCCGGTGGTCACCAATTATGAAGCATTGGTCTTGAAACTCCCACACATTTACAAGCCATGCCATTAACTCCACTTGTGCATTCATTCCTTTAATAGCCCAGAATTTATATAAACCACAATTCTTTAGTGCACGCATAGTTGTAGGGTCGTCCATGGCTTCATTTTCTATGAGCTCGTGTTCACGTTCTCACCACTCCAACATGGTTGAACAACCTACAAATCAACAAATTTAATAGTTAAAAACCATTTGGAAGCAAAACTTGAACCATTTTTAAGAGAAATTTGAGTTTTAAAATGTTCACAATGCCTCCGCAGGTTTTGTGTGTAGACACTGCGGACGTCCGCACACTCTCCACACAAAACCCGTGGCAACCCGATAATTTTTTCTTTTAAAAATTATTGGGGTCCATGGTTATCACATGCATTACATGCGGACCCTCGAGGGTGCATTTTTAAACATAAAATTCTCCTAAAAAATGAAATAAAGGCTCAAAATGAAAAATGAAAAATGAAATAGATAGAAATTTAGTTAAGGATGATGTGGATTACCTGGCTCTAATGATTTGAGAAATGGACGGTCATTTCTCTCGATATCTGCTTCGGAAATTTTTTAGCCAAAAGCTTTCAATACACTGCTTTGAACACAAAAGGTGAAAATGATTTGTTTTAACCCGCTTTTATGGTTTTTAAATGAATAAAATATTATTGTTTTATTTATTTTTCACTTTAAAAGGTCATTTTAAAAATATTTTTATTTTTTGGAAACAGGTATGTGTAATATTTTGAGTTTTTGTGCATGATACATGATTTTTTGGTGAAAAGAATTATTTTGACATTAAGTATACTTTTATCACTTTTTCGGGCTCTTTAAAATTGCGAAAAAAAGAAACCTTAGAGTTCTCTTTTAAGTCCTTTTCAGACTCTAGAAATATGAAAAGATCGTCGAGTACTTGACTATTCGAACTCGTTAAAGTAAATGAACAATTGTCCTTTCAATATAAGTTTACCCCTTTTACGGACTGAAATTGACTAATTACGAAAAAGGTATACACTGATTAATCATGGTCAATAGAGTTCTCTCTTGCGTTATTTTATCCTTTTTTGGGCCTGAGAGACTAAATTTACGAAAAACAACAATCATGGAGTTTACTTATGTTTTTCTTTTGACTCCCTAAAACTGAAAAACGTCGAGTTTCTCCTATACTAGACTCGTTAAAATTTAATAGTAAAGGACCTGTCGATTATAAACAGGACCGAAACACTTCTTCTTAGGGTTCGATTTTAATACTAAGATGGACTCATTCGAAGGATGAGCTTACACAAACAAGTAAATGTTATCCTCATCAGGCTTGTCAAAAATAAAGAGGTACTTGCCAATAATGGTGGGGGGAAAAGATGTTGGCAATATGATTCTTATGTATTTATATGTTGTCCTTGATGGAAACTCTCTGGCAATCGATAGAGTATATGTCTTCTGGAGAAGCTCAGTAGTTTGCAGAAGGTATATTAGAAGAAATGTGTAAATTCCAACAAAAGTCGGTTAATTTTCATATTGAAGAAACTATACGCGGGTTTGTACAGGCCAAGTCGCGTATACACGCGGATAAGAACGTCCAAGTCGTGTATGCCTTTTGCACTCTAAAAAAATTGATACCAAGGGGCTTTACCATGGTATTAGCCCACAGTATTGAGCATTGTGTCATTTATTTGAGTCCGTCCAAGAATACCATCAGCGGTTGTGTGGTTTTGACTCATGGTATTGGTAAAGGCTAAATCTATATAAGGAGAAGAAGATCATAGTGCAAGGGTGTGCATGTGTAAGGCTATTACTGAATACTACTCTCTGAAGTATATCTGCATGGGATGAACTCTGTCTTATGGGTAGATCTAAATTTACGATGCACCCTTGGATACAATGATGGATCTCTAGACTTGAAATGACTATGTACTTGCATGATCTAATAATCAAATGTTTGGATTTGTGACTTGGCGCATGTTTTCTAAAGTAAATTGAAGAAATGTGGGTAAGTTCTATAGATCTAAACATTATGCAAAATTAATATTTACAGATCTATACACTAGTTCGTCTTCGTAAAAGCACGTATATACATGGCTTTGTCTTAAGAAAAGTGCGTATGGAAGTCAGGGTTTTCTGAAGCTTACTGCAGAGGTTATCTGTTTAATTTTTTTGTATTTCTGTTGTCTGTCAATGAAGTCTTCATGTAGATCTGGGTTGTTTTGAATACTGAATATGGTGCTAAGTGGAATATGTAAAAATATGATCAATGTGTTATCACAAAATTGCACCTGATAGGATGATAATCAGACAACTTCATGTAAATGTTTCAAACCAACTTGTAACTGAAGATTAGCCTCTTTAGTCTGAGAGGGCTATCTCAAAGGGGTTAATGATATTTGATAAAGATGTATCTAGATGGCTAACTCTACTTGGAAAATAGCTTGATTGTGATGTGTGTAGGTTGAAAAGAGTACAAGTCTGAAATCATTGCGCTTATGAAGTCAACAAATTCATTAGTTCAGTAGTAAGTTCACTTGACATGGAAGCTGAGGTAGGTAAGTTTTTAGCAAAGGTAAAGCACACATGAAACATGAAATAACACAATCAATTCATCTATAAAGGAAGTCGAAGCATATACCTATGAATTTTGAGTATTAAAGATGAAAACCACTGTAAATGGTACACATAGAAAGTATAGATCAAGTAAACACTAAAAACTCCATGAGAATCTCAGGTTGGTCAAGTAAAAGTCCTATGTATTACTGAAAACATTCAGATTACATAAATCTGCAGTCTTGCCAAAAAATCTCCAACCCTTTACAAATTCAAATATCTGCCCTTTAATAGACTTGTTACATGAGAGATGATCTGCCTCTTGGCTAGATTCATTGAATTTTTCCTAATGACACCTTACAAAAGAAGAAAACATGTGCTTTAATGATAAAATGACAGCTATACTATGAAATAGTCCATTTCCTAATAGGACTCAAACAATTAATTATTACATCAACTACCTTATATTCTTGAAACATTTATACATCTGACAACCAATCCTCCACATGTTCGAATAGGCTGTGATAGAACTCATCACTACATGACATCTTAATTAGCTTCCTCTAAATCTGGAAACAAACCCTATTTTTTAGGAAAACTGGTCCTTATCTTCAATGAATGGTTTGGGTGTCTTATCACTCTAATAATTCTTAAGTTGTGAGATTTTGATTTAAAGTCTAAGAACATTAGAGGTAAACTCTAGGATCTAGCCTTCCTAGGGTTCAAAGAGGGCTCTCTCTTTAAGATTTAACTTTGTTTCAATTATATGATATTAAGCTAGTTATGATGTGCAAATTGGTTTTGATTTGGTTTTGTTTGGTGAGAAAAAATCACTTAATGAGATGGATAATGATAGATCTATTTGTCCATTGGGTTGAGTCAAATTTCAAGCAGACGTGACTAGGATCAAGGTAAAAAAGTCAAATATTTTCAGGGCAAGATAGATAAGTCATTGAAGATCTTGGAAGGTTGATTGGTGAAGTGGTTTAATCGGGATAAAGAAAAATCAAGGATTATTTGATTTGGATAAGGAAGGAGAAGACAAGGGTCATTCGAAAGAGGGAGCAATTAAGAGTTCCCTACTCTGGAAATCAACAAAAAACATAGAAATGATAAATAGTTAAAGAAAGGGTGTTTTTAACAAATCCTGTAATAATATTCCTAATTTATCATTCAAATTTAGAACACATATGGATGCATGTAAAACATAAGAAGATAAACAAAGACAATAGAAATTACTTCACTTCAGTGGCTCATCAAATGAATCCTAAAATATGATGCTTTATGATTTGATCTAGTCTACTACTTGAACTTGCTACAAAAAGCCTTCAGGTACAGAAATATTGACTATAGAAATCTTCAGCAATTTATTCCACACTAATACTTCAAAGTTTGAAGTATTTATACAAAAATGTTTACAAAATATCCTAGAACGATCATAAGATTTTTCCAAGGAAATAAAAATATCTTTTACAAGAATATAGTGACAGCTTGCTTAACAACTAGCAAACTGTCCTATTTATCCAAATAAAATAGAACTGTTGTTTTGGATTGGGTGCAACTGGCTGCTTTGCTGGCAAATATATTTTGATATGTTTTGCAACCATATCCTTTATCTGATACTCTTTAATCACTTATACACTTTAAACCACTGTTTAACTGCCTTACTGTTGTAAAATCTGTTTTTACTATGTAAAAACAACAAACTATTTTTTATCCTTTTCACTGCAATTTGACTTTTACAGTAAGTCAGTTAGTTTTTCCCAAAATTCTTCATCAAGAACTTTGATCTTTTTCAACTTCCTAAAGTTCTTATCTACCTCTTCATATCTAGAAAATGTTGGTTTGACTACAAATAAGTGTTTTATCTCATGTTGTAGATAAAACAAGTTTTCAAAGCTTTTATGTAGAACCTTTCTTGTAGGAATTCCTTGTCCTTCTATTTTATTTACCTGTTCTTTTGCATGATCTCTGATCTTCTTGTTGTAGTCTTCTTGTGGCATAAGTTTATCATTAAGAACAAGGATGTTTGGAAAACCTTTTTGCCTCAAGACCTCAAATTTAACCATAAATTTAGTTATGGCTATGTTAATGTTTCCACACTTTTCTTCTAACTACTTCATCAAATTTCTCTTTGAAATCAATTTTCTTATTTCAAGGATTGTCTCTGTTCTGTTAGTAATTTCTATCTCATCCAATTCTTGCTTGTTCTCACTGTTGAGAAATTTGATGATTTCTAGGGCCTCTTTAGGTTTGTCACCTAGTTCATCCTTTGTTTTCTGAATCTCCTCTTGAGCTACCTTTAGTAAATCCTTTTTCTCATATATTACCTGTATTGATGGCCAAACTTCATTGATGGACTCAGTGATTTTGGTCCATAGTTGCCATTCTTCACATAGGACATTGGTTATTTCAAGGTTAAATCCTTTTGTAAATTCTTCAACTCAACATTTAACCTGTTAGCCCTTTGTTCTTGAGTTTTGGCATTAATTTGGGCCAGCTTCTTAGTGTATTCTAGATTTTCAATCATTTTATTCAATCTATTGATTTCATTGGTTTGAAGTGACATTTCCTCCATTCCTTTGATGAGCTTGCTGGATTCATCTGTTGGCTGCATTGTTGATGTAGATGATTATGTAGCTGAGGTAGTAGAAGATGTCACTAGTATTGTTGTGGCTAGTGGTACTTTTGGTGCCAATTCCTCTGCCAGTGTTGAAGGGACAACTGTTGTTTCCATGGGAATTACTGTAGGAACTTCTTTTGCTTTTGCAGTTTCTCTTTCATGGACAAGATTGTCCATTTGGATTTCCATTTCTTTAATCTGAGCTATTGTAATGTTCCCAAATTAGGATTGCACAACAAGCTTGGAAAAATAATGCACTCCCTGGGAGATTGATGTACAACAATGAGTTTGAAGCCCTTGGATCCATTATATCATCAGATCTGGAGTCTAAATCCAAGAGGCGAGAAAAAACAAATCAAACTAGGTGTGGTAAACAGGTCTCCCACAACCTAGTCTAGCTGGAAAACACCCTATAAGAGGGGCTGCAGCTATGCACAACAAGCAACTTCAGGAATAACGCAGTCTTTGACAATTTAAGCAGGAGGCCATCAAATATAAGTAATAAAGAAATGTAACAGCAAATCAGAAGTAAAGTGAAGCCCTTTCAGTATACAATAGATTACATGAGACAAGAGAGAAAGATATCTTCAGAAAAGAGAGCTACAACATATGTATATAAGCAGAAATGGCTCAACAACGTTATTTTAAGGAGCTGTGGCAGCTGCATATTACAACTCAGATCTGGGACAAATCTGTGGACAAAACATCAGATTTATATCAGATCTGGAAACTAGATAGTTTTCTCTACAATATTCCCTTGGGGTTTTGACCAAATATTGCATAAATAAGAGTAGATCTGAGTTACAAGTTGCAAATCTGTAAAATGCTGCAGTAATTTTCGAATATAACATTACATAACAAAATATCAGATCTAAACAGAACATGGATCAACAAGCTAATCCATGGATCACCAAAGTGAAAGGCAAAGCCCAACACCAGAGATCTCTGATCAAAGCTAGCATCAAAACACCACAATGAACCTCATACAAAAATAATGTAGTCCACCCATGGAAACAACGCTATAGCTCAAAATGATATAGATAACCACTGCCAAGTTGCAGATCTGATGTACAAATAGGAGAGGCACTCTTCCAGGAGGTTAAAAGACACATTCCATGAGAAGAGGCTCCCAAAATACACTAGATCTCTACATATCTAGACTCTCACTTGTTGTAGCTTGCAAGAGCAACAAAACCCTCAATGGATAAGTGCTGCAATTGAAAGTAGAGCTTGGCCTCAAGCCTGATAGTGGATCAATTCAGCAAATACTCCTCCAAGAATCCTCAAAGGAAGAGGTGAAATCCCATCATAGGAATTCCAAGAACAATTATCCACTAAACAACAGAGAATAGTATTTGTCTAAGCAGACAAAATACTCAAGAATATGATCAATCAACAACCTTCTCTTGCTGCCTTCCCTCTCCTTTTATAAGATGAGAGCCTTTGCAAACCCTAAACCACCTTGATGAGTTAGCTCTTTTCACATGAGGGGCCTCCTTCTAAAACTGCGCTGTCCCTTTAGGAGATGCATTGAACCTAGACAACACTGTAGATTTGGTCAAGGTTGACCCAGTCTCACAGCTCAAACCCCTTTCACACCTGCAAGTGATTATTTACATGGCTCTGATTTAACTGTGTTCACATGGGCATTGATTTATTTAGTCTTCTTAGGATTTTTACATGTCCTCCTTTATTCATTTATTCATGCAACAAAAAATAAAGCCAAAAATGAATATTCCTCTCAGCTTAGGCTGAGTAGGAATATTACAGTTGTCAATTTTAAAATCATGTTCATCATATCATCTTTTGGCTTGCCTCTTGCACAATTTCCTTGGTTTTTGGATGTTCTGCTCGTGGAAGCTTGAGTTTTTTTCTAAGTGCTGCAATGTCAGCATTATTTTTCTTCACCAACTCTTCTGCAACTTTCACATTGGCAGGGTCATATCCTACTTGAATTACCAACTCTTCCAAAGACTTAATTCTAAGATCCTTAGCATATGAGGAAGCCTTTTCAACTTTAATTTGATCTCTCATATTTATTACTGTGTTCTAGAGCTTTTGGGCACTCATTTCCTTGGTAGTCATAGTAGACTAAATCATCTCAGAAGTTTTTCTGTGAAATTCAATTTGATCTAATAAATAGATGCTATCAATAGGTAGCTCAAGGTCAAATTTCTTGTAATCTGCTGCAGTTTTGGGTTTATTGACTATTGGTTGAAGTACTAACATAATCAACTTCTTGTTTGAATAATCAAAAGTTGATAGAAGTCTATTCTGGATTCCTGGAGTTTTCTATAAATATTGAGAATAAATCTCATTCTGGATTTCTTCATTCTTGGCTTTTATCTGCTTATATTTCTCCCTGATGTAAATATCTTTATCATCTGTTGGATGTGAGGAGGATGCTTCCATATTTTGTTGTTTCTCATATTAGGGGAATTTTGAGGTCTAAAATGGGCCTCCTAAGAAAAATGTACAACTAAAATAAACTTTATAAGAACCAATAGGATTCAAGATGATGATGTCAACCATGGGGGATGATTCACCATTTTTGGAGTAAAAAAGTAAAAAGATTAAAAAATAATAAAATAATGAAACTACTTTTTCAACTCATATTTTGAACTTATCTCCCTAAGGGTTTACTCAAATTTTGAGTGGGAATACTCGTTGGATGCAAAATTTAATTCCTCATCAAAGGAGTACCCATATTGCATACTTTTGATGGACCGTGCTACACGAAAAATGAAAAATACATAAAACAAAACATGATTTCAATCACGTTTTTAATGTATTTATGATTTTTCATGTACCAAAGTCCATCAAAAGTATGCAACATGGGTACTCCTTGGATGAGGAATTAAATTTTGCATCCAACGAGTATTCTCGCTCGAAATTTGAGTAAACCCTTAGGGATATAAGCTTAAAATATGAGTTGAAAAAAGTAGTTTTTTATTTTTTCCCTCTAAAATTTGATGATGTAATCATATCTTATTTTATTATTTCAACTATTATCTTATAATTTCCTTAGGAGTCCCATTTTAGACCTAAAAATTCCCCTAATTATTACCTGTGTGTCTAAAGTATCCTTTTCCTGCTCATTTATAATGACTGTAGCAGCATCTGTGTTTGTATATGGAACATCTGTGTCTTCCACTTCTATGGTCTCTTTTTCTTTATCCACTGAATTGAGCTTAGGATTTTTATTATATCTAAGTTTAAACCTAGTCTTAGTTGTTGTTTCAGCAGTGTAGGTACCTTCTTCTCTGATTCTTTTGGTAGCTTTATCTTCTCAATTTACAGTTTTCAAGGTGTGACTAGTATCACCATGTCTTACTGCTTCTATTAAGGTATTTTCTAGCCACTCTGCTTGATTAGAAAACTGTTCAATCTCTGGCCTTTTATCATGTATATAAGGGTTCAATTTTCATTTAAAGCTCATTTTATTTAGAATTGCTTGGGGATCATAATTCCATAAGAAACTAAATTCAAATTTGTATTCCAGCAACTGTTTTGGTGCCTTTGTTCTTGCATCTCTATGATTGCAAATGAATGGTCCTACCTGATTCTTCAACTTGAATTGAGTCTTCTTCTTGGGAGATAATAAGTTGAAAAAATATGAATTTAGTATTTTCTTGATGTACTCCAAGGCAAACACTCTCATTGGCACATACTTAGGTAGTTTATAAGGTAAAATATTTGACCCAAAAACTTTGATCTCTGTATGATTTTTGTAAAGGTACCTATCTCTAGTTTTTCTTTGTTCTGAGAGCTATAATACTTTCTTTATCTCATCATTGGTTCTTGGTTGTACCTTATTTGTAAGCATATTAACCAATGGATGAATAAAGGAATCTGTAAAATCTGCCTAAATGAACTCTATGGACTCTTTTCTAATCAAATATGTCCAAAAGATGACTGGCAATGGATTTCCCTCTACATACAGCTTTTGAAGGTTTATAGGGAACTTATCTACTTGAAAATATAGGAGCATATGAAAAAGGAAGGATGAATATCTGAAAACTCCTTCAGTGGGTAATTTCACAAGCTGATCATGGATATTATCATCTATGTATTCAACATAATTGTAGATAACAAAAGGAGGTTGATCTGGTATAAAATTGTATAGGAAACCTAGAATTGACTCATTTGTATGCTCATCAGTAAAATAACCTAAGATAAAGGATAACATAGAAATGACATGCCTTGACCCTTCAGGAAATTCGGAAGTAGAATAAGGAGGGTTTAGTTTTGGGATTTCAACATAGGCAAGCATGAAATTTTGGAAAATCTGAAACCTTTAAGGAAATTCCAGATTAATGTAAAGCTTTGTGAGTGCTTCTATGGATAAGGGAACTACATTGGGATCTGGTTTGAGCCGAAGCATTATGTTAATTGACTCTGCAGTAATGGTAAACAACATTTCTTTATTGGCATTAACCATGGCTCTTTGTTCAGGTAAATAATAGGATTGACACAACCTAATGACTTCTGGACATTGATGAGTATGTGAGACTACATACTTGGGTATATTTGACTCCCAAATATGGACTTCATCTCCTTGATCTAATGATTTTTCAGGACTCCAGCAGTGGAGTTCTAAAATATTAAATTCTATCACTGGATAAACTATTTTATAATCCACATCAGCTAGGGTGTGTGCTCCACATCTACAATAGGAGGTTGTAAAGGGTTTACTGTTGGAATAACGATTGTTTTTAGACCAAAACCTATAGGCATTAGTCTCCGCTACAATCGCCAGAGTTAGGATCCACGAGAGGCGGTTAGTCCATGTCGCGAAACACACGGGGAGCGTTGAACCCAATGTCCAACAATCTCCCCCCTAACGCGAGCCGGGTGATTTTCGAACTCAAGACCTTTCACTCTGATACCACTTGTTGGAATAGCGATTGCCATTAGACCAAAACCCACAGGCATTAGTCTCCGCTACAATCGCCAGAGTTAGGATCCATGAGAGGCGGTTAGTCCATGTCGCGAAACACACGAGGAGCGTTGAACCCAATGTCCAACATTTACAACAATAGTAGTTTTGGAAGACATTGCTGGGTTTGATTTTGACTTTTTTAGACCTTCTGGATGCTTGAAACTCTGTATTTAGAATTTTTTGTACCCTTTTGTAAGCTTAAAATATTTACAGAAGGTATTTCTGGCTTTAACAAAGGACTATTGAATAGAAATAGGGACAAACTGGCTTTATTTTTGGTTTAAACCTTCCAATTTGGTTACAAACTGATCTTTAGACTCTTTTCAGGTTCAAAAAATGGTATACAAGGGTTTCTCTGCTTCTTTGGATAACTAGACTAAAAAATGATTCAAATCAGGCACATAAAGATTAGGATTATTTGCAAAGGGTTTCTTTAGTTAATCACAGGGTCTTTGAAATCTATAAAAGGTTAAAATTACTTCAATTTTTCTTTAAAACCAGATATAGTATCGGAAACTGGGGTTTTATCAGATTTTAGTAGCTAATCCATTCTCTGAGGGCAAATGCAGGTCTTTTTATGGGAAAAAAAGGCTTCACAAGGCTTAATTACTTAAAATCTCTTTTTTCAATGACAAGAAGGTTGTTTTTCTTTGAAGAATACCTTTTTTGTAGGTATTTTGTCATTTTGAGGCATCAGAATGGCTTCTGATGGATTTTGAAGTCTTTTGAAAGTCGATTGGATGCTTCCAGTGTTCTTGGTAGCAAATTCAATGGCTTTCTGGTTCTCTGAGCATGAAAACAATGCACAATGATTTTTTTTCCTCAGTTGAAGATGGATAAAATGCACAGATAATGTAGAAAAGGATTTAATTGCGTGCATAAGAAGTTTTATATCGTTTTAGGTTTAAAGAGGATTAGCATTGAATGACGGTCATATCAGAGCAGAGGGTGGTTTTGGCGCGTGAAGGAGAAAACCAAAAGTGGTTGTCGCACGGGCTCGGGCGTGTTGGCCGGATAAATCGATCTTGCAGACAAGACCGATCTCCATAGTATCAGAAGATAGTCTAGCAACAAACAAACAATTAAATCTATCTTTCTATAGATATATAACGATTTATAAGTAAATGCTACAAAGGTGTTACGATCATACCTTGATCCAACGCTTGTTTGTAGTAGCCGTCCTTCAGTCGCCCGAAAGAGTTAGCTTCGAAGACCTGCATTCACAAACAAACAAACATCAAATAGCACCTACATAGCATATATTCATAAATCATATATATTATGGTGATCAAGGAATCCATAAAATAAACAATCAAGTGACAGCTTATTGAGAAAAACAAACTTATTTGTATTAACTTTGAAATAGTAGAAGAACCTTACAACCTTTTCAGCCTTGATGTTGAACAGGTCTTCCCAGGGTCCGAAGAAGGAATTTCCTCTACTCTGACAGGTCTTGCACTCTTCCAACCGAGATACATACAGGTATGTAATCTTTCCTCATAAAATCTCAGCTAAAGAAGTGTAAGTTCCAACAACACTTTACCTCAAATAACACTAAAGCTTGAACTCCTCAATTGTTTAGTTGTTGTAACCCTTTGAGGCTGCCCAATGCCTCTTTTTATAGTGCAAAAGAGGAGGTTACAGTTCTACCTATGAAGGGATATAATCCTCCTTCAAAGGGATAAGCTCCTCACATCAAGGGGTTAGCTCCTTAAGGCATGGGATACATGAACCTGAAAAGAGTGGACTTGCCACCGCAAGATTCCTTCTAGAAGTTTTTAGAAATGACTGAAAGTGAGATTTTTTAGTTTACTTGTGCCTTTTTAATCTTTTACAGGGGTCTGCACCCTTAACATAGAGAAAGTGTGGTCAGGTACGCAGGAGACATGACCATTAGGTGCGGGACCGTAGGTAAGATAAAGAGAAAGTGCGATACCAGAGTTTTAGAGACTTTTGAGAGCTTTTCTCTTATTTTTAAGGCTTGACATGAGGAACTGATGTTTTTAGACTTGCAAAGGAGGAAAGTATGAGTGATAATGAGCTCATACGGACAACGAAATGTCAAGGTGACAATTTTCAGTGCTACAGATTGCCCCCTAAAGTGCGAAGTCTGTAATAGATAAACATTAGGGGAATTTTGAGTTCTAAAATGGGCCTCCTAAGAAAAATGTACAACCAAAATAAACTTTATAAGAACCAATAGGATTCAAGATGATGATGTCAACCATGGGGGATGATTCACCATTTTTTAAGTAAAAGGGTAAGAAGATTAAAAAATAATAAAATAGTAAATTTGTTTTTTCAACTCGTACTTTCAACTTATATCCCAAAGTATTTACTCAAATTTTGAGCAGGAGTACTTGTTGGATGCAAAATTTAATTCTTCATCCAAGGAGTACCCATCTTGCATACTTTTGATGGACCTTGTTATGCGAAAAATGAAAAATACATGAAAAAACGTGATTGCAATCACATTTTTCATGTATTTCTCATTTTTCGTGTAGCAGGGTCCATCGAAAGTATGCAACATGGGTACTCCTTGGATGAGGAATTAAATTTTGCATCCAATGAGTACTCCCGCTCGAAATTTGAGTAAAAACTTTGGGAGATAAGTTGAAAATATGAGTGGAAAAAGTAGTTTTTTCTTTTTTCCCTCTAAAATTTGATGATGTCATCAAATCTCACTTTATTATTTCCACTATTATTTTATAATTTCTTTAGGAGGCCCATTTTAGACCTCAAAATTCCCCTAATGGATAGAGTCTGTCATGTATGAAGAGTGAAGTACTTTATCATTTCAAGGATCATCCTATGGACACCCCAGTCGGAACCTGTAAAAACATTCAATGCAAAATATATATGTAGACATATCATCGCTGAGGTAGGCATTCCCATACTCAGATCAAAACTAACTAAACTTGTTCTGATACAGAAATGATTTTAATAGTACATCAATAGTGTAGACACAACATGGGTGCAACCATCTGTAATAAATAGTCTACTACATAATGAATAATAAATTCCTCGCAGCCTGGATGGTAGAAACTAGATCCAAGGTCTTGATTTCTGCTTCTTGAACTAGTACAATTCTATCCATGTGAATAAATGTGTCGAAATCGAACATGGTAGAAACCACTTGATTACCAGTCAATAATGTGAACTGTTAACAAGTGTGAGAGTAACCACCAGTAATGTCAATGGCCCTCAAAGTACTCAGTACAATCCATGAAATGTGAATGAATGAGCTGAAGTCGAACATGTCACGGAATCATTCGATCGAAGGGAAATGATGCAACTTGTCGTCGAAGGCGAGAAACTTGCCATTGAGGCATGCAGACTTCAAGGTACTGACAATCTCTAGATCGACTTCCTAGATAATGAGTTGTTGTCAATAGAAAGTGATCTGTCGTAGGCAAGCCCACAACACTAAATCATAGATCAAGTTTTGAAGAAATATATTGGCAAGGACACTGTAAAAGGAACGTTCCTCTAGGAATCTGTTTCATTTTTTAACGAGGTTCGCACAGGAAAAGGAACTATCCTCGCTAATCACTGATTCATTTTTAACGAGGTTGACACAGTAAAAGGAACTTTCCTCACCGTGACTTGATCATGGCTTCCAACTGGAAGAAACACATGTGAATGGACACACCTTGATCATGGCTTCCAAGAGGTCTTCATCAGATGGAAGAACAATTATCTGGAAGGAACACATGTCAAGGGACTCAAAAGGGATAATAACATCGCAATCCAATAATCCCATAGAGTTTTCCATGTCAATTACCGGATCTAAGTCATAGGAAGTCGAGCAAACAGTGAGAGGCTCGCTTGCATCGGTAACTAAAAACATGGGACTGGTTGCCACATAATTAACCCATGGCGGGGTAGATACCACTTTAGTATGAGGAAAATTCAGGGATGTCGGATTATTGGTAGTCGAATCAAGGCTAGGGAACGAAAGCTGGTCTATAGTCACAATATTTCCATTGTGAGGGAAAGACATCACGCGAAAGAGTGCCGATACGACAACTTTCATTGCATAGAAATACTCTCGCCCAAGGAGTAAATTGAAATCCAAGGGGCCTCGAACTACCATAAGATCAATACAAACAGTTTTACCTTCCAAAGTAATAGAAAAATTAGGAAGGATCCCTAAAGGTTCACTAATATTTTTGTTAAAAGCTTTCATATTCTGCGTAATAGGCACAAGCTAAGGGGAACCCAAAGCTTTCCAAGCAGTTGAGGATAAAATACTAACATAAGCACCTTCATCTACATGTGTGCGGCATATGCTCCTACCACCAGCCTTCACAATGATTTGGAAATGGATGGAGGAAGGAAGACGAGGTTCTGTCAGTCTATTCCAATCAAAGGAAAAGACCTCAGTACTTGGAGGGGGTTCTGTAGGAATAGGTGAAATGCCCCTAGCGTAGAAGACTCTGATGTAACAAGAAGAACCTGAGCGGTATAAAGTTAACTCTTTTCAAGGAGAGTGGGATCGACCAAATGGGAAATTGAGTCGACCACTTGATCAAATAATGGATCATCAACCTGAGTGTTATGAGTTTCACTCTCCAATGGAAGAGTGGGATCGACCGAACTTGGAATTGGATCAATCACTCCGTCAGTTGACAGTAGGTTGGGAGACAGTTGACGGTAACCAGTTGAAATTTTTTGCTGTGGAATAGTAAGGTTCTCCAACAATTTTGAGGCTTCATCCATGTGAGGGAAAATGTGAGTTTGATGACTCCCTTTGCACAACTTACAAGGAAACCTAACTTTACCCTTTTTCCCAGGAACCTGACTATCACTGGTTGATGGATCAACGGAAAGTTGATGGGATTTTTCTGACCATACTTCCAAGACCTTTGGAATACTGGGACAATTGATAAGGAAGTGGTCACCCTTACAAAGCTTGCAAGGGTATTTGGGTTTACGATGCATGTTGGAGGTTTCCTCAACACTACTAACATTTACAGCCATGATTGGTTGGTTGACTTCTTTCTTATCTTGCTTCTTCTTGTTCTTATTCTTCCCTTTCTTCTTCTTCTTAGTCACCTGGTTACTAGCGTCAAGGTTTTTACCAAGCAAAGAGGAAGAAAGGGACGAAGACATATCGGGCAAAGAAGGTAAAGGGTCAACAGAAGGTTGGTGATGTTGATATGGTGAACTCTGTTGAGGTGAAGCATCTAGTTGAGGTGGAACAATTGGAGTATTCGGGGCCAACGAAGTTGAAAATAACCATATCGGCAAACCTATTGTAAATCCAGGTAATGACAATGTAGCCATAAAAGGAGGACCAACATTTCCAAAGAAAGCAAAATTACTAGGATTCTCAGTAAGAGGGGCTCCTTTGTTGGTAAATTCCAGAACATTTTCCATTATATTCAACTTCAGTGAATTTTATTAACGATTTAAAATAAATTTAACAATTCACAATTCACACCTATGGTCTCTAAAAGTAAAAACAAACAAATTAACATGCGCTATCAAATCTAGGAGTCAAACCAAACACAAACAATAGATTCCCGCACTAAAAACACTAGTTGGTGATGAAATCCAAAATCGTAGAATTTTAATGCAGAAATGGCGGTTGGAACAGTTACCCCGACAACCTGCTTAATGAAACAGATCGGTGCAAGTTTCTCCACTATGCCATCTCGAGCGAAGATAACCCTCTAGAGATTCCAAGTGAGTCTAGCCGACGTCTGCTCCAGGTACAGTGGGGTCTTCCCTCCACCATCACCTTGGGAAAGAATCCTATAGTTTATGGCCACTAAGGTCACCAACATGAAAAAATATACCCGGGGGAACAATCTACGATCCGATACACACACAAAGGCAGAGTAACAAAGCTCAATCCCCTTGAAGGCTCCTTGACATAATCCAAGGTTTACCGACAAGTGACCCCAGGCTCCTCGACAATGGTCAATCCGATGTTTACCATTTTTAATATGTGTATATCTGCTACCATTCCCAATGAGGAAAGATTGATTACCTCACTGGTTAGGATATGATCTCGTGCTTGACTCCTTTAGGAGGAGCTTCCCAGAGCATACATGCAACAATTGGAATTTTTATTACCGCAAGATCGACTACTTGTTTGTTTTACTATCTTGGAGAGTTAACTAAAACCTATTCCAAGACACTAGCCTAAGCTATGTTGGTTGAAAGAGCCCTAAAAATGTAAAAATTAATAGATGAATTTTAATTAAGCGCTGTGTTATTTAGGCTATTATTACTCAAAGGGTAAATGGATATGAAACCAATGGTGTTATGACCTGACCCAAAACTGAATGCAATTGAATATGATAATGTAATCTTTTCAATTCGATGAATCCTAATTAAAGTATGGAGAGAGTTTCCATTCACTTCAAACAATGCAAAAAATTGATCACTAACAAATTCTCTAATGCACTAATTTCATCAAGAAAAACTAATGCAAATGAACTCCAAAACAATTTTTTTTATTTTTGTGTTTTTAAAACAAGCATAAAAAAATGTAAATTCAAATTAAAGAAACTGATCTAAATCTACGATTGATTTTTCAGAATGTAAACTATGCAATTGTAATCTATGCACAATTCACTCGAAAAGTATGCAAATGTAATCTATGAATATTTTTCACTCATATTCTGAAAATGAGAATTCTAATTATGCAAATGTGATCTATGCAAGAGAATTCTCAAACACAAGATGATTCTAATGTAATCTAAGAACCAATCAAGTGTAAGTAAAGAAAATTGGGTGAGAGTTCCAAAGATCAAAAATAAAAAATACTCAAAGGCGATTAACACTCATACACAATTTAGCCCCCCCAAGCGAATGAGGGAGAATTTTTTTTGCAAAAACAAAAGAAAAAAAATGCAAAATTGTGAAAAGACTGAGACAAACCTCCAAGTAATGACCAAAGGAAATCAACTTAATAATTTCTCAAAAAAGAGACTCAAAACACCCAATTAACTTAACGAAGATTGATGAGATGAAAAATTTGCTAAAAAGAAACTTATAAACAAGGCTTTTTGACAGAAAAATACAGATCCAAGTAGATGTTAAGAATCCTAAATTAAATCTAAACTTAAACTGGAAGAAGAAATATGGAGATTTCAAAAATTTTAACAGGGTCCGCAGGCCCCAGAGGCAACAGGTGTGGTCCCGCACTAGTTACTTAAGGAAAGTGCGAAGATGCCCACACTGTGTGTGAAGATAAAGTGCGGTCCCCAGAAAAATTCAAAAAAAATAAAAAAGACTTTAAACTTTTCAAAGAAAAGTAAACCTAAGCTACCCAGGCAAGTATACATCAATTAAAAACCAGAAAAAATCATTTTCTCAAGTCAAAACAAAGGAAAACCAAAAATAAAAAATTATTCCCCAGTGGAGTCGCCAATTTGTTGGCTGGATAAATCGATCTTGCAAACAAGACCGATCTCCCTAGTATTAGAAGATAGTCTAGCAACAAACAGACAATTAAATCTATCTTTCTCTAGATATATCACGATTTATAAGTAAATGCTACAAAGGTGTTACGATCCTACCTTGATCCAACGCTTGTTTGCAGTAGTCGTCCTTCAGTCGCCCGAAAGAGTTATCTTCAAAGAATTGCATTCACAAACAAACAAACATAAAATAGCACCTGCATAGCATATATTCATAAATCATATCTATTATGGTGATCAAGGAATCCATAAAATAAACAATCAAGTGACAACTTATTGAGAAAAACAAACTTATTTGTATTAACTTTGAAATAGTAAAAGAACCTTACAACCTTTTCAGCCTTGATGTTGAACATGTCTTCCCAGGGTCCGAAGTAGGAATTTCCTCTACTCTGATAGGTCTTACACTCTTCCAACCGAGATACTTACATGTATGTAATCTTTCCTCATAAAATCTCAGCTAAAGGAGTCTAAGTTCCAACAGCACTTTACCTCAAATAACACTAAAGCTTGAAATCCTCAATTGTTTAGTTGTTGTAACCCTTTGAGGCTGCCTAATGCCTCTTTTTATAGTGCAAAAGAGGAGGTTACAGTTCCACCTATGAAGGGATAGAATCCTCCTTCAAAGGGATAAGCTCCTCACATCAAGGGGTTAGCTCCTTAAGACATGGGATACATGAACCTGAAAAGAGCGGACTTGCCACCACAAGATTCCTTCCAGAAGTTTATAGAAATGACTGAAAGTGAGCTTTTTTAGTTTACTTGCGCCTTTTTAATCTTTTACAGGGGTCCACACCCTTAACACAGAGAAAGTGCAGTCAGGTATGCAAGAGACATGACCATTAGGTGCGGGACCGCAGGTAAGACAAAGAGAAAGTGCGATACCAGAGTTTTAGAGACTTTTGAGAGCTTTTCTCTTATTTTTAAGGCTTGACATGAGGAATTGATATTTTTAGACTTGCAAAGGAGGAAAGTATGAGTGATAATGAGCTCATACAGGCAATGAAATGTCAATGTGACAATTTTCAGTGCAATAGGGTGGTAAGCAGTTTCTTTGGATCGAATGCGATCCAGTAGTAAGGTGCCATGTGGAGGAGAGATAAAGGCACAAAACTACCCATTTCGCAAATCGTGTAATGATTAACGTTTGCAGTTTTAGATTTGTGATATCGTGTTTGGGTCATTAGATCTGGTAATATGTGTGCGAACAACGGAGATTAGTTAATGGATTTGCTTGGTATGTAGGGCGTGGGGCCCAGTAAATCTTATAGGTCTTGGTTCAAATAATACGTTCAAAACATAGTTTCAAACGTATAATCCAATGATAGGCGGATATGTGTTTACACAGCAAAATAAGATATTTACATGTGTTTTATAACCGTTGGGGTGGATTTTATAATATGATATTTTTTTAACCTATGGGGATATGGGCAGGATAATATAACACGTGGGGTAATATAATCAGAGGTTAAAAGTTAATAAGTGGGTTTTTGGGATATTTTAAATAAAGGAATTAATTATATATACGGGAAGGGATATTTTAAAGGGATTTAATACAATATGTTAAAAATTAACATGAAATGAATGAGAATGAATGAAAATACATAAAATAAACTAAGTAAAGTGTAACATAAACTTTTTTAAGCATAATGATTGTACCATTTAAACATTTACACTTAAAATTAGGATAAATTGTATTTTATGGATTTTTTGAGTGTTTTTGGATGGAATGAAATTAATTAAGAGGGGATTTTACTTTTTGTAGGAAAAAAAGGTGTTTTACTTAGGAAAAGGGATTATATTTTTGGAAATGGCGAATATGTTGAGGAAATGGGCTTTCATGAATGGAATCTAGTACTTTTATCCAATCAATTATTAAGCCTTGGGTCTGGTCCCAACAGAAGTCAGAGAAATGCTCTGAGCCTCTTTAACTGAAGGTTTTGAATATTGGATCATTGTGGGGGAGGGGAAATTAGTAATTTTCCAGATGATGCTTTATTGCATGCCTTGTACAATTGCTTTCTACCTACTCATCATTATTCTAACATTTTTTTACTTCATTTGCATGGGTGCATTTAAGCTTGCAACCCTAAATCCAATTTTCTTTTAAAGCATAAACTATCTAATTCTAACCTTATTTCATCCGAGGGCTCAGATTAAACTGTTGAGCTCCTCATTTATTCTCTAATTATCTACTGATTTGTCAAGTTTAAATAGTTTGACATATCTTTATTCTCTATCTAAAACATGAAATTCAAAGCATGAAAAATTTAAGATTAAACTATTTAACTCATCATGGATTATGGCATTTTGAACAATCTACACATAATCATTATTTTTGCAGTAAAAGTAAATAGTAGTGGCATTTTGACTTTCTCACTTTCATGTCTTATTTTTATCTCTTTTTTCTATTTTTGGGTTCATTTTTTATTCTTTTTGATGTTTTCTTTTCAAGTCCTTTGATATTTCTTTTAAGACTTTGACCCTCTTTTCATTTTTTATTTTTTTCAAAATATGGGAAAACAACTTGTAGAAAGAAAGGTATGTACATATTTACAAGAATAATCATAGTCAATTCAAAAATTATGAACTCTATTATTATAGGACCCTAACAGTGGCTCCACATGGGGATGGCATTTCCTCGTGAAATGTCAAGAACTTTGAGACTAGTAGCATTTGAATTTTGACTGAGTTGACTTTGTAAGTGTTATTCTGATCTGCAATTGTTCATACTTATGATATTTTACCTCTCAAATCTTAGGGCCTTCTCTTCTGGCTTCAAAGTTTTTAGCAAAACATCCAATCTAATCTAAAATCTTGCAATGTTATGTAAAATGGATAAAGTAAACAAAAATTAACTATTGGTTATTTCTGAAGAGTAATAGTGCTTCAACGTTCTACCATTGACTGGTCCACCTAGCAGATCTGATCCATCCATTTCTTTCAAAAAGAAAGAATTGTTACCTCTGTAACCATAAATAACATAAGGTCATTTCCATAAAAAATCAAATTTTCCATGTTTACCTTTTTCTTCTCTTCTTGAATCCCACTTTAACACTTTTTCACCAATGTAGAAATCATCTTCTTTACTCTTTCTGTCAAAATTTTTCTTTATCTTCTCTTGGATAGCTTGAGACTTAAGATAAACCTCTTCTCTTGTTTGTTGCAAGTGAATGTTTTGGTTAATACTTCTTTGAATGTCATTGGCCTCAACTTGTAACTCTCGAATTATCTTCATTACTGGTACTCCTAAGGAAGATGGAAAAACAACATCCAATACATAAACAAGCTGGTAAGGAGATGTACCAATAGATTTTTTAGTGGTAAGTCTATCTACCCATAAGGCATTAACTAACTTCTTGTTCCAAGTATTTTTGTTATCTTCTAATAATTTCTTGATGATGTTTACAAGGCTCTTATTGGAAGATTCAACAAGGCCATTACCTTGAGGGTAATATGTAGTAGAATGGCCTAGGGTAATGTGGTATTTATGGCAAAATTCAATCATATTTTTAGATTTGAATACAACTGCATTGTCAGTGATAATATTTTGGGGACATGCAAATCTTGAAAGTATGTTGCTTTCTAAAAAGGAGATAATGACAGTGTTAGTGGCTTGTCTAGAAGTTATGGCTTCAATCCACTTAGTAAAATAGTCAGTGGCTGTCATAATCCACTTATGTTGGGCTGATGATGGAGGGTGAATTTCACCAATGAAGTCAAGACCCCATTTTTGAAATGGAATTTCTATTGAGATAGGTTTTAAGGGCAATGGTAAGAGATTTTTCTTTCCCTAAAATATTTGACACTTATGACAAGAGGTCACATACCTTTTTACATCTGCAAACAAAGTAGGCTGGTAAAAACCAACTCTCAGAATTTTGTCTACAGTAATCTTCCAGTAGAGATGTCCTCCACAGTCACCTGCATGAAATTTTTCTAAGATTTTGTCAGCTTCTTCCTTAAGCAAACAATTAAGTAAAATTCCACTATGATCTTTCCAAAAAAGTGCATTGTCTAAGATAAAAAATCTTACTGCCTTTAGCTTTAAGAATATAGCTTTTTTTCTTGATAATCCAGGAGGAGCTTGTAAATTTAGTAATACAAATATAATATCTGCATACCATGGTGAGTCTAAAAAGGCTTCATTGATCTCTGGAGTCACCATCTCTTCCTGATCATCTACTTGGACAATAAAATTTATGTCTAGGGCATGACAATTTGATTCAGACACAAGTTTGGCTAAACCTTGACATTTTATAAGTTTAGTGGGTTTTATTTCTATTTCATATTCCAAAATTGTGGCAATCCACTTGCCTCTTTTACTATCAAGACCATTCTGTGTTAAAATGTCTTTTACAACTGCATTTGGAACATACACAATGATGTGTGAGTAAATAATATACACTCTAAAGTCTTTAATGGCCTTTACCAAAGCTAGGGTCTGTTTCTCCATGATATTGTACTTTAAAGTAGCATCTCTAAATGTCTTGCTAAAGAAAGAAATGGGTTTCTTGTTGAGATTCAACAAGATGATGAAGTTTAGTGAAAATCAATCACCTTCATTAAGTGGGCCCGCAGGCTATTTTTAGGTGTAAGTCTATTTTTAGACATGGTGATCATATTTCAAAAGTTGCAGGATGTTATTTGTGAATGGTTGGTTAATTTGGAAAAATAGATGAAATTCTATTTTTAGAATATTGGGCGAAGTCTATTTATAGATCGTTTATCTAAAAATAGATGTGTCGATTATTATTAGCCCTTAATAATAATTAGACTCTAAATATCAAATTATTCTCTTGGAGCACTTATTTCAGTATACAGATTTGGAAAATCAGTGGGCTGAAGTAATTACGCAATTCCTAGGGTTTATGGTGGCTCATGCATGGAGGACTCAGTTAGAACTGAAGTGGCAAAGTTATGATAGAGTTGGAAGAGTAGTTACAGGAGTTGTTATTCAGTTTAACTCAGTTAATGGAGTTAAACTCAATTGAGCTAGTTGTATCTAGTCTAACTGAATGATACACTAGTGAGAGTTAAGTGAATTAGTTAGTTAATTAATTCACACCTAATAACTCACTAACAACTGAACAGAAACAACAGTTAACTACAGTGCATGTCAGTTCCAGTGGAGACCCAGTAGAGAGGTAGGTGAAAGGGTGAGATGGACTATCCGTTGTGACTATAGTGATGCATTCAATGCATCTGACACACATTGGAGTTGCCAATGAGGATTGCGTAGTCAAGGCAAGGTAGATTCGAATTCATTCATGGGTCTTATTTAGTAGGGATTGCGCAGTGTAGGTAGGCTATCAGGGGGCAAGAAATCGATGCATGGATTTGCAGATTTCTTCATGTTAGTGTGTGACGATTGATTGTACTGAGAGCTTGATGTACTAAGCTTTGTATGAGATCGTTACATGATCTCCATGATACATAATATATGATAGTTGGGGTTTTTAGCTTTTGGCTTTCCCGTTAAAAAACTATGTTATGTGTGATCGTTTTGATTGCTTCATGTGTTTGAAATTGAGTTTTAAATTTCCGCAAAAGATTAATAGTGGAAGGATTTTGTATTTAGAAAGAAGATAAATATTGTTAGATCAGGAGAATTTGGATATATACATGCATATGTTATATAATTTCTACATGGTATCAGAGGAGTGTTAATTCTTGAAGATTTCAATTGTGAATAATTGTTGAGTTTGTGCTGGTGGACAATTCAAATTTGTTGCAGAAAATTCTTGGTGCGACAATTGAGTATACATTCAAATGTCTTTCAATGGGTTATGATTGGAGTATGCCCTTGATGGTAGCTCGAATTACATAGCTTGGAAGGATATGATGGAGGCGATGCTGGAAGATAATGGACTGAATGAGTTCATCGATAACGATGTTCCTAAGCCTGGTTCTAGCGATGCTGCATTACTTGACGCATGGCAAAAGAAGGTAGCAAAGATAAGAAGAATTCTGTTGGAAGGTGTGAAGGAACATATTGTGTCTAGCCTTCACGGAAAATCCACTCCATTTTTAATGTGGAAGGATTTGATAGATTTGTTCCAAATTAGCAGCGAACAGAGGAAGTTGGCGCTGAAAGATAAGCTCAGAAAAATAAAAATGGAGAAGGGCGACAGTATTCCAAAATATCTCACGAAGTTTGTCCACTGCAGGGATGAACTGTGAAGTGTGGGGATTATTGTTGATGATGATGACTTGTTGAGCTTGGCTCTCCTTGGGCTTTCGAAGAGT
Source organism: Pinus albicaulis (assembly GCA_034641835.2). NCBI lineage: Eukaryota > Viridiplantae > Streptophyta > Pinopsida > Pinales > Pinaceae > Pinus > Pinus albicaulis. The sequence goes on along the minus strand of CM076575.1, from coordinate 1,849,985 downwards.
TGGCATAGCTACGAAGACTCTATCAATGGATGGGAGAAACTGCCGGGTTGGGAGCAACTTTGGTCGGATCTTGTGCAGGAGGAGAAAAGGCAAAGTACCAGGGATGACTCTTCATCGAAGAATGAAGATGCAGAGAACTGTGCTTTGGCTGCCAAATCAAGGAAGGGGAAGGGGAAGAAATCCCATCCAAAACCCGAAGCTAAAGGAAAGAAGCAGGATTTGTCCAAGGTGAAGTGTTTTCATTGTCACGAACATGGGCATTTAGCCACTAACTGCCCACAAAAGAAGAAGAACAAGAAGGTTGCTGGAGCTGCAGCGGGTGAGGCCTTAGCCTAGCAATTTGAACTTGCTTTCTCTTTGATCACATGCTTGGTTTCAAGCTTAATGGGATCGGTGTGGTATCTCTATAACGGTGCGTCTTTCCATATGACAGGAGAAAAGGAGTTGTTTAGTGACTTGGAGGAGAAGGATCTCCAAATGCATATAGAGATGGGCGACGATGCTCGATACAGTGCGACTGGCATTGGGACCATTACCTTTGAGAGGAAGTCAAGTAAACCATTTATGTTAAAAGATGTTATGCATGTTCCAGGTCTGAAGAAGAACTCGGTCTCGGTCGCAATGTTGGAAGACAGAGGTTATGACGTTGTTTTTAGCGATGGAAAAGCTTTCCCGCGACATAAAAAAATGGGTCAAACCAAGAGGATAGGGATTCAAGTTAAGAATCTCTACAAGCTGGAGGTAGATGGCTGCGCTGCAATTATGGGCAAAGCAGAAGAAGTGGTGAGCCGGGATGAGGGTGAATTATGGCACATGATATTGGGCCATCTTCACCATGGCACTTTGAAGATTTTGCAGCAGATTTCTACTAGAATTCCCAAGGGTACTCTTGCACAGTCAGATCAGTGCAAGGGATGTACTATGGGTAATTTTGTGAAGACCACCTTTCATGAGAAGGAGAATCGTGCTTTGGTGATCCTATAGAGAATTCACACAGACGTGTGTGGACCTTTCTCGGATGCTTCAACAAAAAAACACATGTATTATGTTATATTTGTTGATGAATATTCTCGTAGATGTTGGATCTTCTTCATGCAGAAGAAGAGAGAAACATTCTCAAAGTTCTGTGAGTTTAAATCATTGGTGGAGAAGGAGTTGGGGAAGAAAGTGAAAGCTCTACGGAGCGATAATGGTGGTGAATATATCTCTAACGAATTCAAAGACTTCTATAGCAAAGAAGGAATTCGAAGAGAACTCATAGCACCTCATAACCCACAAAAAATGGGGCCGCGGAGAGGAAGAACAGAACGATCATGGGTGTTGCACGAGCTATGTTGCATGACCAGGGCCTACTGATGCACTTGTGGGCGGAAGCATGCAACACTGCGGTTTATGTGCAAAACCGTTGTCTTCATAGAGTACTTGGCATGAGTACACCTGGAGAAGCTTTTACTGGTAAGAAGCCTGATATTTCTCATTTGAAGGTTTTTCGCTCATCTGTTTACATTCATGTGACAAAGGATGCCAGGAAGAAGCTGGAGCCAACTGCAGAAGTTGGGATATTTGTGGGGTACACAGAAAAACCCCATAATTATCGTGTGTATTTGCCAGACAATTGGATGATTGTGGTGCGACGGGATATAAAATTCAATGAGGTGAAAGCCATGAAGTTGTTGCTTGAGAGGGAGCTACACTTGCATGCTGAGGAGGAACTTCTTGTTCCAAAAGATGAGCCTCTAGATGTGGATCAACCACAAGAGGAGATTCATGGAGTGGAGGATTCCACTCATGCAGAACCAAACATCAGACAAGGCAGAAAGCGTACCATAGAAGCTGAGAGACTGAAGCTTGATGCGGCATATAATGTAGGAGTCCCTACATCACAGCGCAGACAAAGACAGTCACCTGACCGATTTACTGGATACATGGCTCTCATGAGAAAGTGTATCGTGACAGAGCCATCTTCTTTTGAAGAAGCAGTGCAGGAGCCCACATGGGTAGATGCCATGGTGGAGGAGTATGACTCCATTGTCAGAAACAGTGCTTGGGAGATTGTTCCAAGGCTGATGGGTAAATCATTTGTAGGATCAAGATGGATCTACAAGGTAAAGCAAGTTGCTGATGGGAGCATCGAGAAGTATAAGGCAAGAATTGTTGCCCGGGGCTTCTCACAGATCGAGGGGATTGATTATGAAGAAACCTTTGCACCTGTCGCACAGTATTCTTCCATAAGGACCATCCTTGCTCTCTCAGCGCAGATGGGTTGGCACATTCATCAGGTGGATGTGAATACTGCGTTCCTTAATGGGATCATTGAGGAAGAGGTGTAAATTGAGCAACCTGAAGGATTTAAGATCTTCAGCAGCGATTTGCATGTGTGTAGACTCAAAAGAGCACTGTATGGGCTGAAGCAAGCACCAGGTGCTTGGTACACACAGATCGACAGCTATTTCACTAGAGTTGGCTTCACCAAGAGTGAGGCGGATGCAAACCTATACCAAATTGTGTGGAGGGTAAGCTTTTAATCATTGTTATTTATGTTGATGATTTAATACTAACGGGTGATGAGCAGTTGATACACTCATGCAAGGCAGATCTTGCAAAGGAGTTCGAGATGAAGGATTTGGGCCTCCTTCATTATTTCCTTGGATTGGAAATATAGCAGCGGGAAGGTGAACTGTTTGTGTCTCAAGGCAGGTATTCTCAGGAGATACTTGAGAAGTTTCACATGCAAGGCTGCAAGCCTATTGATACTCCTCTTCCAGGAAATTGGAGGAAAGAGGATGCTACATCGGTAGAGGTAGTGGATGCCACTGTTTATCGACAAACGTTGGTGGGTTCGCTCATGTATTTAGTTAATACAAGACTAGACATATGCTATGCGGTGAACCAACCTTCACAAGCGATGGTTAAGCCTACTAAGCTCTTTTGGAAGGCAGGCAAGCATGTCCTGAGGTATCTCAGGGGCACATCTGAGTATGGCTTAAGGTACAAATATATGGATGAGGTGAAGTTGCATGGCTTCACGGATGCAGATTGGGCAGGCAGCCCAACGGACAAAAAGAGAACATCAGGAGGGGTTTTCAGTATTGGATCTACAAAATTTTCTTGGTACAACAGGAAAAAAAGATCCGTGGCACTGATTTCAGCGGAAGCAAAATACATGGCAGCAAGTCAAGCTGCATGTGAGGCTATTTGGATGAGGAAGATCTTGGTCGGTTTGTTCGGTTCACATTTAAATCCTACAGTGATACATTGTGATAATAAGAGTTGCATTAAACTCTCGATTAATCCTGTTTTTCATGATAGATTTAAAAATATTTATATCTAGTATCATCATATCAGAGATTGTGTGCAGCGGAAGATCATGTTGCTTCAGTACATTCCTATGGAAGATTAGGATGCAGACATTATGATGAAGGTGCTTGATAGGAGAAAATTTGAATACCATAGAGGCAGGATCGGGGTGAAGGATAATCCCTATCTTGTTGAGAGGGAGTGTTGAGATTCAACAAGATGATGAAGCTTAGTGAAAATCAGTCACCTTCTCTAAGTGGGCCCGCGGGCTATTTTTGGGTGTAAGTCTATTTTTAGATATGGTGATCATATTTCAAAATTTGTAGGATGCTATTTGTGAATGGTTGGTCAAGTTGGAAAAATAGATGAAATTATATTTTTAGAATATTGGGTGAAGTCTATTTATAGATCGTTGATCTAACAATAGATGTGTTGATTATTATTAGCCCTTAATAATAATCAGACTCTAAATATCAACTTATTCTTTTGGATCACTTTATTTCAGTATACAAATTTGGAAAATCAGTGGGCTGAAGGAATTACACAATTCCTAGGGTTTATGGTGGTTCATGCATGGAGGACTCAGTTAGAACTGAAGTGGAAAATTTATGACAGAGTTGGAAGAGTAGTTACAGGAGTTGTTATTCAGTTTAACTCAATTAATGGATTTAAACTCAGTTGAGCTAGTTGTATCTAGTCTAACTGAATGATACACTAGTGAGAGTTAAGTGAATTAATTAGTTAATTAATTCACAACTAATAACTCACTAACAACTGAATAGAAACAACAGTTAACTACAGTGCATGTTAGTTACAGTGGAGACCCAGTGGAGAGGTAGGTGAAAGGGTGAGATGGACTATCCATTGTGACTATAGTGATGCATTGAATGCATCTGACACACATTGGGGTTGCCAATGAGGATTTAAAAATCAAGGCAAGGTAGATTCGAATTCATTCAGGGGTCTTCCTCAGCAGGGATTGCGCAGTGGAGGCAGGCTATCAGGTGGCAAGAAATTAGTGCACGGATTTGTAGATTTCTTCATGTTAGTGTGTGACGATTGATTGTACTGAGAGCTTGATGTACTAAGTTTTGTATGATATTGTTACATGATCTCCATGATACATAATATATGATAGTTGGGGTTTTTAGCTTTAGGCTTTCCCATTAAACAACTGTGTTATGTGCGATTGTTTTTACTGCTTCATGTGTTTGCAATTGAGTTTTAAATTTCTGCAAAATATTAATAGTGGAAGGATTTTGTACTTAGAAAGAAGATAAATATTGTTAGATCAAGAGAATCTGGATATATACATGCATATGTTATATAATTTCTACACTGCTCATAGCCTTGGTCATTTTTCTGCAGTAAAACTGCAGCAATAGTGTGTTCTGAAGCAAAAGAGAAGATAATAAAATCCTTCTTAAAATCAGGACTTATAAGGATTGGAGTTTTTGTTAAAGCTTGTTTAATTGATTCAAAAGATTACTTGGCTCAATATTCCATTTAAGTACTGAGTAATTTTTAAGCATATTGTTAAGCTCTTCGATTATTTCAGCTAAATTTGAGATGAATCTTCTAAGAAAGTTAATTTTACCTAGAAAACTTGTAACTCTTTAATGTTTCTAGGAGGACTAATGTTAAGAATGGTCTCTGTTATGGCAGGGTCTATTCTAATTCCTTCTTTAGATATTATGTGTCCAAGTAACTTACCTTCTTCTAATCCAAATAAAGTTTTCTTAGGGTTTAGAGAGATGCCAAATTTCCTACATTTAAGAAAGTCTTGCCTAAGATGATCTAAGTGTTCATAATCAGTCTTTGAGAAAACAATAATGTCATCTAAATAAATTACTAAGAATTCATGAATTTCATTTGAAAAGGCTATATCCATAACTCTTTGAAAAGTAGCTCCTGCATTCATTAACCCAAAAGGCACTTTTACATATATAAAAGTGCCACATGGAGTAGTAAAATTAGTTTTAGCTTGATCCTCTAGTTGGACTAAAATTTGGATGTATCTTGAAAATCCATCTAAAAGTGAAATCCTAGAAGAACCAACTACCCTCTGTAAAATGTGATCCTTTTTTGGTAAATGGTAATTGTCTTTTAAGGATACCTTATTTAAATTTCTAAAGTCAACACATAATATAATTTCTCCTATCCTTTTCCTGGTGGGAACTAGATTAGAAACCCAATCAGAATATCTGATTGGTGCAATTATTGTGGCCTCATACATTCTTTTTACCTCTTTTTCAATTAAAGGCATCAAAACAGGATTGATCCTTCTTAACTTTTGTTTAAAAGGCTTTTGGTCCTCTTTTATAGGGATTTAATGTTGTATTATACTGGTGTCATAGGATTTTAGGTCCTCATAACTCCAAGCAAAAGCATCTTGAAATTCCTTAAAAAGAGCAATATATTTTTCTTTTTCTTCCTTAGTTAAAGCTTTGGAAAGTTTATTCATTTTAGGTTTTAAATCTGTACCAATGTTACATTCCTCAATATCAGATCTAAGTGGCTCCATTTTGGGTTTCCTTGCAACATCATTGGAGTCAAATAAATCTTCTAAAGGAGTTAAGCCTTTTGGTAAAAAGTTATCTTTTAAGTTCAAAATATCAGATTCACTATCAGCTATCTCTTCAATTTCTACTTTTTCTAGTTATCTATGTTTGATTGACTAAATTTAGTAGGTTTTGAAAACTTTAATTTATTTACATCTATGTTATTCAAATCAATTTCACTATCTAAATTCTAGTCTAATGTACAGTCTGTGTCTATTTTACAATTATGAAATTCACCTTCATTGTTCATAAAATGGTAAATTTGTTGATCTTGTGAGAAAATTTGCCAATATTTAAGATTATCTGGAATTATTGGTCTGTGTTTGACTTCTGAAGTATACCTATGATTTGGCTAGAATGGCAAATTACAAGTACTAGCAAAAGTTTCTAGAGAGTGAGCTTGTATGTTTTGTTTTCTTGGTATTGCAGAAAAATTACATTTTAAAAGTTCATCTATCAAATCTAACACAGTTTCTCTATATCGGCTTAATCTTGGATTATAAACAGAATAATCTCAATTTATTTGTTTTACAATCAACTCTGAGTCTCCCATTATTGATACTCTCTTACCTCCTAAAGTTTTGATAATCTGCAATCCTAAAATGAGAGCTTCATATTTAGCCATGTTATTGGTACATTTGAAATTAAGTCTGAAAGCATGGCCTTCTGCATGATTATTTTCCATATTAGTTATCCAAACTCCTGCTCCTGCTCCTAGATTATTGAATAAACCATCAAAATCTAAATGCCATAATGATTCATGAAAGACATTGTTGTAGAGGTAAATCCCCTCTACGGATAGAGGCGATCCCTACTAGCCCAGATCGGGTCTAGCAACAATCGTATCACGCTAAGGTGCAAATTCCTAATTGCAATAAACCAAATGGAAAAGAAGGCTTACCTTGAATCCAACGCTGTTGTTTTTAGAGAAGATAGCACTCCCATTCCCTTGCTCCGGTAGATCACAATCCTCACGCTCACTGCGATCGAACACCTGCACACGCAAGAAACACGACAAACACAAGCATAAAATCCAATATATGCAATTATGTATCAGTCAGAGAAGACACAACTCATGATCATAATGAAAAATATGAGTGGAACCATAACCAAAGTCGCTTATCATTAATTCATACAAAGGAAAATACAACCTGGCTCTGACGCTGAATCCTCCTTCGGCGGGTCGTCAGCGGAATACGTCTCAGTAAAGCTTTTCGGGAGTGGGGACAAGCCTGTCTCTTCGATTGTCAATCTCCTTGCTACTGATTTGGCTCTATGAGGACTATTTCAACATTCTTTAGGCTATCAAGGCTCTTGGAGATTAAACCATTTAGCCCTTCAGCCATGCAACCATTCAGCTATTCAGCTATTCAGCCTTTCAACCATTTAGCCCCCTCATCAATGGATGAAGGCTATATTTATAGAGGAGAGGAGGAGGTTGGGATCCCTACAATAGTGGAAGGGAGGCCTTATCCCTTGGGAAGTTCCACATAAGGTGGAAACAAGAGGCCAAAGGAGGAAGGCCGTGTTTATTCAGTCGAAACCACTCCTCATGACTCATCCACGAAGTTGTTGTAATCGAAACTTCGCCTCTTTTTTAAAAAAAATTTCCATAAGCATATTGGCGCGAGTTCTTAAATAGGACAGAGCGCCAATTGGCGCAGGCTCAGTGTTAATTTTCCTCATTGGTGCGAGGACATAACGGGTTACCAGTGCCAAGGCAAAAACATGTGTTTTTAGGGGTCTGCTCAGGAAATGATCAACAAAAGGAATGTTGCCCTCATGGCAAGGGATTCAATGATGGTATTTGCAAGGCATGACACTGCTTATTGGTCACATAAATGACCCTCCAATGGGTGAGATGGGGATTGCAGGGATGGTGAAAAATTACAGTGTAATAGATGCCCCCTAAAGCATGAGGCCCAAAAGAGAGAGAGGGGTGAAATGCTTTACGAGAACGTGTCCAACTGAAAACACTGCCGTCGGAAAACCTGCGTAGACAAACACAACTGATATCTCAAATACATGATACATGTGGTATGGGCGCAGCCATCCATAATAGAGTATACAATAATCTAGATCCAAGGCATGGACGCAGCCATCCATTAAGGATCGATAAATAAACTCAGGTATGGTCACAACCATCTAATCAATGAGTCATGTAACCAATCATAATAATCCACAAAATCGCAGCCTGGATTCTAACGGACAAAATCCAGGGTCTTGCGCTCCATCTCGACCCGAATAGAGTACAAGTCCAAGCATGTGAATAAGTGAGCTGAAGTCGAACATGCAAGAACATCGTCTGATTACCAGCCAATGATGAAAGTTGTTAACAGACGCAAAAGGAACCCCTAATAATTCCAATTGCCCTCAAGGTACTATAGGTAAAATCTACGGCATGTGAATCAGTGAACTGGCATCGAACACGCGTAGAATCACTCGATCGGAGGCCAATGATGAAAACCTCATGTCGAACGCGAAGAACCTGCCATTGAGGCATGCAGGCTCCAAGGTACCAAAAGGGAGTCTCTAGATCAGCTTCCTGGATAATGATCTGAAGTTGACAGGAAGTGACCTTGATCGAAGGTGGGCCATAGTGTTTCCCACATCATTGACACGAGACAGAGGAACATAATTTTTGTGAATCATGACTAGATGAGAGTCAGAGGAAGGTTGAAACTGTAGAGGTCAACTTCTCTTGAACATATTGGCGGCACGACAGTGGATTTGGCAGTATTTGACATCAAAAGATCAGAGGTCATGATGATGAGGCAAAGAGAAGATGAGAGGTCAAAAGGGATCACCCAAACCCACGGAGGCAAGTGGAAAACGAGATGAGATGTTCCCAACCCGACACGAATGCAGACAAGTGCCATGTTCAAGAGTGACATACTGTTGACACGACGATGATACTGGTTCCATTTTTCCCCCACCGTTTCTGGAGAGTACCTCTTTATTTTTACACAAGCTTGAAGAGGATACCATATGCTTGTCATATAAGTCCGTCCTTCGGACGAATCCATCCTAGTACATTTAACGAGCCCTAGGAAGGAGAAACTCGAATATCGTCATTACGACTGAATCTGATGTCATCAGGGTTTAATGAGTCTGAAAAAGGAAGAACTTGGCGTCTTTTCATGTTTAGAGAGTTTGAAAAGATAGCAGAAAAGTAAACTCCAACAATCCCTTTTCGTAAATAGTTCCTCAGATCCGAAAAGGTATAAAACTATGTCTGAGAAAACCTCTTCGTCGCGATAGGCTAGGGTATTCCTTTTTCGTAAATAATCTATCCCAGCCCGAAAAAGGGGTAAACGTATACTAGGTAGATGTCATTTCTCAACCAATTTAACGAGATCAAAACGACAAGCGACTCGGCAATCTTTTCATGTTTAGAGAATCAGAAAAGAGCTGAAAGTTGACTCCTCCTGGAGGAATGAGTGGTATAAAGGGTAGCAACTGGTTCCGGTAATGGTGGAACTGCTCAAAACAAATAAAGGTCAAGAGGCTGGCTAACAAGACCACTCATTGCAGCGGTTCCTCAGGAATGGGTAACACAATCAAGTGAAGGAATATGATCGGCCAAGTAGATAGTGACGATGGAGTGAGAAAACCAAGGCTCATTTGGCAAAAACAAGCTGACAAAATGGCAATCACAAGAGGTAAAATGGGAATGGTTTCATTTTTACACAAGCTTGAAATCAGGAAACTCTGCTTGAATTTGGTTTCATTTTTACACAAGCTTGAAACAAAGATAAACTATGCTTGAAACTGGTTTCATTTTTACACAAGCTTGAAACAGAAATAAACTATGCTTGAAAAAAAAAAAAATTAAGCATGCCCCCAGCATGGTGACTCAATTCAAGGTACATGCCCCCCAAGCTTCAGTCCATATGAAAGGCAGATGGAGTGAAGGTTCAAGTTATGAGATCAAGAGAAAGACTCGACTGGGATTTTATGAGATCTTATCAAAGACTCGAATTGAATGGGAACATGTTTCATTGTTTTAACGAGGTTGACACATTAAAAGAACTATCCTCAGGACACCTTGTTTCATGGTTTAAGGAGCTTGGCACAAGAAAAGGAACTCTGCTCTGACAACCTTGTTTCATTTTTTAAGGAGCTTGACACAAGACAAGGAACTCTACTCTGACAGACCTTGTTTCATGGTTTAAGGAGCTTGACACAAGCATATGTACCATGCTCTGACTAGCTTGTTTCATTTTTTAAGGAGCTTGACATAAGAAAACGAATTGTGCTATGAGCGACCTCATCATAATGAATAGGAAGTCATTGCTTCCAAGAGTTCCACTCCCGATGGAAGGAAAACATCATGGAAGTCAAGACCCAATGCCCCCAGCACCTGATGCACAATGGCACTATCACTGGGTACAGGCATGGGGTAGGTAGCCACATAGTTGACCTGTGGTGGGGCAGATACAATGGGTGGATAAAAAACAAGAAGGGATGATGGCGGGCCAGTTTCTACATCAGGACCAAAGAATGAAAGCTGATCAATGGTCACGATCCATCCTTCATGTGGGAAATAGAACACATGAAAAAGGGAGGAGACAAGCGCTCCTATGGCATAGGTGTAATCGCACCCCAAAAGAAAATTGAAATCCAAGGGGCCTGGAACAACCATCACGTCCATATGGACGATTTTACCTCCCAAAGTAACAGGTAACCTTGGAAGGATCCCTAATGGTTGACTTGTTCTTCTGTTAAAAGCCAACAGATTCTGCGTAACAGGCACAAGCGGCGGCGAACAAAAAGCTTTCCAAGTAGTTGAGGATAAAATACTAACAGACGTCCCTTCGTCTATAATGGTGCTGGGTACGACCAAACCAAAGGCCTGTACCGTTATCTCGAAAGGCACATAAGATGGAAGGCGGTATCCCAAAAATCGATTCCAATCAAAAGAAGCGACCAAACTACTCGGAGGGGCTACCATCGAACCAAGATGTTCTTCCCCTGGTGTTACGGAAGAAGAAGGAGCATCCTCCACGACCTCCATCTCGAAGGCAAGAGGAGTATCCTCCAGGACCTCCATCACGGGAGTCGGAGGAGCAACTTCTTGAGGTATAGGGACATGAGAATCTTTCTCCAAATCTGAGGAATCTGAAGAAACAAGAAGAACCTGAGGGGTGTGAGGTCCACTCTTAACGAAAAAGACCTGGTGCACCGTAGACGGGGCCAACTCAACAGATCCCATGACCAATGGTTGGTCAGGAACAGATTCTTGAATTTGAATTTCTGGGGGAGCGGGATCAACCAAGGATGACTCTTGACCAGTCGTAGAATCAGCTGGTGGAGGACTCAAAGAAAGCCGATTATAACCAGCTGGAAGGCATGGTGTAGAACCGGTTAAATTGTCCAAAACTCGTTTGGTTTCATCCATGTACAGACAAAGGTGAATGGCATGGTGCCCTTCACACAAATTACAGGGATTGGTAATCTTACCCTGCTTCTTAGGAGCCTTACCAGCACCAGTTGAAGACGTGCCCCCAACTTGTCTCCCGGAAGCCAAAGGCAATGACGGACGACCATTGGACCATACTTCGAGCACCTTGGGAATGTCAGGGCAGTCTCGAAGAAGATGATCTCCCGTGCACAACATGCAAGGGAACTTGACTTTCTGCGGAGGGTTGGGAGGTTTATCAATGGAAGGCTTCTTAGGCGCAATAGCCGCAGAGCTAGCCTCTCCTTTATCAGACTTCTTCTTCTTTATCTTCTTCTTCTTCTTCTTATCCACCTGGTTACTCAAATCCAGACTTTCACCAGGTGAAGTAGAAGAGGAGGACGCAGAAACAGGCGAAGAAGGGGAGAGGTCCACCTTGGAATCAACATGATGTTTTTCAGGTGGAGGAACTGATTGAACAATAGCCGGGACATTCGGGACCACAAAGGTTGAAAATAACCAAACAGGCAACCCAACAGTTAACCCAGGAAGGGACAACGTTGCCATATAAGGAGCGCCAACATTTCCAAAAGGAGGAAAAGGACTAGGATTTCCTTTGGAGGGGATTCCTTGGTTGGTGAACTCCGAAAAAGTGGCCATCAGAAACGACTTTCAGAACAACACCCTAAGGAAACTAACTTTAACCAGGAATATTTTGTGGGCAGTTAATTTTTAAAACATTGAAACAAAACTCTGTTGTTTCATCTTTTAAGAGTCGAGAAACATGAAAAAGGTGACTCTATCACTTTCAGATTGGAAACAAGCGTGAAAGGACAACCACTTGATGAAATTTTCAAATTTAAAGAGTTAGAAAAGATCAAAATGACTACTCAGGAATTCTAGGCAAAGGGTGTACCAAATAACCGTGAACTGCGATATACACCTTAGTTTTAAAATGAAAGAGAAATCAACCAAGGACTTAACGTACATGCAGGCAATCTCCCCGAATGATGTGTCCAGTGTATCACGGGTATAGGGCGGCAGACTCGGCTTCCTATGGATAAAGGATAGCAACCTAGTGGGGTCTCCCTTTATATATGCGACGGTATGGGGAGCACAAGTCTGTACTAGTGTTGTTTAAAGCCAAGAGGCGAACGACAGCTACTAGGTTTAACGACGCTGGAACACGTCTCTAACCTAGACCTCTAAATGTTTCATTAATGTTTCAATGCTTCCTTAGGTTAATTGAAAAAATTTTAACGTTAATCTTCAATTATGTTTTAGTTTCAAGGCCCTACCATATGTCATCTGACAATCTCCTATATGCAGCTATATGATAAAAGAAATCTTTTCAATTCGATGAATGCTATCTAGTTAAGGGAAGAGCTTCAAACAATGATGCAACAAACAACAATACTGAAAATGAAATTTTTTCCAAACTAGATGAATTTCACTATCCAAAAGTAATTCCAAACATTCAACGATGCAAATAATGCAATGTAATCTATGCAAAATCCTTTTTTTCGAAAACTATGCAATTGTAATATATGCACAATTTCCTTTTTCTTTTCAAATGGTAAGAATGCACTCAATGCATTTTTCGATGAAATGAGAATCTACTTAATGCATGCTTTTAATGAAAGAGAATGCACTCAAAGCGATTTTTAGCTTTCAATCATTAAACAATGTGATCTAAGTTCAATGATAAATCTCAAAAAATACTTTTCAATGCAATGTGATCTAATGCATCTTAACAAAAGAAAACTTTGAGATGAAAACTAAATAAACACAAATGTTCTTAATGAAGGATGAATGAAAAAGAGATGTAAACAAACACTAAGAATGAAATCGTTGTTTCAAAACACTTTGTAACGAAATTCCTCAAAAGGTGACAAGACATATGAAGTCAAACACAAAGAGGACTTCCAAAGAAAGAGATCAAAACAAGGCATTTATTCCATTTTACATCAAGAAATCATGGCAAGAATACATTCCAAACAATAAGCAATGTAATCTATGCTCATACAGAGGAAATACCGGAAGGGAAAGACACACTGGTGAAGGATTTAGGGAAAAAGTCTCAATTTTCACACACCCTGAAATTGGCACGACTTTATCATTGACAACTAGCGTAAACTGGCGCGACTTGCTCACTGACAACTAGCGCCAATGGAAAATTGGCGCGGGTTGCTAACTGACAACAAGCGCCAATGCCTGAAAATGAAAAAACAAATAATTTCTCCCAACCAAGACCAGACTCACCACTTCAAGCAGAATCTAAAACAAACCCAGAAGCAAAGTACTGACCAAAAGACACTTCCGAACAAGGGAAAACCCTAGCACCTACAGGAGATGGCGCAACTGTCTGGCTATAATCCGTGCTATACAGGGGATGGCGTGAGTGATGAACTAGAAACCTGCACCAATTGGTGCAACTGTTAGGTTGGAAACCACGCCAATCAAGCCAACCATGAAAAGATGAAAATTTGGAAAAACAGAGGTAAGATTTGATCCTCTGGGGGCTGAACAGGGGTTTTACACCAGGAAAAAATGAACCAAAAGAGCTGATCAAGCAAGCAAAGTCAAGAATCAACTGAAAAGACAAGACAATACTCCAAATCAACGTCTCCCCAGAAGAGTCACCAATTTGTTGTAGAGGTAAATCCCCTCTGCGGACAGAGGCGATCCCTACTAGCCTAGATCGGGTCTAGAAAAAATCGTATCACGCTAAGGTGCAAATTCCTAATTTCAATAAACCAAATGGCGAAGAAGGCTTACCTTGAATCCAACGTTGTTGTTTTTAGAGAAGATAACACTCTCGTTCCCTTGCTCTGGCAGATCACAATCCTCACGCTCGCCGCGATCGAACACCTGCACATGCAAGAAGCACGACAAACACAAGCGTAAAATCCAATATATGCAATTATGTATCAGTCAGAGAAGACACAACTCATGATCATAATGAACAACATGAGTGGAACCATAACCAAAGTCTCTTATCATTATTTCATACAAAGGAAAATACAACCTGGCTCTGACACTGAATCCTTCTTCGGTGGGTCGTCAGCGGAATATGTCTCGGTAAAGCTTGTCGGGAATGGGGACAAGCCTCTCTCTTCGATCGTCAATCTCCTTGCTACTGATTTGGCTCTATGAGGACTATTGCAACATTCTTTAGGCTATCAAGGCTCTTGGAGATTAAACCATTCAGCCCTTCAGCGATTCAGCTATTCAGCCATTCATCCATTTAGCCATTCAGCCCCCTCATGAATGGATGAAGGCTATATTTATAGAGGAGAGGAGGAGGTTGGGATCCCTACAATAGTGGAAGGGAGGCCTTATCCCTTGGGAGGTTCCCCATAAGGTGGAAACAAGAGGCCAAAGGAGGAAGGTCGTGGTTATTCAGTCAAAACCACTCCTCATGACTCATCCACGAAGTTGTTGTAATCGAAACTTCGCCTCTTTTTTTAAAAAAATTTCCATAAGTAGATTGGCGCGGGTGCTCAACTGGGATAGAGCGCCAATTGGCACGGGCTCAGTGTTAATTTTCCTCATTGGCGCGAGGACATAATGGGCTACCAGTGCCAAGGCAAAAACAGGTGTTTTCAGGGGTCTGCTCAGGAAATGATCAACAGAAGGAATGTTGTCCTCATGGCAAGGGATTCAATGATGGTATTTGCAAGGCATGACACTGCTTATTGGTCACAGAAACGACCCTCCAATGGGTGAGATGGGGATTGTAGGGACGGTGACAAATTACTGTGTAACATACATTTTCACTATATGGTGTTTTGTTTTTGTCTTTTAGTTCAGTTTTTATTTCATTATTAGTTTCAGAGTTACATACGATGAATGAATCTAGGTCAGTAGGTGTAGTGTAAATTGGGTAATTTCTTGGTCTTTCTACACTACTCACCATATATTTCATTGATGTTTCCCTATAGAGTTTCTTTGGTTGGCCAAAAACTGATATGGTTGCATATGACATGTCCAATTGTAGAGATCCCTGTAATTTTTCTCCACATGAGCAAGATAAGAGAATTCCATATTTAGGTGGGATATTAGCTACTACAATGTCCATGAGTATACTTTTACCAAGATATTGAACTAATGTAACACACAAACCTTTAATCAATCCTAAACATTTCACTTTGCTTGAATCAAATGAAAAGAGAACTTTGTAAGGTCTAGTGATGTCTAAGTTTAGGGTTTCCATTATTTCTTTTGGCATTAGATTGTGTGAAGCTCCTGAATCTAACATTGCATTGTGTAATATTTGGTCATGAACAATTAAGCTAATGTAAAACGGTGGAATTTCTCCATCTTGGTGTTTTCCATTAACATCGGGACCAAAAATCAACTCTGGTTGATCATCACTTAAGTTACTGAGACTTCTCCATCATTCATGTTTAAAGTTTCAGTGATAGTTGTTTTGTACAAATCATGTTTTACCAATTTTGTCAAAGGAATTGGTATTTTTAATTTTGCAATTTCAGCTTGTATATTGAATGAATTTTGTGATTTACTAAGCTGAATTAACTCCTCTTTCGTAATTGTAGTTTGAGTAGGTTTGTCTTGTTTTTCTACAGTTATATTTTCATTTTCTGTTTGAGTTTCTTGTGTATTACTGCTCTTAGTTTTATTTTCAGGAATGGTTTGAGAAGCAGTAGATGTTTTTTCAGATTTTGAATTATCAGAACCTATTTTGGCAGTGGA
Organism: Pinus albicaulis; assembly: GCA_034641835.2. Lineage (NCBI taxonomy): Eukaryota > Viridiplantae > Streptophyta > Pinopsida > Pinales > Pinaceae > Pinus > Pinus albicaulis. The sequence continues at coordinate 1,834,010 of CM076575.1, read as the reverse complement.
AGATTTTGGATTTGCTGATTTTGGATCAGCAGTGAGTGTTTTAGAATCTAAAATTGATGCTTTAGCAGAATTAGGTGTTTTTACAGCAGCAACTTTTTGTGAATCTGTTGATGTTGGGACAACCTCATCTGTTATATCATCAATCTTGGGACTGGGTGAAATTTTAGGGTTGGAAATTTTCTGGGATGAGTTAGAGTTTTGCTTATTTTCCATAGGGAGAATTTGCAGAACTTTTGTAGTGGGAGCTTCTATTGTTTTCTTATTTTGTGTTTGTTTATATTTCTTAGTAGGAGGCTCAGTGTTTTTCTTACTTCTAAGGTTATATTGTTTATGTATTTCATTTATAGAAAAATCATAACCTTGTTTGTAGTCAAATGATTGACCTGAATCTAATTGAAGTTGTTGCATTTCAAATAACTCTTGATCTTCTTGTGTGAGAAAGATAGTGTCATCATCAATTATGCCCATTAGATTTATGGTGTCTTCATCATCATCATTCTGTTGAGAACTTTCAACATAGTTCTCTTGAAATGGAGGTCTTATTGTCTGATCAGGAGATGATTCTTGAGATTTTCCTGTGTTTGTATTTTTCCTGAAGTTGGGATTTCTGATTTGCTGTTGATTATCCCATTATGGTCTTCTTTCTATATTGTCTAATCTATCCATCATTCTCTCTAAAGTTTTAGCTAATTGATCTATTTTCCCATCTGAACTAGATGTCTCTTCTTTTATGGTTACCCTCCTCTCATTCCTTAATCTAGCTTTTCTAGCTAATATGTTTACTTCTACACTAACAGCATCTGTTTGCATTCTTTCTTAAGTATCAACATTTCTCTCTCTTAATTGATAGGTCATGTCTGTGTTAAATCCATCAGGGAATTTGAGTAGGACAAAATCTGGAGAGGGTTTGAGATTAGCAGGGATTGAATTGTAAACATTTTTGTATCTAGTGTAGTAGTATTGGACTGTTTCATTAGGATCTATTTTCATTACATCAAATTCAAATAATATTTGAAGTGGATTTTTACTTTTCTTGTCGGATCACAAATGTTTATTTTTACCTTTTTAGATCCAAACCTTCCTGCTTGATAACTGCTTGTCGGATCAGAGGCTCGGTCACAGTCTTCTCCCCAGGCCCCCCGGTGGCCATCCCACTGCGTGTTACGACATTCACGCTTGGATCTTTGTCTCACAGTTTAACCTTAACCCTCTGCACATTCTGCGTAGGTGTCGGTTTCTTCTCCTGCATCTTTGCTATCAATATTTGACAGTATTCAATTGCATGGTCCAGCTGTCTGCAAAACTGGCAGGATTTCCTTGTAGGGTTTCGACAGTCCCTAGCAAAGTGTCCTACTTCTCCACAGTTATAATAGATTAGTTGCCCTCGTCCCTGACCTGCACTTCCACCTCTTTCGCCTCCCCTACCCCTAGTTGGGGAGTCACCTGTGCTCGAGAGGGATCTTAGTGAGGATGGATCCGACTGTACCCTATAGAGGTTCCCTCGATCGATCATCAAATCATACGTCCGACAGTTCTGTTCATCGTGTCCTACCGACCTGCAGAACCTGCACCATTGCTGCTTTACTTCTGGGACATACGTAGCAAGGCTGGGGCGGTGGTTTGTGTCGTGCAGCCCTGCAACGCGATAATCATTGCACCATAGCGCCGGCCCACTTGATCCTACAACGGACTAGGTCCCCCGGCCTGCATATAGTTTTTTAACAGAGGGCAGTTATCCTTGGTGTGACCATTCGTCCTACATCGTATGCACCATATTTCAGGGCTAGCCTCTGCTCCTCGCTCCTTTCGCAGATTCTAGATTTCCATGTGCATCACCTATAGTTGTCCTTGGATCTATTGGACACCTAGCTAGGTATCATCTATGGGTGCAGCTTCTAACTTCATAGTGACCTCCAAATATTTTTCCTGCGATTCGAAAGTTTGGTGACCCATAGGTACGCGCAGGTGAGGCAACAACATAGCAATGAACCATTTCGTGTGCTGTCGGTCATCATACTAAAATCCTCCTTCTCTGATCACCTTCTTCAGTTGTTGATTGGCCTCCCACACAGACTCAGAAGGCCCTTGCTTGAAATCCTTTAGATCAACAACTATTTGAGAGTAGGAATTAGGCTTCTTGAACTATTGTTTCAAGGTTCTTAATCTCTTCAGTGGTTGCGTTCGCATGTTGGCCGACGTATCCCATGTACCAATCCAAAGCTCTTCCTTCAAAGGCAAGGGACAGTTGTGCCCTCTTCACCATATCACTAGCTACGTTCTGCGCAATCCATACCGATCATGCGACAAACCAGAACTGATCCATGTCTTCATCTCCCACACCCTTAAAGGTGGGCAACTTCATGTGCACAGCCATGTCGTCTTCCAGTGGTGGCGAAGGTGTAGGTGAATTCTTACACCTATGCTAGTCTGAAAGTGGTGTGGCTGGAGGACTCTGCGTAGCTGCTTCTCTTACCGGACTGTAGATAGATCTATCTCCTTCTTGGTTGGTCAGATAGTATTTTCCACTTCGTGTCATACTCCCAGCCAAATCAGAGGTCATTCATTCGGTGTGGCTACACAGAATACTATTTTCGCACAATAATATCTTAATCAACAATGGTAAGGTCTTCAGAAACTTTCCCTAGAAACCATTTAAGAATATTCGCTCTCCTTCAGAGTAGGAGACAAAATGATCGATGAAAAATTATGTCACGAACCCTCCTAAAAAATTGTCCACCCAGTGGTCCACTGTGCAAGTGATGGTGTTATCAATCTTCTCTAACTGCTGGATCAATTCTGGGGTCCACTGTGTGACCCGCTCGTCCTTCCAACACTTCTGAAATTTGACCAACCTTACGAGCCACTCCTAGAGCTCGATCATAATTGTTACAAAGAAGATCTTGTATATCTCCTTGAAAATATACTTATTCTTCCACTCTTCAGTGGTCAACCTCTTACTGCGGTTTTATTTTATTGCGAATTCTTCAACTTGTTGTTCAAACCATTCATTAATTTATTTTATTTTAGGTTTCCAATATGGCATTGGCATTACCCAATCCCTCTCTCAAAATTCTCCCAGTCCCAGCAACGGAACCAGTTGTTGGCTCGAGGGGTCCTGACCCAGGTTCGGAGGTTAAGATTTTCCAACAACCCCCTATACTGTTGGCCCTTTCGACAGTGACCTACTTGCGTAGGCCAAAGTCTCACTCGAAGCAGTATGGGAGGGTGCTGGAACCAGGTTTCCACACCCTGGGAGAGGGTAGGTAAGTCAAGAAGAGCTGCGTTCGACTTCAAAATTACTAGATTGTATATCACAGAACCCAGATCTATAGATCCCTTCGCATCCATGTGCGCAATACCAATTATAATCACAGTAATCAACAGATCATAAATTCACAGAACAATAATGCAACTATCACATATATTATTGCATAAAGTATAACAGATAGATCGAGATCAGAGGTCAATGCAACATAAGAAAATAACATAGTTACTTTCGTAGCTTAACACATAACCATGCATAACATAGCAGATATCATAGATTCACATTAACAGATTCAGATATTCCAACAAACTTCCTCTTTCATTAATCCTTTAGATCCTTTTACAATACCCAAAACCCAACTTGAGCACACAGCTGTAGGGTCCGCACACAGCAAGACTGAGGATCTCTGTGCACACAGCCAGCAGGAGTCATTCCGGCAATAACCCAAACAGATCTACTAATTCATAATTCGCATCAAAATTGATTCATGTCGTTCTATTGAATCAAAATGTCTTTCTATTTAAAATGATCTAGCCTAATATTTCCTGTGGTCCACAAACCGTGGTTTGCGGACTCTAGGTCTACCCTTTGACCCATTACAATGCTTTCGGCGCTTTGCCCACCCCAAAACCCCTGCGCTAGACTAAAATATGCCAAAAATATACAAAAATACTAAAAACTATCCCAATTCACAGCCTTTGGATGACCCTGTTCCAACAATACCAAATTCGGAGAAACAACATGGTGAAAATGAAAGGTGGTAACGGTAAATACGGATGGTAATTCTCGGAAACCAAGAAAAATCATAAAAGAAATATGGTAAGTGTGATGAATAAAAACAATAATTATTTCTTGTGGAATGGAAAAGACATATTACGGATCCCAATACGTATTGAATGATTATATCAAATGTTGATGGGGATCGTAAGGTGTACCTACGCATAGACTGTCATAATGATTTATGAGGTAATTATTACGCCGTCCTTGACTATGATGGCACCCCACCAACTTAATTTTTTGTCGTCAGCGACATTAAAATCTTCACATGGGATATTTAATTAAATCGGTAAAAGTCACGTGGAGGTGTACCTTATAGCCTACATGGACGATGTGACGGTTGGTAGGATGATGACACAGTAATGTTGCAGATGGAGTAACAGCAGTACGAGTAGCAGCATCTGAAGTAATAGCATCCGGTGTAACAACATTGAGTAGCAGCATTGGAGTAACAGTAGTGCGAGTAACATCAGTGCAAGTAACAGAATCCGGTGTAGCAGCATCTGGAGTAACAACATCGAGTAGCAGCATTTAGTGTAACAACATCACGAGTAGCAGCACCCGAGTAACAGCACCGTGAGTAGGAGAAACTGAGTAACAGCACCATGAGTAGCAGCAACCAAGTAACGACACCATGAGTAGCAACAACCGAGTAACAACAACACGAGTAGCAACAACTGAGTAACAACAACATGAGTAGCAGCAGCTGAGTAACAACAACCGAGTAACAACACCATGAGTAGCAGCAACTGACACTTTGGAAAATTTTCTTTGATTTTTACTCCTTAGTAGTAACTCCTGCAAAAAGACAACAAAATAAAACATAATTCTTTATTTTCTTTGTTTATTTTCTTTTTTCTTTTTTCTTTTTTATAACAAGGGTGCAGAGGAAGAGTTCTCTGCGCTGATGACCTTCAAACCAGATTTCTCAGAGAGGTGTTTGATAAAGGCATCCTTAGAGGTCGGGCGGTGGTATAATCTCAGGCGATGTCCATTGACTATAAATGAAGCACGTGTATCATCAATTGTGACTAGCCTGACTGTTCCATTATCAAATACATCATCCACCTCATAAGGTCCCATCCAATGAGTGCAAAGCTTTCCTTTAAAGTCCTTAAAGTGGGAGTAATAAAGTAGTGCCCAATCTCCAATTTGAAACACCTTATTTTTAATAAAATTATCATGCCATTTCATTCTCTGTTGTTGAATAGCAGTAGCTCTCTGGAAAACCATTGAACGGATTTCATCGAGTTCATTGAGTTGGGCCAGTCGGTGTTTCTGGGCATCTAACAGATCCAAACCAACTTCAAGAGTTGTTCTGTGCGTACTGATTTCAAATTCTATTAGAAACAACGGGATTTCCCATAAACCAGCTCGAATGGTGAAAACCCGGTTGTATTTTGCCATGTTTTTCTGTATGCCCAGAGAGCTTCAGGCAGCTTTTGAGCCCAATCCCGACGATGGTAAGCCACATTTTTTGTCAAGATGTTTTCCAATGTCTTTTTTGTGCTTTCCACTTGTCCATTCACCTGGGGGTGGCATGGAGATGTCACTCTGTGCTTAACCCCATATTTTTGCATGAGCTTTGCTATCATGTGTGATGTGAATTGTGCTCCTCCATATGAAACAATCTCCCTTGGTGTACCGTAACGAGCAAAAATTTCTTCAAATATAAAATTTGAGACCACCCGCTCAGTTGCTTTCGCAACAGCTTTGACTTCCACCCACTTAGTCACTGTAATATTCCCAATTATTCCTAAGCTAATGGGAATATTCAAATTTGTTTTGTTTCTGTTTCATAAATAAAATTGTAAAGGAGGAACAATAAAACTCCTAAATAGAAAAATAAATCAATGCCACATGTGAACAAAGACAAATCTGGGCTATCTTAATAAAACACCCTTATGTGTGAAAAGGATTGAGACATTTGACTAGGTCAACCATGACCAGATCAACAACGTTGTCTAGAGGGGATGAACCTCATGGATGCACAACTCAGTCTTAGTTGGAGGTGGCACATGTGAAAGGAGCTAAATCATTGAGATGGTTTAGGGTTTTGCAAGACTTTTATCTATCAAAGGAAGAGGAGGACAATAGAAGAAGGTTGTTGAACATGTTATATTTTTGAATATATTGTCTGTTATACATATATCATTCTCTTGCTGTTTAGCTGAGAATAGTGTTGTTTATCACTGGGTGTTCCTGATCGGGAATCCCACCTCTTTCCTTGAGAGGCCTCTTGGAAGAGTCTTGCTGATCTTGTCCACTATCATGCATTTGGTCAAGCTTCACCTTCCAACTACAACACAGATCTTGTTGAGGTTTTGGTTGTCCTTGTAAGCTGCAGCAAGTGAAGGCTAGACCTATTCATATATAGGCCAATCTAGTGCCTCTTTTCAGTGGGAAAGTCTTCTATTTTACTGGCAAGAGTGTATTGGATCATTGGAGCTTCAGATCCATACCTTGGCATCAGGCCAAATTGTTCTTAAATTCTACAACGCAGTCCATCTTCCAGTACTACGTTATTTGAAAGTGTAAAATTGCAAGTTGCTTTGGCATAATTTTCGATGAGTGATCTCTGGTGTTGGGAATCTGCCCTTGACTGTGGTGATCCATGGATTTATGATTTATTCCATGTCATATTCAGATCTAATTTGAATACTCCTGTATTTGCTTCAGAAATTCTGAATCATTCTGCAGATCTGCTGCATAAGATCTCAGATCTACTCCATGTGCTTCACGTTTTGCCGAAAACCCCAAGGGGTATGTAAAGTAAAGACTCTATAGTGTATGGATATGTCATATATCTGATTGTTCATGCACTATTTAGCTCTATATCTAAGTTGTAATCTACAACTGCTGTATGCTCTATAAAATAATGTTGTCAAGCCTTTGCAGTGAATATATGTGATTGTAGCACCTCTTTTTGAGGGATTTCTTCTATTCAGTCTTCTATTTCCTGTTATACATTGTATGCACCTCATTGTAAATTTGATTTTTTGATATAAATGTACTTTTTGAGCCTCCATATTGGGCTCCTGCTCTTACTTTGTTGAACTACGTCATTTTTGAAGCAATATTATTGAATATTGTTGTTGTTCCCATTTTGGGATATTACAGTGGTATCAGAGCTATCATCTTGGCACAGTCCATGCTTTCTTAAGAAGCCAATATGTCTTCAAAATAATATGAGCCTCTTACTGACAGAGAGAAGAGCTATCTAAGAATAAGACAGAAGAAATGTGATTACATAAAAGACAAAGAAAATAAGGGCGAAACCCCTTTATCTGGAAGATTGAAAGGAGAAAAGTTCTCTAAAACTCTTTCTCAAGCTATGTGTGAGCTGAAAGAAGAAATATGGGGAATGAGGAGGGAAAGACATGCAGATCCCTCAAGGATATTGTTACATCAAGGAAGCCCCAATACTTATTACTATGAGTGTGAGCATTTAGCTACACAACCTAATCTTCAACGTTGGAGCATGCCCACTTTCTTGACAAAGGAAGGAGGGAAAGCAGGAACACCAAAGGAGGAAGCTCTTGGTGATTATCTCCAAGAATATGAGTTTCAATCAGAGAGATTCAAGGAGCATCTCAGTTTCCCAGAATTCTGTCAACTTAAAGAAGAAAGAAGATCCAACAACTACAGTAGAAGAAGAGGGTGCATGCAACACACTTTGGGTAGATTCTCTCTACCTACTTTTGATGGATCACCTAAGAAATCAGCCAAGTCTTGGGTAAGGAATCTTGACACATATTTCCAACTGCATCAAGTTTAAGAAGAAGAAGCCATGAGAGTAGTAGTGCTGCATCTTCAAGGTAAGGCTTATGCCTGATGGCTATTTGAGTCTTCTTTCTTGAAAAGTGTAAATATCTCTTCTTATGCAAAGTTCACTAGGAGGTTAGTGGAAAGATTTGATTTGAGACATTCTGAAACTTCCTTGAGGAAGCAAGTCAAGCCCAAGAAATCTAAATCTTTGCATGAGTTGGAAGAATCCATAAAGCCAACTCCATTTCTAAACATTGTTGAAGGGGTTGAAGATCTGCTGCTTGATTTGCCAAAGGAAAAAGCCCCACTTCCGAAAGAACTCTCCTCTCAAGGAGAAGACATGAGGGTTCCTTCTTCAAGAAGAGATCAAGGAAAAGGGTCTCTTAATGATGAGGCATTCTCCATTGATGAAGAGAAGGGGAGAGAAATGGCAAAGAAGATCCTCCAGCAATGTGATAGCAGGAGGAGATCCATTTTTATTAGGAGTTGGAGATGAAGCAATTACTTCCACGAGAGAGGCTCTTGCATCTTTGAAGGGAGTTCATAAGTATCTTCCATATGGAGGACATGAGCAGCATGTGTCTATGCTAAGAGATAATGAGACAGAACAAAGGAGGGGTCACAAAGCTGACATAGAAGAAGATGATCGACTATTTCTAGGAGAAGAGAATGGAACAAATGCTCCAATCAGAGGCACTCTTGCATCACTAAGAGTGGTCTCCAAATTTCATGAGACTTCCACACATGAAACAGTGTTGAATTTTTGCAGTGGAAGCAGGGACATGAGGATTCCATCTATTATGCATATGAGGGTGGTCCCTGAAACCTCACTTTCTTGTGGCAAACCACCTAGGAGGCCACCTGATTCAGATTCTGTGGGGAAGACCTCACAACTTGCTGCTCCAAACTTAGATCCAGGAGGGATTGGAGCACTTTAAGATAAATCTACAACGCTGGGAGACTTGGGTAAGCTCAAGAAGGAGGGAAATATTTTTCCCTTATCATCATCACCCACTCTCATTTCTGGATCTGCGTTGTGGGAGAAGGAGAATGGAAGGCACAACCTTCCAATACACACCTTTGACATAGGAGATGTCAAGGAAGAGAGCAACAACATGACATATATTTCTGTTGATGCATCATCAACACTGTCATTGTTGAGCAGTTTAGATCTGTATTGGAAATCCCAACTGTTGGCGGATTATTCCAAAGATCTTAACACTTGTATGATACTTGATGAGCAGCTGCATGCGAAGGGCTACTTAGTCCAAGGAGGAGTCATCTATCATCATGGTAGGATCTTCTTGTCTAGAGCTTCTAAGTTCAAGGAGAAGTTGCTACAATGGGCCTACAAAGAGTTCTGTTTCGACCACATGTATTCCATGAGGATCTACAACATCATCATGCTGAGCTTTGATTGGGAAGGCTTGAAAGAGGAACTATATCAGCATTTTCAAGAATGCATGTGCTGTGTGGAGTTGGGGCAGCAACAAGACTCTATGGCAGAGTTATGTCAGCCATCTCTTCCTACCTTGGAAGGAGGAGAAAGATCCATACACCCCTCCACTTGTATAAGGAGAACTTTGGGTGAGGAACATACATATGTAAAACATGTTTCATTTTGTATGCATTCTTTCACTATTTTTATGCAGGCCATGACTCCAAAGGGGAGTGATATAACTTGTAGATCTCATGGCAAACAATGGGCCACAAAAAATGGATTTGGCCACTCCCTTGATGAGTGTTAGTCATCCATAATTTTGATGATATCCAAAGATGACTAAATCATCAATCTTAGATTTCTAGAAATAATACTTCAAAGAGACATTATGAGTTCTAGAAATCTCACTTCCTTCATCATTCTGAGTCTGTCAGTTCACCAAAATCTTCATCTATGTCTCCTAAAAAGGTTATCCCGCTGTTTCAAAGAAGAAGGCTCATTTCAGGCTATTTATCCCTGTTTTTATTAGTCCATTTCCCTCTGAAAGTAGCCCATTTTCCCTTATTTATCCTTCATTTTCCTCTAAAAACCCGACTTTTTCCTTCACTAAAACTCCTCATTTATCCATAAAAACCCCTTTAAACCTATAAAACTCATTTTTATGGTTTAAACTATCTTTTATACCTATCGAAACTTCTAAATTGGCCTAAAAACCCCATTTTTTGCCTTAAAATCAGTCTTTTTCCAATTAAAAGGTTTAAGCCCCCGAGGGCTTAAAATATTTGGCCCCTTTCCTCCATATGTCTGAGCACTATGACCAAGCACCCAATTCCCCATCACATCGACATTTATTCTATGAAAACGCATTTTCCTTTGCAAAATTTCCCCCGTCGATGCGATTAGCTCCTTTTCCCCTAGCCCTTGGTCACCCTTCCTCCATAGGACCGCACCCGAGAGTTTTCCCTCTACCCAGGGGACCCACCTTTCCCACTCCCATTTCCTTCGCAAAAACCCCATTCCCCATGTATAAACCTTCCCCCGACCATTTTTCTCCTACACGATCCTAGCCGTCGATCTGCAAGATCTAACGACTAGATCTGTCTCTTCCACCCCTTTCCCTTACCCCGCTCCATAAACCCTGAGCTCAATCTCAACCGTTGATCGTATAGATCCAATGGCTCTTATCCAATCTCCCATTCAGTCTTTCCCCCGACCATCAAACCTATTCATCTCCACACTGATCCCCACTGTCGTTTCGCTTCATCCAACGACTCGCATTCACCCAAGCCTTCACCACCGCCAATTGACCTTTCCGCTCCACGACAAATTATCCCACGTCACCATATGACCCGCCTTCCAACCACAGAATGCCCAACCAATCTCCGGCCACCACCTGTCTCCCACTAAACTCCTGCCCGTGCACCTTTCCGTCGCGCTCCTCTCTGCACCGTCAGATCTACCCCTTCCCATCCGACGGCTCATATGCGATATCGTGCGATTTTTCCATCCAGGGTTTAACCACCCAAACTCACACAAAACCGGTGGTTTCGTAAGGGACGCCTCTCGCGAAATTACTAGATCACGTTCGATATGCACAAAACCACAAACCACCGTTGCCCTGCGCGAAAACCACTGGTGGTTTTCCAAAACCACTTTTGCCTATTTTTTGCGCCAAAGTCATTTTAAACCCTATTTTTCACGGGTTTTTTTCATAAAACCTCCTCCGCCTGCATATCCCGCTCCTCACTGCTCCTCTCACCCTCTACTAGCCTCTGCAAGCAGTTTTCCAAATACCACAGGGTTTTATTAATGTTTTATTGATTTTTTGCAGGGTTCGATGACATTTTTAAGGCCAAAAAAGCCTTTTTATGGTTCAATAAAAAGCAGGGCCGAGGGTCACTACCTCTAAAGCTGAAAGAACTGCACAATCACAAAAAAAGAGAGCGTTCGGGGGTTAACTCTTTAGTTTGAACAATGCTTTATGAGCACTGGTTATGCAATTAGACCCTTAGCGCGCCGAAGACACCTGCACAAAACAAAACAAAGAAAGAACAACAAAGATGAAGGGTCAAGTTTTTATCCAACAGTTTAAGGATTGATACATCATATTTGAAGGATTAAAGGTTCAAATCCCACAGTTTTAAGGATAATCCACGGTTTAAAATGTTAAAACAGCCAAAAGAAAGACTAAAAGATCGAATAAGGATAAAGGAGGCATGAACAGGCCTAAAGCACAAAACCAAGGCCTAAATCAATTTTAAAAGGGGGCAAAGGACAATTTAAACGTAAAAACAATGGTTCAAAGGCCTAAAACCAAGCAAATGTCGAGTAGAGCAGAGTTAAAGACTAAAACAGTGTATTAAGGGGAAAGCCATCGAACAGTCAAAATGAAAAGGCTTAATTCGTGAGTTTGAAGGATTAAAGGCTTAATATTGTTGTTTTAAGGTTAAATACACAGTTTGAAGGTGGATACAATCAGAAAAAGGGAAATTGAAGGCTAAAGAAATAGAGAAATAAAGGTTCAAATCAATCAGAAAGGGAAAAGGAAATAATGTTACATTATGAAGGCTAAAAGCATCATTAGACCTTAATACACAGTTTAAATGATGAAATAAAGGTATATTAGGCCTAAAGAGCAGTTTTAGAATTAAATCAAGAAGACTTCGGCTTAAAAGATAGCCTCGGATACATCAAAGGAGCAGTTATTCACATAATAACTCAAAATTGACACCTTTCACTTACTTTATGTCTCAAAGGGAAAATTGGTAGTTATTACACAAAAAAATATTTTAAAAACTGTTAGATAGTTATTATAAAGACAGAAAAAGGCTTCAAAGTCAATCTTTTCAGTTGTTTCATCCTCAGGAAGTAAAGACAGATTTATTACATAGAAAAGTAGTTGAGAAACATTCCTACCTTATGCCTTGCATGGTTTTTAAGGATAGGAGTGCCTTTACTATATCATTAATAAAATTTTGAACCCTAGATGTTTCCACCTCCTCATTTATAGTATATATACTGCACTGGAACTCATTTTAGGGTGGGCATTTTGATAACTTTTTGAAGTAATACATAGCTTTGCTGAGATTGAAAAGAATTTGATGTTTTGGAACCTATGGATGTTTTGACCTGTTTGTGGATGGAGAAAGCTCTGCCATTGGATCCCTAAGCTTGGTTGTTGGTGAATTATTCTAAATTGTTAGTGTTTTTCCTGTTTTCCATTATGTTTTCATCATTTTCTTACTTATAGTAGACTAAAAAGTTTAGGCTAAGAAATATCTCCTAGAAGCACCTTAGACCTGTTTACTCTTCACTATCTTTATGTTTTCATCTGCTGAAGGTTTTATTAAGTAGTTTGACTACTTTTTCAACCCTTATGCTTGTTTATTTCCTAAATAGTTCAATACAGTGGCCTCAAGAATGATTCATGGTTTTCCCTACTACTTGCTGCTATTTGAAAACTATTCTTGAAGTCTCCCTTTAAAGTACCATTGTCCAAATTCTACCAAAGAGGTTTGTTTTGATCATACCCTTTGTACTTACTCAAATAATTGTTTTGAAGGTCTTTATAGTTGTAATGACAGATTTTTAGGAGTTCCCTCTTCTATGAATGCAGTTACTTGTGAATCTTGAATGTTTTATTATCCTTGGAAGTGAAATCTTTGATGAAATAGAGCGTTCCTCAACTCTTAAATTTCATTTTGAAAGTTTGTCTTGAGATTATCATTTGTTGAAGTATGATTTGTAGAATTCATGGTTAGCCCTGTCTATGGAAAATTTATTCATGTTTAAATGATGTTTTCAGTCCCTTTGTTGATAAGTACATATAATTAAGGATTCTTAATTGCCCTTAGTTCTACTTTCATTTTAAACTCTTAATGTTCATTTCATTTCACCTGAAACATTTGTTGATCTACTAGCCAGGTTAGATTTGCCCTTTGATACCCCTAATTCATCTACAAACTTGTTACAAACTTCTTCTTGACTCCATTTCCCAATGACTCAGAAATTTCCCTTTCCTATCTATGCTGCCTAGATCATCATGTCCCATCAAACAATCAAACAAACTCATGCTTAATAACTAGCCTAAAATCAACCTTTTACAAGAAAACATGTCATATCTTTGCAAACAATTGAGAGATCCCTCTATGAGACTATGAGGGCTAGATCCTAGAGCTCTAAAGACTGGTTCATAAGTTGCCTTGTCATTTAGTATGCCAATTTGCTAAATCACAGGATACCAACATTTTGGCGATCACGGTGGGACCTTTTTGAGTAAAATTCCCTAAAAAAAGACACTTAGTATTCATTCAAGTAAAATATAGCTTCTTCAAGCACTGCCTGCATAACGGTAATCATGATAGGATCTGTCTGAATCAGTGGCAATCTAAGCAACCCTTAGGATTCCAAGAGACTTTTATCAAACCTTGAAGAAATCAGCTAGTAAGCCATAGAGTAGACTCTGTTTGTTTCACCACCTTAGCTAAGTGTTGAAATAGGTATAGGACACTCTCATAACCAGAGAACCACATAAAAACTCAGAAAAAACCCAAAATATTTCAGATTGGTTTTCAAATAAACCATTGGTGGTGGACCATAAAACATTTTACCTTCAGAAAAGCTAAAAATTTCCACCTGGCGACTCCACTAGCCCCAGTAGGCCTATTACCTTACGAGTACTCCAGATTTCCTTAGGATTGTGTTAACCAGCCCTGAGAAAGTTTAGAAATCTAGTCCCCTATTATAGAAATCATAGTGAGAGGGAAAAATCTTGAAAAATAGTCCTAAAAACCTCAACCTCTCTAATTTTGGAAAACTGAAATCTGGCTTTACATAGGGTCCATACTAGATCCCATCCAGATCCTAATCCCCCTACCATAGTTGACAATCCAGAAAGGATTTTGTGGCAGATTTCTAGATCTGGAAAACCAACTACTGATAGGACCATCCCAAGAACAAGATCTGTCCCTGAAAAACTTACAGTCTTGAAATATCCTCACTTTGACCTACCTTACACAAAGAACCTATTCATAAATTAGTCTCAAAGTGACTCAAGCCAAGTTGACTTTGAAACCACAGATTTGCAACAAAGCTTTAGCAAAGAAGCTTCAGCTTCTACTCCACCTGATTCTCAGCTTCTTCATCATTTCAGCTCTTACCATGAAAAATATGCTAATCATCAGTTTGCTGGCCCAAGTGTTTCTTCTACTCCTATCCACACATCCATTGTTCAAAACACTCAATTTTATCCCACTTTCCCTCTTTTTAATCCACCTCTTGTAAATCCCCCATTATTTCCTATCATGGTAGTATGGTATGCTCCACTTGTGTTACCACAACCTTTGGTTCCCTTACCCAATGATTACCAATCCAAAATTCCCCATTTCACTGGAAATTTGCCTACTACTGCCCAACATCATGTAGTTAAAATGAATGATGCCTTTGATTACATGGAAATAGAAGAAGAGACCATTAAGATGAGAAGTTTTGCTCAAATTTTAGGAGGAGAAGCCAAGAAATGGTTCAAGGGCTTAGCTCCTCACAGTATTAATGATCTTCCTTATTTATATCAAACATTCATAAACAAATGAGAAATTAGGAAGAACCCTCTCCAAATCCTTTCAAAATATACCAATCTCAAAAGAAACAGTGAGGAAGGTGTCCAAGAGTATTGCGTTAGATTCAATGCTGTTTATAATGCACCTCCCCCAGACATGAAACCTCCATTAGGCTTAGCTTTGGCTAAATTTCCAGAGGGTTTTGATCCTGAAATGGCCTACCAGCTAAGAGAAAGAGACCCCTCAACTTTAGAAGATATGCAGAGGGGAGCCTTAAGTGTAGAAGCAAATCTGATTGAGAAAAGAGCTAGGATGAGAGCAGAGAAAAGAGTTACATACAGGGATGATACAGTAGCATCAACCTCATCATCAGATACTAAAATTGATAACTTAGTAAAGGTAATGGAGAGGATACTTGAAAAGATAAATCTGAATGATAGAGTGTCTCCTAGAGAAAACCAAAATAGAAATAGAAACCAAAATCTCATAAGAGACCCTAATCAAGATAGGCAAAGCGATAATGACCAACAGATTAGGCCTCCCTTTCAACAAAACTATATTGATCAAGAAGAAGAAAGGGAAGTTGAAAGGTTGGAAGAAAATCATGTGAATCTGATAGGATCTGATAGTGAGACATATGTTTTTCTCACTAAAGAAGAACAAGGATTCTTCTCTTCATAACAAATCGAAAACAACCATGAAGATTCTGAAGATTACAGATTGGCGTTTGAAAATGCTATCATGGAGGTACACAAACAATACAATCTTAGAAGCAAAGGGAGCCCATAAATTTCTAATGACAAAAACACTAGTACTGTTGTTAAGAAAACCTCAGAAAATCAGCCTAAGAAAACAACAAGTAACACCAACACTTTAGCTAAGAAAAATGATCAAAATAAAGACAAAAAAAGTCAGCAAAGTGTTGAACAAAGTTGCCCTAGTACTTCTACTAGTGGCCCTAACAAATCTATCCCAAATAGCAGTCCAAATAAAAATCAGCAAATCAGAATTTCTGAAAGAATTGTGAATGACAAAACAGATGTAAATATGTCAAGAACAATAGTTCCTTTCAACCTTGAAGGGGAAATTGCCAAAATTAAAATCACCATACCCTTGGCTGAACTAGTAACTCGGGATGTATATAAAAACCAAGTTTTGAAAGCTTTGAATATAGGCAGTGACACTGATACTTTAAACTTGACAGATGATAAACCATATTTATTATTTGGCCCTGAAGTTGAAGGAAAATACCAAGAAGGGGTTATCCCTCCCTTCTATGTCAGCCTAAATATACATGACAAAATCTTGCATAATGCCATGCTAGACTCAGGTGCTTCACACCATATTATTCCCAAAGTAGTAATGGAAAGCCTAGGCTTAGAAATTACTAAACCATACAAAGACCTATA
Organism: Pinus albicaulis; assembly: GCA_034641835.2. NCBI lineage: Eukaryota > Viridiplantae > Streptophyta > Pinopsida > Pinales > Pinaceae > Pinus > Pinus albicaulis. Next base: position 1,817,792 of record CM076575.1, on the reverse strand, counting down.
CTCCTTTGATTCAAGTAGGGTCAAATGCTTAGGCCTAATCAAAGATATGTATGTTAACTTGGCTCGAATTCCTGCTAAAATTCTAGTAATGGACATAGTAGTAGCTGACATTCCCCCTAAGTATGGCATGCTTCTATCTAGATCATGGGGAGCCAAACTACATGGGAGCCTTCAAATGGACATGTCTTATGCCACCATCCCAATATTTAACCAAACTAGGAGATTATACAGGGAATCCCACATGAAATACATGGTGAAAAACATAGATAGAACAAACAATTCTCCTATCTACTCAATCCATTCAAATTTTGATTCCTTTATCTTATATAATGAAGATGAAATTAGCCAACAAGAAAAGGAAAACAAAGGAGAATTTACTCTACTAGAACAGTTAAATCTGCCATCAATTCAAGAAAAGAACAATCCAGATTTTAGCAGCCTTGAAAAATAGAAAGAAAATGAAAAAGAGATTGAAGTACCTTGGAAAATAAACTTTGATGGCTCTTGTAGCAAATTAAGTGTATGGTCTAGTGTATGAATACAGAACACAAACAAAGGATTTTCCTATAAACTGGATTTTCAACGCACAAATAACATTGCTGAATATGAAGCCCTCCTTATTGGCCTACACTTACTCAAAGATTTAGGAGCCAAAAGAATATCAGTCCAAGGGGATTCTGAGCTAATTATCAGACAGATCAAAGGGGAATATTCAACCAAAAACCCAAAACTAAGAGAATATAGAAATTATGCCCTTGATCTCCTAAAAAACTTTGAAAAATATGAACTCATTTTCATCTCAAGAGCTCAAAATAATCTGGCAAATGAACTTGCCTTTGCTGCTAGTAATTGCCAAATACCAGAGGAAAATGAACAATCTGATATAAAGGTAAAAAAAAGACCTGCAATACCTGACAATGAAGATCACTGGCAAGTGTTTGAAGGATACAATCACATAGATGATTTTCTGCAATCAAAGAATGATTTTTCCATACCAACACCTTTTTTAAGCCATGAGGAAAACTATTTTAATGAAGAACAATACCCTGAAACAGAGCTGTCTTTTTCTGCTAATATAAACCATTTTGAACATCCTTTTAGAGCAGAAATAATTGACAATGCAGATCAGAAAGACCTCGAACTGTTACAATATAAAAATGATACAATTCCAAGAGGTCTTGCACCATTAGAACAATTTTTTGATTTCAATGATGTAGCCAAAGAACCAAGAATAGAGCCTATGGAAACAAACATAGAAGAACATAACATAGGCAGCCTAGCAGAAACCAAGATGATAAAACTATCCAGCACTCTCCCAGCTCATATAAAACATCAATACATAGAACTTTTCAAATAATTTAAAGATTTGTTTGCATGGGGATACAAAGATCTGAAATCCTATGACACCAACATCATTCAACACAAAATTCCTCTTAAGGAAAATCAGAAACCTTTCAAACAAAAAATCAGAAGGATAAACCCTATTTTATTGCCTTTAGTTGAGAAATATATTAAGAAAATGTATGATGCTGGGATCATAGTTCCTATCAGGTATTTAGAATGGGTTTCCAACTTAGTATCTGTTAGGAAAAAGACTGGAGAAATTAGGCTCTGCATTGATTTCAGGAACCTAAATAGAGCCTCCCTTAAGGATAAATATCCCTTGCCAAAAATGGATCATATACTTCAAAGGGTGGTTGGGTCTAAAAGAATTTCACTGTTGGATGGGTTCTCAGGTTATAATCAGGTTTTCGTACTCCCAAGTGACCAACATAAAACTGCTTTTACTACACCTTGGGGTACATTCATGTATGTCAAAATGCCATTTGGTTTAATGAATGCAGGGGCCACCTTCCAAAGGGCAATGGACATAGCCTTTTCAAAAGACATAAGCTTTTTTATAATCATTTACCTTGATGACATTACTGTTTTCTCTAAAACAAATGAAGAACACTTGATTCATTTAAGAAAAGTTTTTGAGAAATGTAGGAAATATGGCTTATATTTGAATCCCAAAAAGACACTCTTTGGTCTCCAATAAGGAAAGCTTCTTGGCCACATAATTTCTGAAGAGGGAATCAAAGTAGACCCTAAAAGGATTGATGGCATATTGAAAATCAACCATCCTAGAAACCTCAAAGAATTACAATCTTTCATTGGGAAGATAAATTTTTTAAGGAGATTCATCCCCAACCTTGCTGAGCTATTAAGAAATATCACAAACATGCTAAAGAAAGAAGTAGGTGTTAAATGGACAATACAAGCTAAACAATCATTTGAACTAGTGAAACAAGCTCTCACAAACACTAGTTCTCATAAGTCATGATTTCACCAAAGATTTCTATATCTTTTCCTTTGCATCTAAACATATGATAGCTGTAGTATTACTGCAAAAGAATGACATGGGGCATGAACAACCTATATCCTTTTTTAGTATGGCCTTAAGAGATGCTCCATTCAAGTATAACATCATGGAGAAACAAGCATTAGCCTTGGTAAAAGCATTGAAAGACTTTAGAGTCTACATTTTACATTCTCACATCATTGCTTTTGTCCCACACACTGTTGTTAAGGATATTCTAAGTCAAGACCTTGATGGTAAAAGGGGAAAATGGGTTGCTATTATTCTAGAATATGACTTAGAAATCAGGCCTACCAAACTAATCAAAGGGCGGGGATTAGAAAAACTCATTCTGAATCAAACTTCTAAGCACTAGATATGAATATGGTTGATGTCTTGGAAGAAACAGAAGAATTCACAGCTCCATTTATTGAAGAAAATTTTTTGAATTCACCTTGGTTTGCTGATATCATATATTTTCTACTTTATCTGAATACCCCTCCTTCTCTGTCTAAAACTAAAGCTAGATTTTTGAAGCAGAAGGCCTTAAATTATTGCATATTAGATGGGGTTTTATATTGGAAGAATGATGTTGGAATATTGATTAAATTTGTGCTTGATATTGATGCAGAAAGGATCATGCATGAGCTGCATGAGGGAGAATGTGGTGGACATATTTACTGGAATACTACAGCAAATAAAATCCTCAGATCTGGTTACTATTGGCCCACCCTTTTCCCAGATACCCAGAAACTTGCCATGACTTGCCATAAGTGTCAATTTTTTTATGGCAAGACAAAACTCCTACCTTTACCCTTACATCCCATCAGTGTTGAGGCTCCCTTTCAACAATGGGGCTTGGACTTCATTGGGGAAATTCACCCATCTTCATCAGCCCAACACAAGTAGATCCTCACTACCACTAATTATTTTACCAAGTGGATAGAAGCCATACCTTCTAGGAATGTTACTGACTCTTTCATTATAAAGTTCCTTGAAACCAACATACTATCTAGATTTGGTTGTCCTAGAAAAATTATCACAGATAATGTTGTTACTTTCAAATCTAAAAGAATGGTTGACTTCTGCCATAAGTATCATATTACCTTGGGTCATTCCACTACCTACTATCCTCAAGGAAATGGGTTAGCCGAATCCTCCAACAAGAGCCTTTTCAATATTATCAAAAAACTGTAGGAATAGAATTAGAAATCATGGCATAGTAAGCTTATTCATGCTTTATGGGCTGATATATTAACCACCAAAAAGTCAATAAATATGTCCTCCTATCAGCTGGTTTATGGCATGGATACAGTCTTCCCAACCTCTTTAGGAATTCCAGTCATGAGACTCCTTCAAGAAGTACAAACTGAGGAAAATGATATGCAGAGAAGGATAAATCAAACCATTCATTTACAACAGTCAAGAGAGGAAGTGTACAAGAGAACACAAACAGTCCAAGAAAACATCAAAAATTTATTTGACAAAAGGACTAAAGAAAGTGATTTCCAAGTTGGGAATGTAGTTTTAAAGTGGGATTCTAGAAGGGAAGAAAAGGGAAAACATGGAAAATTTGAAAATCTGTGGAAAGGTCCCTACATTATTCATTCTATTAGGGGTCACAATGCATTCCTTCTGCAAGAGCTGAATGGAGAAGATTTATTTGGAGGTCTTGTCAATGGCAGGATGCTCAAGCACTACTTCTGTCAAGAATTCTAAATTTCAAGGATTTTATTTTTAACTGTATATAACATTGCTTTTTCAAATTGAAAAAAGAAAAAAACACAAAAACAATAGGAAAGAAAAGAGGGCAGATAAAAAGAAAAAGGTATAGCCCCATACCCAAAAAAGAATTCTAAAAGTGAGCAAATCTAAGTGCCACTGCTGATTAAAAGTTGATATATTGTTCAGTCATCTAGCCTAATCATGACTGAACATACTTTAAATTTATGTTGATAAGTTAGTAGAAGCACAGATTGATAAGATTTTTTCAAACTTGGCTTATCAATAGAGTAGATTAGGATAGAAAAGAAATAGTTCTAAAAAGCTCAAAATCTGAACCAAGAAAAGGAAAAAAATGGCTCTAAATAAATCAAAACCAGAGCTGGAAAAAGAATAGAAGGATGTTTTTAATTTTCAGATCTTAAAGAATTCACAATTTTGTTTTATTTTTCTGCAAATAAAGTCTATGAGCAACTTGTACATATAGCGATGGACACCATAGCAGATCAGACAGTCTAATCCTGATTTGACTATGTTTAAATTTCCTATTTTAGGAATAGAGAATGAAAATTTTCAAACAGCTTAATCTTGACAAATAGTAGCTAGGTAGAAAATAAAGAGTTCAATAGTTTAATCTGGACTCTTGGAAGAAATAAGGATAGGATTAGATAGTTTGTTTTCTGTTTTCAAAAATAAAATGTCAAAGAGTTTGCTAGTTCAAATGCACTAAAAAATAGAAGAAAAAATTCTAGGATAAGTAAGATTGGGTAGGTAGAGATGTTGTTTTGAAGAAATTACATGTTGCAGATTGATAAAATTTGTCCTTTTCATAGAAAGATCAGCAAGAAAATAAGAAATCTGCCCAATGGATAAGGCACTGGTCTGCAAAAACTCAAAGATTTCTGAGGTCTTGGACACCTAAAAGGACAGCTGTCCTCCCCAAGTGGAGCCACTGTTAGTCATCCATAATTTTGATGATATCCAAAGATGACTAAATCATCAATCTTAGATTTCTAGAAATAATATTTCAAAGAGACATTATGAGTTCTAGAAATCTCACTGCCTTCATCATTCTAAGTCTGTCAGTTCACCAAAATCTTCATCGATGTCTCTTAAAAAGGTTATCCTACTGTTTCAAAGAAGAAGGCTCATTTCAGGCTATTTATCCCTGTTTTTATTAGTCCATTTCCCTTTGAAAGTAGCCCATTTTCCCTTATTTATCCTTCATTTTCCTTCAAAACCCCACTTTTTCCTTCACTAAAAATCCTTATTTACCCATAAAAACCCCTTTAAACCTATAAAAACCCCTTTTTATGGTTTAAAATATCTTTTTATACCTATCGGAACTTCTAAATTGGCCTAAAAACCCCATTTTTTGCCTAAAAAACAGTCTTTTTTCAATTAAAAGGTTTAAGCCCCCAAGGGCTTAAAATATTTGGCCCCTTTCCTCCATATGTCCAAGCGCCCAAATCCCCATCGCATCAGCATTTCTTCTATGAAAATTCATTTTCCTTTGCAAAATTTCCCTCGCCGATGCGATTAGCTCCTTTTCCCCTAGCCCCTGGTCACCCTTCCTCCACAGGACCGCGCCCGAGAGTTTTCTCTCTACCCAGGGGACCCACCTTTCCTGCTCCCATTTCCTTCGCAAAAACCCCATTCCCCATGTATAAACCTTCCCCTAACCGTTTTTCTCCTACACGATCCTAGCCGTCGATCTGCAAGATCTGACGGCTAGATTTGTCTCTTCCACCCCTTTCCCTTACCCCGCTCCATAGACCCCGAGCTCAATCTCAACCGTTGATCATATAGATCCAACGGCTCTTATCCCATCTCCCATTCTGTCTTTCCCCCGACCATCAAACCTATTCATCTCCGCATTGATCCCCACCGTCGTTTCACTTCATCCGACGGCTCGCATTCACCCAAGCCTTTACCACTGCCGATTGACCTTTCCACTCCACGAAAAATTAGCCCATGTCACCATATGGCACACCTTCCACCCACAGAATGCCCAACCAATCTCCGGCTGCCACCTGTCTCCCACTAAACTCCCGCCCGTGCACCTTTTCGTCGCGCTCCTCTCTGCACCGTCGAATCTACCCCTTCCCATCCGACGGCTCATATGTGATATCGCGCGATTTTGCCATCCGGGGTTTAACCACCCAAACTCACGCGAAACGAGTGGTTTCGTAAGGGACGCGTGTCACGAAACAACTGGATCAAATTCGATATACGCAAAACCACAACCACCGTTGCCCCGCGCGAAAACCACTGGTGGTTTTCCAAAACCACTTTTGCCTATTTTTCGCGCCAAAGTAATTTTAAACCCTAATTTTCACGGGTTTTTTCCATAAAACCTCCTCCGCCTGCATATCCCACTCCTCACTGCTCCTCCCACCCTCTACCGGCCTCTGCAAGTAGTTTTCCAAATACCACAGGGTTTTATTAATTTATTATTAATTTTTTGCAGGGTTCGATGACATTTTTAAGGCCAAAAAGGCCTTTTTATGGTTCAATAAAAAGCGGGGCAGAGGGTCACTACCTCTGAAGCCCAAACAACTGCACAATCACCAAAAAAAAAGAGTGTTCGAGGGTTAATTCTATGGTTTGAACGATGCTTTATGAGCACTGGTTATGCAATGAGACCCTCAGGGGGTCGAAGACACCTGCACACAACAAAACAAAGAAAGAACAACAAATATGAAGGGTAAAGTTTTAATTTGACAGCTTAAGGATTGATACATCAGATTTGAAGGATTAAAGGTTCAAATCCAATATTTTTAAGGATAATCCATGGTTTAAAGGGTTAAAACAACCAAAAGAAAGACTAAAAGACCGAAAAAGGATAAAGGAGGCATGAACAGACCTAAAGCACAAAACCAAGGCCTAAATCAATTTTAAAAGGGGGTAAAGGACAGTTTAAACGTAAAAACAAAGGTTCAAAGGCCTAAAACCAAGCAAATGTCGAGTAAAGCAGAGTTAAAGACTAAAACAATGTATTAAGGGGAAAGCCATAGAACAGTCAAAATGAAAAGGCTTAATTCATGAGTTTGAAGGATTAAAGGCTAAATCTTGTTGTTTTAAGGTTAAATACATAGATTGAAGGTGGATACAGTCAGCAAAAGGGAAATTGAAGGCCAAAGAAATAGAGAAATAAAGGTTCGAATCAATCAGAAAGGGAAAAGGCAACAATTTTACATTATGAAGCCTAAAATCATCATTAGACCTTAATACACAGTTTAAATGATGAAATAAAGGTAGATTAGGTGTAAAGAGCAGTTTTAGAATTAAATCAAGAAGACTTAGGCTTAAAATATAGCCTCAGATACATCAAAGGAGCATTTATTCACTTAATAACTCAAAATTGACACCTTTCACTTACTTTATGTCTCAAAGGGAAAATTAGCAGTTATTACACAAAAATATATTTTAAAAACTGTTAGACAGTTATTATAAAGACAGAAAAAGGCTTCAAAGTCAATATTTTCAGCTGTTTCATCCTCAGGAAGTAAAGATAGATTTATTACACAGAAAAGTAGTTGAGAAACATTCTTACCTTATGCCTTGCATGGTTTTTAAGGATAGGAGTGCATTTACTATGTCATTAATAACATTTTGAACCCTAGATGTTTCCACCTCCTCATTTACAGTATATATACTGCACTAGAACTCATTTTAGGGTGGGAATTTTGATAACTCTTTGAAGTAATACATAGCTCTGTTGAGATTGAAAAGAATTTGATGTTTTGGAACCTGTGGATGTTTTGACCTATTTGTGGATGGAGAAAGCTCTGTCATTAGATCCCTAAACTTGGTAGCTCTGTCATTAGATCCCTAAACTTGGTCGTTGGTGAAGTATTCTAAATTTTTAATGTTTTTCCTATTTTCCATTCTATTTTATCATTTTCTTACTTATAGTAGAATAAAAATTTTAGGCTAAGAAATGTCTCCTAGAAGCACCTTAGACGTGTTTACTCTTCACTGTCTTTATGTTTTCATCTGCTAAAGGTTTTATTAAGTAGTTTGACTTCTTTTTCAACCCTTATGCTTGTTTATTTCCTAAATAGTTCAATACAGTGGCCTCAAGAATGATTCATGGTTTTCCCTGCTACTTGCTTCCATTTGAAAACTATTTTTGAACTCTCCCTTTAAAGTACCATTGTCCAAAGTCTGCCAAAGAGGTTTGTTTTGATCATACCCTTTGTACTTACTCAAAAAATTGTTTTGAAGGTATTTATAGCTATAATCACAGATGTTTAAGAGTTCCCTCTTCTATGAATGCAATTACTTGTGAATCTTGAATGTTTTCTTATCCTTGGAAGTGAAATCTTTGATGAAATAGAGCGTTCCTCAAGTCTTAGATTTCATTTTGAAAGTTTGTCTTGAGATTATCATTTGCTGAAGTATGATTTGTAGAATTCATGGTTAGCCCTGTCTACAGAAAATTTCTTCATGTTTAAATGATTTTTTTAGTCCTTTTGTTGAGAAGTACATATAATTAAGGATTCTTAATTTCCCTTAGCTCTAATTTTCATTCTAAACTCTTAATGTTCATTTCATTTCACCTGAAAACTTTGTTGATCTAATAGCCAAGTTAGATTTTCCCTTTGATACCCCTAATTCATCTACAAACTTGTTACAAAATTCTACTGACTCCATTGCCCAATGACTTAGAAATTTCCCTTTCCTATCTATGCTGCCTAGATCATCATGTCCCATCAAACAATCAAACAAACTCATGCTTAATAACTAGCCTAAAATCAACCTTTTACAAGCAAACAAGTCATATATTTGCAAACAATTGAGAGATCCCTCTCTGAGACTAGGAGGGCTAGATCCTAGAGCTCTAAAGACTAGTTCATAAGTTGCCTTGTCATTTAGTATGCCGATCTGCTAAATCACAGGATACCAACAATGAGGAAAGGGATATTTTGCATCATGATGGGTGCTTCCCTAAGGCACCAAACATATCTCTCACCTTCAACAATAGTGAGATGGCTTGGGCAACAAGTAATTGGTGGGAAAACCACTTACCATGTCTTGATTTTAGGCAGGCAGGAGATGCATTGCGTTGGTATTATATATGGGATTATGACCCACCTCCTCATGCTCAAATTTATGTTTGTATGTACATAGTTCTGCTCCCATACATTGATGATATACTTGTACTTTTTATGGGGATGTACGGAGTGAGGATGGGAGCCATGTATGTACCCCATGAGATGGAGACTCTCTATGTACCATATTCTACATGTTTAAGAGAGAGTATTGATTCAGCCATGTTTGTTTCATTTGAGTTTTTGACTCCTTATGTGATGGGGCATTTACCTCTCATAATAACATTGGAGAAACAATTCATGGAAGGTTTTTTGGCATACACTCAGCTCATGGAGGAAGCTTATCATCTGATTGTGTCACTAATGGAGGAGGAAAAGAGTTGTAGCACTCACCTTATCAATTGTTTGAGGACAAGCAACATTTTGGAGGGGAGGACTGTAATATTCCCAATTAGTCCTAAGCTAATGGGAATATTCAATTTTTCTTTGTTTTCTATTTCATGAATAAAATTGTAAAGGAGGAACAATAAAACTCCTAAACAACAAAATAAATCAATTCCACATGTGAAAAAAGACAAATCTGGGCTATCTTAATAAAACACCCTTATGTGTGAAAAGGATTGAGACATTTGACTAGGTCAACCATGACCAGATCAACGACACTGTCTAGAGGGGATGAACCTCATGGATGCACATCGCAGTCTTAGTTGGAGGTGGCACATGTGAAAGGAGCTAAATCATTGAGATGGTATAGGGTTTTGCAATACTTTTGTCTATAAAAGGTAGAGGAGGACAACAGAAGAAGGTTGTTGAACATGTTATATTTCTTAATATATTTTCTGTTTAGACATAGATCATTCTCTTGTTGTTTAGCTGAGAATAGTGTTGTTTAGCACTGGGTATTCCTGATCGGGAATCCCACCTCTTTCCTTGAGAGGCCTCTTGGAAGATTCTTGTTGATCTTGTCTACTATCAGGCATTTGGCCAAGCTTCACCTTCCAACTACAATGCAGATCCTGTTGAGGGTTTGGTTTTCCTTGTAAGCTGCAACAAGTGGAGGCTATATCTATTCAGATCTAGGCCAATCTAGTGTATTTTAAGTGGGAAAGTATTATATCTCACTGACAAGAGTGTATTGGATCATTGGAGCTTTAGATCCATACCTTAGCATTAGGCCAAACTGTTCTTAAAGTCTACAACGCAGTCCATCTTCCAGTACTGTGTTATTTGCAAGTGTAAAGTTGCAGGGTGCTTTGGAATAATTTTGGAGGAGTGATCTCTGGTGTTGGGAATATGCCCTTCACTGTGGTGATCCATGGATTTTTAATCTATTCCATGTCATATTCAGATATGATCTGAATACTCCTGTATTTTCTTCAGAAATTCTGAATCATTCTACAGATCTGCTGCATAAGATCTCATATCTACTCCATGTGCTTCATGTTTTGCTGAAAACCCCAATGGGTATGTAAATTAGAGACTCTATAGTGTATAGATCTGTCATAGATCTGACTGTTCATGCATTATTTATCTCTAGATCTAAGTTGTAATCTACAGCTGTTGTATTCTCTATAAAATAACATTGTCAAGCCTTTTGCAGTGAATATATGTGATTGCAGCACCTCTTTTTGAGGGATTTCTTCTATTCAGTCTCCTATTTCCTATTATACATTGTATGGGCCTCATTGTAAATCTGATTTGTTTATATAAATTTACTTTTTGAGCCTCCATATTGGCCTCCTGCTCTTACTTTGCTGAACTGCGTTATTTTTGAAGCATTGTTGTTGAATATTGTTGTTGTTCCCATTTTGGGATATTACAGTCACGTAATCGATATAGAACAAGATGTGGAATTTTTACTGGGAGGGTGGGTTAAAGGGTCCAACAAATTCAATAGCCCATTTCTCAAAAGGCTCGAGGACTACCTATGCCTGCAAAGGCATTTCATCAGCTCGACCAGGCTGCCCCATACATTGGCAACTATCACACGAAAGATATAAGGCCAGTAATATCCCATTTGTAGTACCTTATGGCCTATTCTTTTGTCTGCAAAATTCCCTCCACAAGGGCCATCATGAGAAGCTTTCAATATCTCATAAATATCATCCTCAGACACACAGCGTCGGATCTGCTTATCCACTCCTGTGTGAAAAAGGTACCTTGCCATCCAAGAATATCGGGCATTGTGATGAATAATTTTCCGTTGTTCCTTGTATGAAAAATGAGGAGGCACTTTACATGTAGCAAGATGGTTAGCAACATCTACATACCATAGAGTTTTAGTAGAAACTGCAAAAATATGTTCATCAGGAAAACTATATTCTACAGGTGTGCATTCATCATTGTTATCCATTCTAGATAGGAAATCAGCCACTACATTATCTTTTCCTGGCTTGTCTACTATTGTAATATCAAACTCTTGAAGCAATAGTAACCATCTTGTAATACAGCCAGGAGTAATAGGTTTATTCATCAAATACCTTATTGTTGCATGATCAGTATGGACAACAGTAGAATACTCGGTGATGTAGTGTCGGAACTTATTGACAGCATAAATGACAACCAGGAATTCTTTTTCTGTCACCGTGTAATTTAATTCAACAAGAATTAAGTTCTTGATGACATAGTAAATTGCATACGGTGTTTTGTCTACCTGCTGTCCTAAAACAGCCCCTACTGTTGTTTGAGAAGCATCGGTATATATGTGAAACGGTAATTCTAGATCAGGTCCTTGAAGGATTGGATCCAAGCACACCAGCCCCTTAATTTTCATGAAAGTTGTCTCACAATCTTCAGTCCACAAAAATTCTGCATCTTTTGTTAGCAATTGAAACAATGGGTGTGCTATTTTAGCAAAATTTTCTATAAAGCGTCTATAATAACTAGCACAACCAATAAAGATACGTACTTGTGTGGGTGTTTTGGGTACTGGGAAGTGTAATATTACCTCTACTTTAGCTGGATCAACTTGAATTCTAGCAGCTGAGAGCAAATGTCCCAATACTACTCCTTCCTCCCTCATCATATGGCATTTGACTGTACTCAAAGATACATGAGTCTGCTTACATATTTTGATTAATTTCTCCATATTTTCCAACCCTTCCTCAAATGAGTTCCCATATGGAGTAAAATCATCCATATATATCTCAACACTATCATTGACTAAATCAGAAAAGATTCCCAAGATTTCCCTCTGGAAGGTAGTAGGAGCATTACACAAGCAAAATGGGAGGACCCTGTATGCGAAGGTTCTCCAGGGGCATGTGAAAGTTGTTTTATCCTGGTCTTCCGAGGCTATCTAGATCTGGTTATATCCACTGAATCCACCTAGGAAGGGAAAAGAACTTCTTCCCAGCCAAGGTATCTAGGGCTTGGTCAATGAATGGCAAAGGGAAATGGTCTTTTTGCATTGTCTTATTTAGTTCCCTGTAGTCTACACATATCCACCATTTACCATTCTTTTTGGGAAAAATATAGCAAAGATACCCATTGGTTATCTGAGATGGGATAAATGAATCCTACATCGAATAATTTTTGTAATTATTCCTTGACAATGTTTTTGAGAGCAGGGTTCATTCTTCGTTGAGGTTGTCTTATAGGGTGGAAATCTTCTTTAATATAGATATGATGAGTACATAAATTGGCAGGGATCCCCTTCATGTCGATATAGTCCCAAGCAAAAGCTTTCTGATGATCTTGAAGGAATTTTAGAAGCTGTTTTTATGGGATTCAGACAGGTTTGGGTTGATATTAAGTGTTTTCCCTGGTTCAATCTCAATTAGAATAATATTATGGGATGAGGTTACAGGAATGTCTTCAATGTCATCTTCTGGTTCAACATTTTCCTATGTCTCACAACTCATAGCAGATTCTAGAATTTTTCGAGTTGAATCAGAAAAATAATTGGAATCATTAATGAAGGTGTTGATAGCATCATCCTCAGTTTCTGTTTTGAATTGAAGGGCATGGCCAATAGTGAGGACTAGTCTAACATCTTCATTTTCAGGTTCAGGCTCTTCTAGAGGTAGAGGTTTCTGACTGGGTAATGATTTTTCAGATGGGCTCGGTTCCACAGGAGGATAAATCTTAAGATTCTTTGTAACTATCCCATTTGATATGATCATATGCCTAGATCAGCACCCTATGTAGGCGTCTCCAGTTGCAAGCTAGGGTCTTCCTAGGATCAATGGGTGACCACCTACTGAATATCCGGTATGCAATATAAGGAGGTCCACAGGGTAATGCCATGAGTCTACTGAAATGATCACATCCTCTAATTTCCCCACTGGTTTAAATGTGGATCTGTCTGCAAGTTCCAAGATAGTAGGGGTTGGTTTAATGTTTCCAAGTCCTAATGTGTTCATTGTTTCAGTAGTGATAATGTTGATGGCAGCTCCCAAATCTACCAGTGCATTTGGGATTTCAAACCCATTAATTTTCACTGTAAAATCAGGTTTCCAAGGTCTCTGTATTTTACAGGCATGATCTTTCCTAACATGAAATCAGATAGTCTGCCCATTACATGAATGGTTAGTGGATCCTTAGGTTTCCTCCCTGGTTTCTTAGAGTAGTATTCCTTCAGGGTTTTTGTGTATATAGGTACATCCCTCATAGCTTGTAACAGGGGTATTTTAACAAAGAGATTTTGCAGTTCCCCTAGGAAGTCAAATTCTGCTTGAGGGTTTGGTTTACTCAAGGTCAGTCTTTCAGGATATGGAGGAGAAGTTAAATGACCTTTATTAGGAACAGTTTGGGGAGGTGTCTAATTTACTATGTTTTGGTCTGAATTCTCCCACATTGTTATTTGTTCTGGTTCAGTATCTTCACTGTCAAATTGTTCTGTAATAATAGGTGAAGTTGGTGCATTCACTACCCGACCAGACCATAGATTTATCTCATTGAGTCCCGTGGTAGAGATGTTGTAAGACGGAAGGTTCAGAGTGTCTGTTTGTTCGACCCCTTTATTTTTTGGATTTGGGTTGGGCTGGATAGGAAGTTGGAGTCTAGTGGATGGGTTTCCTGGGGGTACATTGGAGGGCAACTAAATTTTTTGTTGAGGTATAGACTGAGGAAACTGTTCGGTAGGAGAGGGTCCACACCAAGTCTGTTTCCATGAGCGATTCAGATTGGCCTAGGGAACCCATTGTTGCCAAGGGGGATACTGATATTGAGACCACATAGCTAGAAACGGTGCAGATTGGGGACCCATATTGAAATTGCTAAAGTACTGAGATGGGTCCTGAAACATACTTGGATTCATAGTTGGTGGTCGAGGTTGCCACGACTTCTTCTGCCTCATGAAGTATAGCTGGTCTACCATGCTTTCTTTGCTTGCTCCTTGGAAAAATTATTTCAGCTTGTCCAAGGAAGGACATGAACTAGTTGCGTGAGTCTGTTCACAGATTGCGCAGGCTTCCACCATGTTCAATGGGCATTCCTTTAGAGGATGCTTCTTTCTTGTAATGTTCCAAATTTTGAAATAAAGTATTTGGAAAATTAATCTTGCTTTTATTTTAATAAAAGGAATAAAATGGGTGATGGAACCCATGTAGCAACTTAATAAACACTCCTAAGGTGCAAAAGTCACTTAAGTGGCTTAATTTAGCAGCCCAAGTGTGAAAAGGGGCCAAAATCAAGTGAGCTAAACCATGGTTGACCAAAGTCAACAACGTACCCAAGAGGGGAAGCTTGCACAAGAAGATTGCGTAGTTGGATGGAGGGAAATTAAAAATGGGAGAAACCCTAATGTGAGTGAGGTCCATGGCAAGGAAGCATTCCTTGTATAAAATATGAAGGAGAGCCATTGTTGGGGTTTCATCTTTGGAGAAAGAATTTGGAGGTTGAAGCTCTCTTCAACTTTGTGCTTCTTAGCACAAGAGGGATTCCTGTTTAGGAATGCCCTTCTCTTCCATGGGAGGCCATGGAGAGATTGTGCATCTTCCTCACATCATGGCTTGAGGCCAAAGTAGTCATTTTCAGCTACCGCGTTATTCTTGCAGCAAGAGAATGCTGGAGTTGCTGGTGTTGCAATGAGGGACCTTCATCATCTCACTTCCGGAGTTGTTCTGTAGAGGAAGGGCCATCTCTTTCTCTAGGAGATCAGCAAAGGAGATCTCGGAGCTTCTATTGCATATTTTGGCATTGGGCCATATGTTTTCTCTCATGCCCAAGGCAGTCTCCTTCTCTTACAGCGTTATATCCAAAGAGGGTTTACCGGAGGAGTTCATTTTGTGCACTAGGGAGTGCAATCTTCAGTAAGGGGATCAACGCCTTCACTTTGGAGATCATTGGAGGAGGTATTAGTGTTTAATGAAACATATACTTCCTTCTCCTTTGTTGTATTATATTTGAGTTGCAACAGCTACACTGCAGGTCCGACATTTTCTAGTTTTATGTATTTTAGCCAATCCCTTGGAGGATAGATGTAATAATGTATTATGGGGTTGAGATCTTGCTCCCCCATATTTATTTGAGCATATAATGTCATATCATCTCATATATATCAGTTTGCAGTCATTTTACCTCATAGACTGCGCAGTGACAGAGTAGCTAGGTTTATGTAGCAGTGTATTCTCTTGTCTTATGTACATTTCCTATTGAGGCTGATTTGAGCTCACCTTGAGAGGCATTTTCCTCAAGGAATTTGTATTACATTTGATGCTACAGATTATGGATCAAATTTGTACTCTTCTTAGATTGTATGAGTCATTATTTCATTGTTGTTACATATTGAAGTTTAATACTACTGAATATTTTCTCATTGAGCATTATTTTTGTACACTTGTTGGTGGGAGATCTGAATAACCCCCTTACGGTTATTTCTTTGGGCTTATATTATGTAGGGAGTTTGTATCAGATATTTTCTAAGGCATCTCAGCACCGGACTGCCTTATTTTCACATGGGCTTCCTTATACAGCTTCCTCATGGACCCTATTGTAGAAATTCCTTGAAGGAAATTATTGGCCTTCGACAAGTTCTATTGGCAGAGTTTGCTAGTGGGCCAGGTAGCCTCTGGATCTCATCCTTCCTTGTGAAGGTGACATATCCAGTAAATGCCCCTAATAGTCAATCTCTGAAATATTTCAGTGTCGATTTTTAATAATCCCAGAGTTGGAAAATAGGAATATCTCAAGATATTCCCGGTATTGCAGAAGTTTCCCCATTTGGGATATTATAGTGGTATCAGAGCTTTGAACTTGGCTCAGCCTGTGAAGTTTAAATTTAAAAGAAGAAGAGGCCAAGATGATGTAGAAGATGAGATTAATCTCATCAATTTTGGGTCCAGCAAGAACTTCTCCAAGGAGGTTGAGGAGATAGAAGAAGGAGAAGAGGAAGGACCATGCACTTCCTATTCTCACAGAGAAGCAGAGCAGAAGCATGGAGAACACTTGGAATTTGAATTCTAATTGAGTATCTTGCTGAATATGGAGAAAACCCTAGAGTCTTCCAAGAGACTCTATCTTTTCACACTTGTTCAGCAGGAAGGGGAAAGAACTTGGTGGTTCAGCCATGGGAGGCATGCAAGGGTTTCTACTCTTGTTGATTTTTCTCAGATCTTGATTGGAAGATTTGGCCAAAGGATGGAGGAGCCCTCACCACCAAAGGCACATGCCCGCGTTGTTACATTCATGGAGGAGAAGCCTCCACCTTCAAATTTTGAGGCAACCAACACACTTGAGGAAGAGACTCTTGCAACAACACAAGATCCTTCCAAATCTCTCCAAGGTATGCATGAGTTTGCATCTATCATGGAGGATTGTACATTATTGCATGCTGATTGTCTTGAGGAGGGAACTTTTACTGCGTTGTGCCATTTTGGAGGAAAGAAACCCTCATCATCCTCATGCATTATTGATGAGCCATGCATCACATGTGAGGGTGGGGTTTAGAAATTTTTCCATGGAGGAGATTTCATTTCAATGTCCCATGAAATGCAAGAGGAGAAATTATTTTTGGGACAATGGTAGCTCTTGCGAAAGAGGTACCAAGTGGCAAGATACTTACACCAAAGAGCAGAGCCATATGGATGAAGTGTGCCCAACGGAAATGTGGAGGATCCATAACCCACAAGTCCCAGGATCATTTCATAAGTGTTGCTCTTGATGGACAAAGAGGAGAGCATGGGTGCATCATGATGGGATGGAATTTCTCTTACCACTCATTATGTTCCCATTTCAGTTTGAGGATGGTGGAAGTTTGGAGGAGAAGCAACCATTCTTGTTGTTCATATTTTGTTTGAATGTTGCGGGAGAAAGAGGAGGCACTAGCATAGTGCAAGAGGATTGCTCTTTGATCTTGGATGCCCAAGCAACACCTTCTTCATGGGAGGGGCTCTATATTTGCAGCAACATTATGGGAGGAGTCTTTGGCAAGATTTATGTCAAAGAGGGGAGCTTTGAGATGACAATGGCCCTACTCCAAAGGCCAGCAGCGCTGTCACTTGAGAGCTTGAGTTACTTGTTGGAGTGTCTTTCAAGCCACTTCACAAGTGATATAATTTGGAGGCATGTAGGTGATGAGCATGAAGGAGTATTGGAGAAGAGCACTCCTTACTACATTTTGACTTTCTTGGCTTGGTTTCACAAGCACAAGAAGAGGGATCTACATGCAGCAATTATGGGTTCTTCTTTCATGCATTTTCATGCATATTCTTCATTGATGGAGGAGTCCACTTGGGAGGGCATATTGATGGTTGCATATCAGCATATGGTCAGATGCATAGCCCAAATGATGATGAGATGGTTGGCACAACCACTCCCCTACTATGTTGCAGTAAGGGGGACTTTTCATTGGAGCCAAAGTACATGATGAGGGAGGTAACTACTTGTGACATGCTTTGCACTCTCTTATCTTTGTGAGCAGCATATCATATCAAGAAGGGTCCTTCCTTCTTGAACATTTTTTTTTTTGTACTTATGGTTCATTGCAGCAAAATGATGGCTATTTTAGCAGTGGATTGTGAGGGAAAGCCACATGGGTTTTGGGGTGCACCTTTGGCACCAAAATGTGTTTTCATGATCACACCTTGCAGGATGACTGTGGCAGCAAACAAGTGGCTTAAAGGACACTTGTACTTCCTATTTTGAGGCAGGCCAATGATGCCCTGTGCTGGTTCCATGTATGGAACTATATTTCACCTCCTTGCTCTCATAAGTTTATGCTTCCATATGTTGCTGGTGGAATGTTGTTCAGAGGAAGCATTGTTTTGGAGGAGGGAAAAGAAAAAATTTAAAGATGCCCATTGGGAGTGTGATTCTCCCTACCTTGCATGTTGTATGTTTCAGGAGAAGCAATGGGCAGCCCATGATTGCCAAACTTCATCTCTTTCCTTCATATGGGAGGAGCTATTTGGAGAATTGAATTTTTGGAGGAGGCACTTCATGGTTTTTGTGTTTATGGGGTAGCTTGGGTCTCTCTTGAAGACCATTTCATTTCAGCCATATATCAGCAACAGCCCCATATGTATCATGTGGAGGGAGAGAATCATTGGGTGGATGTGCCCTTTGGGAAAGAAGACCTCCTTTATTTTTGCAGCACATGCTCCAAGGGGAGTATGGAAGATGATGTGGTCACCATGTTCAGCCATGTGTTTTTCCATGAGGTGAACCATATGATTGCTTGGATGCCATATGTTGATGGATTCCAACTCATCACATATGTGAGGATTTGGGCCAGCTTGATTTGCAGCGTTGGAGGAGAGGTCCTTGGGGATCTAGACTTCATCTTGTCTCTTGAAGGCAACACTATTGCAGCCCAAGTT
Organism: Pinus albicaulis; assembly: GCA_034641835.2. Classification (NCBI taxonomy): domain Eukaryota; kingdom Viridiplantae; phylum Streptophyta; class Pinopsida; order Pinales; family Pinaceae; genus Pinus; species Pinus albicaulis. Next base: position 1,798,911 of record CM076575.1, on the reverse strand, counting down.
CAACTTTCACTCCACATTCATCATAAGTGGAGAAGAGAACAGCATGGGGTAGGCTATGAAGCTTACCAAGTTCAAAAATTCAGCCCACCTATTTCATGAGCACAAGGTGGAGGATTACTTTCAGGAGTTGCCTAGTTGGAGGGTGACTCATGTTGCTTAGTTGATTGCTTGAGGATGGAGGATCTACATGAGGGTATTTCAGACTCCATGCCTTGAGTGGAGGAATTTTTGCAGTTCATCCTTGCTCTTGCTTGAGGACAAGCAAGTTTTGGGAGGGGAGGACTATAATGTTCCAAATTTTGCAATAAAGTATTTGGAACATTAATCTTTCTTTTATTTTAATAAAAGGAATAAAATGGGTGAGGGAACCCATGTAGCAACTTAATAAACACTCCTAAGGTGCAAAAGTCACTTAAGTGGCTTAAGTTAGCAGCCCAAGTGTGAAAAGGGGCCAAAAGCAAGTGAGCTAAACCATGGTTGACCAAAGTCAACAACGTACCCAAGAGGGGAAGCTTGCACAAGAAGATTGTGTAGTTGGATGGAGGGAAATTCAAAATGGGAGAAACCCTAATGTGAGTGGGGTCCATGGCAAGGAAGCATTCCTTGTATAAAATATGAAGGAGATTCATTGTTGGGGTTTCATCTTTGGAGAAAGAATTTGGAGGTTGAAGCTCTCTTCAACTTTGTGCTGCTTAGCACAAGAGGGATTCCTGTTTAGGAATTCCCTTCTCTTCCATGGGAAGCCATGGAGAGATTGTTCTTCATCTTCCTCACATCATGGCTTGAGGCCAAAGAAATCATTTGCAGCTACTGTGTTCTTCTTGCAGCAAGAGAACGCTGGAGTTGTTGGTGTTGCAGTGAGGAACCTTCATCATCTCACTTCCGGAGTTGTTCTGTAGAGGAAGGGCCTGTTAGGGTCCCGTGATTTGGCTGATTGGAAAGCCAAGTGACAGGGTAACATCAAAACAATCTTTGGAGCCTAAGGACCTAGCCTTCTTGGACTCAGAGAGGGTTCTCTCTCTTTGTGTAAGGGATATTTATGTGTTTTGCTTCTTGTGTTTCTGATTTTAGGCTAGTTATGAAGTAGGTTTTTAGTTTTTCTTTTAGGTTTGTGAGGGATGAACTGATCAAAGGCTAAGATAGATAAGAAGATTGTCAGATCAATTGGGCTATGGGGTAGAAAAGGTCAAGAAAGCTTCAGATGGTGATACAAGGTATGTTGAAGGGCCGATTTGATCAAGGTAAAATGGATCTTGGGGTAAAATGGAGTGGGATGGACACTAAATTTGTGAAGAAAAAATGATTTCAAAAATAAATAGTTCAATAGCTGACATAAACATGGTAGGGCTAACCATTAATCATGAGAAATGTAACCATAAACTGATAAATGTATATAAATAAAAATTCAAGCAATGCATAGAGATATATGACCCTCTAACTTTAGGAAATTGCTATCAGACTTTGGGGAAAGACAATCAAGACAAAAAAAAAACTCAAATCACTATGAGGAAATGCCTAAGCATAGTATTTCAAGATATTGGGTACTTTGAAGTGATATTGCATAGTTTTAGGCAAAGGACAAGATCAGTACAAGACCTCCTTGGGTTCAACTAAGACAATCAAACAATCAAAGAAAGGTTTTCATAGGTGGAGCTATGACTAGCCATGAGTAATCAGGGCATATAGTGAATCATACTTAGCATGCATAAAACCATAAATGAAACAAGCAAACAATTTCTTCAGTTATAAAAGAGCAATCAAGGATTCTTTGATATGACTAAGAAGGAAGAAAATATAGAAGCTATAAAAAAACAGGAAATATGAGGTGCCTCCAAGGGCATGTCTCAAATCTATTCTCTACTGTCTTATAGCAAGCAAGAGCATGAAATATGAATGAAAAACAAGAAGCATAACAGAGAGAGACACTATACGATTTTACCAAGTCAAGGAATCCAACAATAGTCCTCTTTCATCATCCAAAAACATTCAAGAAACTATCCAATGCATGAGACAAGTATTTCTTCCAAGCTTGTATAGCCATATATTTCTCTATATCATCAAGTTCAGCCTTATTTACAATGAAATATTTTGGAATATATAGGCCAAGATGAGGGAAAACCTCCTAATGCAACTTGCAAACTCATTGGCCCATCAAAAATATATGATTTTGTCCTTGAGGCTTTGCAAAGCCCAAGGCACAAAATATATAAAAAATATCTTAAAAATGCTAAAAAAAGGAATTATATTGACTTTTCCCAACTAACAATGGCTAAAAAAGGCTAAACGCACATTTGGAAAAGCCACTTCAGAAAACTGCATTTTTGGTCAAAAAGCACTAAGGGCGCATCAACAGAAAATTTCCTGTCTTTCAGATGACATTTGAGGGCCTTCTCAATGTCTAAATGAGGCCTGTGATGGCTTGTTGGAAACCTCTTGATGTCTAATTTCTAGAAAAACTTGAATTTTCGAAAAATGATTCCTAGAAGTCTATCAAATACTGAACTTAGTGAAAAACCCAAAAAATAGGCCTTGCTGATATGTGGGCAGAGTGTCGAAAAAGTGAGTGTTTTTTGCATCTTTGGGGGACGAAAAAAACTTCAAATGCTCTGAGTAGATGCCCCTGAATTTAATGCATCCAATGTGTATAATAATGACTAATTCATAGCACAAACAAGACTTTTTAAGATGACTAGAAAACTCCCTATCCTGTGATCACTCTTTCTCTCAATTTTTAGATGATCAAGGCACCTTTGAAATCAATGTTTTTAAAGACTGCATTCAATTGAAAAAAGTATTCATCTTCTAACCACTGTTTCCTCCATGAATGCTATGCTGACTGCCACATTTGATCATCATTACTTTGCTCATGTTGAGGGTTGTTCTTCCTTTTATTTATGTTATACTTTCCACTCAACCTCAGCTCCTTTAACCAATAAATAAATACCTTAATGAGGGAAATGTGAGGAATGTTTGAAAGCATAATCCTATTTTGACTGTGGAAAATTTCATATAAATCTATAAGAGAACTCTTGGCTGCACAGGCGCGTCATGCTCTTTAGAAAAATACACTGTTAATACCTACAGGCACGTCGTGCAATTTTCCAGGCGCGTCACGTACTTTTGCAGCCGGTTTTGGAGGCCTTCCCAGTGTTGGAATTGGGTACGAGATGGATTTTTGGAAATATATGGAGGTCTAATTTCAAAATATGCTTGATTTGTTTCATTTGGTGTCCATTTGGTTGTTCAAAAATTGATTTTTCCAACACTGGTCAAAAATGGTGAATCTTGGTGTAGAAATGCATAGTTCTGTTTGCAAGCCACTTTTGGATGCCTTCCCGATGTCAACATTGGGCCTGATATGGCTTTTTGGAAAGATATGGAAGTCTAATTTCCAAATATTCTTGATTGGTTTCATTTTGTGTCCATTTGGTTGTTCAAAAATGTACTTTCCCAACACTGGTCAAAAATGGTGAATGCTGGTGCAGAAATACATAGCGATTTTTGCAGGCTACTTTTGGATGCCTTCTTGTTGTCAGAATTTGGCCCGAGATGGCTCTTTGGAAAGATATGGAAGTATAATTTCCAAATATGCTTGAGGGTTTTAATTTGGTATCCATTTGGTTGTTCAAAAGTTTACTGTCCCAACACTGGTCAAAATGGTGAATCCTGGTGCAAAAATTTTCCCGTGACATCTGTATTTTTTACATTTATCACAAACCAGGATACTTGTGTAGAAATTGAAGAAGGTTTTTTTTATTGAACTTATGAGGGACAAAAAAATCTCTCACATTTGTCAATTTCATCTTTTTTTGGTCAGAAACTCATTTTTAAACAAACTGCCTGGGCGCTCCTTAACCTTTGTCTTTTATCATTCTAAAGGATGAGCCTTTTGACTATGAGTGAAATAGGACTTTATCATATCTTTTAACCTTTTGAATCAGATGCTTCACTATGTAAATAGTTGGGGAGCTGACCCTTTGTTTCTCTGTAAATGAGGTTTAAAAAATAGTGAAACTTCACTCATTTTACCATTTTTGACAGCAGTCTTTTTTGAAATCCTTGCCATACTGAAATAAATGCTCTTCATCCTTAAAAAATGGTGGGCCCTCTAGTTATTCATGAAGGAGGCCTATGTTTGATAACTTTCATGTGTCTTCTAAAAACTCTGTCTTTCATTCGATGGGGACATTCTTTAACTGAAAGTGAAACACTGTTTTATCACACCTTTGGCCTTATGAATGAGCTGATTTGCTGTGTAAAGTTTTTTGAGGAGCTGGTCCTTTATTTTTTTGTGAAGGAGGTTTGCAACCTCAAAAACTGGAATCCAAAATCAATTCTAGTTTTATTTCATCAGAGTCCATTCCAGTGCTATTTTTCTTATCAGGTTTTGATGTGACATCCTTACAACTTGCAATGGTGTATGAAAAATTATAAACAACAGATTCAAATATTGATATGCAGATGCTTGCATGCAACACTTTTCATAACATCTCAAGAATGCTGGCCAAAGTACTTTCCCATCTTGAGATGTAAAATAGATTGAAACATTTGTTGAACCCAAATCTGTTGGGAAAAATACTGAGAGGGGGGGGGGGGGGTGAATCAGTATTTACTGCATATTTAAACCTTTTTACTTTTTCATGCTCTAAAACCCATACGCTACTTTGCTGAAGCCAACTGGCGTATACACGCGGATATCCTTCATAAAACTCGCGTATACACAGAGATCTAATTATGCCATTAGTTCTTCACTTATATCATTCCATCATTCATTCATTAGATGTTCTATAAACAGTAAACATGTGCAGTAAGAACAGAATAAACCATCACACAAAGCATCACACATGAACACCAGGATTTTTGGGTGGAAACCCAAGTCGGGAGAAAACCACCGCTGCAGTTGCTCAGCCTTCAATATTTTATTATAGAGAAAACATCTTACAACATATGTGCTGGTGCAGACTCCTACCAGCACGCAGGCACCCACCTGCGCTCGTTTACCAGCCTCTTCTGGAAGGGAGCTCCAACCCCTTGACTCGTTTACCAGCCTCTCCTGGAAGGGAGCTACGACCCCCTGCTCTCGTTTACCAGCCTTACCTGGAAGGGAGCTACAACCCCCTGACTGAAGGCTACAACCCTCAACACCTCTATGGACCACGTTTCATCAATTTTCACACTGGATCCAACCCACACAATTAAGCTCACGTTTCATCAATTTTCACACTGGATCCAACCCACACAATTAAGCTTAAGGAACATTCATCAATTCAACAACTTTCTCTATAGCAACATAATCAATATTCGAACTACCCATATCAACATTGACAGATAGCAGTACACATCAGAAACAGATATCAGCAACACAGCAGAACTGATCAGACATCTCATAACTTCAACAAACCCTAGTTTATCATACGCGCCTTCCTTTCACTGATCCCACGTGTATACACGCCTTCATGCATATCAACTCGCGTATACATCTGCACATACTTCAGAAACCCCTAACTGACCATACGCGCTTTTCCTTCAGTATATCCGCGTATACACGCGCGTTTACTAAGATGAACTCGCATATACTTCTTCAGACATTTTAGCGCAACACAATTCTTTAGAACAGATACATCACTCAGATTTTACCCTTTACTTCAGACAGATGTTCGCCTCATCTCAGATCTAATCATTCCATAAACAGATCTAGCAGATACAAATACATTCCAGATCTAGATACCCTTCTTCATCATTTCTTCATTGGTGCATCATACATTCAGATCTATCATTCAACTGTAACCCTTTCCATTTAGATATACTTTAGAGAGAAGTATTCATTCAGACTCAGACATCTTGCCCCACACACTTGATTTGCACAATGAATTTCTCCTCCTTATATAGGTTTACCCTTTTTCAATACCATGAGCCAAAACCACTCAACCTTCGATGGTATTCCTGGATGGGATCAATTAGATAATCCAGCGCTCAATACAATGGGCCAATACCATCGTAATGCCCCTTGGTATCATAATTTTAGAGCGCAAAAGGGAATACGCGACTTTGAGCGTTCGCTTTCGCGTGTATACGCAACTTCGCCTCATAAAAACTGCGTATATTCTAACCCTGAATGTATACGCGGGTTCCCTTCACAAAAGTAGCGTATACATTGTATGTATACGCGTGTTTCCTTCACAAAAGTAGCGTATACATTTTTGACATATTATATTTATCATTTTTCTGGCACTTACTGGAATTCTTTTCTCTGCCACATCTGAACTGATCTGAAGATACATCATTCTTACATCTTTAGCACATAGGTTGCTTATCATAAGCAACTCATCGAGTAGATTTCCATCAAGGACAACTTCATCAAGTAGGTTGCCATCATCTTCATCAAGTGGGTTGCTTTTCAAGGACAACACTCAGCATCATATTGTCAAGAAACATCATATCACATCAAATTTACATCATTTACCAAGTTCATCAAGTCAAGAATAACTTCATCAGGTGGTTTGCTATCAAGGACAACACATGTCAACTATATCATACCATCTTCATTCAAGGCCATCAAGGACAACACTCAGTATCATATTGCCAACAATCTCCCCTTTGGACTTGATGGAAACCACGATGGTGTTTGGTTACCACAACAGATAGGTACATTAAGAATACCATGACACCATGTCACTCTCCCCATTCTTGACACCATTATCTTCATTCAAACACCATGTCACTCTCCCCCTTTGACATCAAGGGCAAAGGGTGGATCAAAAAACCAACATACTCTCCCCCTTTTCTCCTCATGTGGAAGAAGCGTTCTGCAGATCTGATGTATACTGAAGTGACCAAGCTCCCCCTGAGTTCATGCTGAAATATCAAAGAAGTACATGACTCTATGACTTTCCTATCACCAATGACTCATACTTACAACAAATATCCAACCAAGTGGATTTACATATGAGACTCAAGTACCCAACCAAGTGGGTTTACACATTTCAACTCAGCTACCCAACCAAGTGGGTTTACAAAATTTGACTCAGCTACCCAACCAAGTGGGTTTACAATTTTGACAAGTCCTTACATGACTGAATATTACAATTTTACATCATGGGTCTCAACAAGACCTTTTCATCAAATTACAAATATGACCATTTATGACCAACACCAGAAAGTCCTCAAGAAAGAGAACATATTTCAGAACCATCATAATGCCAACAATGCATTATACTCAACAAAGCTAATGCTCCCCCTGAATCTGTGCATCCAAGCATCCTTTCCATATGACTAAGGCTCCCCCTTAGTTTGTGCATCCTGAACACTTTCAACCAATCATCAAGGCATCTTTAAAACATTAGAGATTGAAACAGTATTATAAGAACTGGAACACCACCAGAGATACCAGAGATACCAAACAAGACTGCTAGCTTGTAATCAAGAGAGCTAACCTGCGTAAAATTGTCAAGAATCGTAAAATACACGTTTTATGTGCATGCACTCGCTGTGATATACGCTGACTGTTTTGAAACCTGGGATTCCACACTATCTTCTAAATTTAACTGGGATCCGATCCTCAGGAGAAAGATAAGAACTGATTCTTGAGAAATGAGGATATTTGAATGCTCTATTCATAGATAGCCGTGTAGTTTGTGTCTTCAAGCGTCATCCACCGCTTGTAGCATAAGCATATTAGTAACCAAGCCTTCAGATTCTCAAGATCAATACCATCTTTCCAAGAGAAATTATTATACCAGAACAACATCTTCAAATATGTCAAGCAATCATCCATGAGGTCCAATATCATCAAGATCTTCAAGATTTAACATGAAGTAACATATGGTATGAAATATCTCAACCATAGTAACAAACTCTGCATGATCTATTCTTATTTCTGAATCAAACGACATCCAACTCATCCATGTGTGAGCACAAAAGATACTTATCAGCAACCAGGGCTCAAAAATCTCATCATAATAATCCATGTACCAAGTCATCATCATTTGAGCATGAGTATCACAAAAACCAAAGAATAAGCAATTATATTTCCAACAATGCAACAATTAGTATTCAACCCGCCGCTTCCCCTGAACCAATGCTCCTTCTTAACTTGTGCAACCTGAATATGTTCATCAACAAGTCATCAGCAACAATATCTGCATGAACAACCCGTATCTCCAAATTATAAGACTTTCATCTCAACAATGAATACTCTTCATCAAAAAGAAAACAAGACTCATCCACAATCTTCAACACAAGAAACCATGTATCATATCATCATTATATAGAACTGAGACACTAAGTGCCGATACAGAGTCAATAATTCAAATTTATTAACAATCAACCGGATGCTCCCCCCGAACTCCTCTCATTTTCCTCCGCATCTTCAGCTAGCATATAAATTCTCTTATCATCAATGCATACGCGACTGTGTCTACTGGAACTCGCGTGTATACGCGACTTTTATTCAACGAACCCGCGTATGGAAAGTGAAGCATAGGAAATTTTCATCTTCCTTCATCCTCCCTTGAGATAACCTCCTCAGACCCGTCTTTAGCCGTAAGATATTCCTTAAACGTAAACATAACCAGATTAATCAAATCAGCCATTGAGAGTCATCATGCATGCTCCCCCGGTGACGATACATTACTAAATCTCATAATGTATCCCACATCATTCCCAAGTAACAATAAGAAAAGCCGCCTTCGAAGCGATGACCGGCAGAGGGGTCGAATTCCTACGTTGAGGGACGGTCCTCCATCTTTTTCCAGATTTGTTTGAACTTTCTATTTGTGTGCTGGAAGTTATCCAATTTCTCATATCTGTTGAACCCGCATTCCTTTTCTACATGTCCATACTTGTTACAAGAATAACATCTCATATGTCCAGAAAAATAAGCATAAGAATCATAATGAGTATTTCTAATCTTCCTCCTTTTACAATCGGCTGCTTTATGTCCATACTTGTTACATGAAAAACAATATCCCTTGAAGCTACCAGAGTACCTTTCTGAGTAGAATCTGTTTGTTTGTGGCTGAATTGTTCTGCTTCTGCAATTTGCTGCAACATGCCCATAATTATGACATTTAAAACATTCAATTTTCTTGAATGAATTCCTTTGAGAATTCATGATTGTTGGTTGATATTTTGTCTCTTTCAACACTTCAGGTTTAGTATTGACATCCTCTGAATTTTTAGCACTTCCTTGTGAGCTAGATTCTCCTTTAACAGTTTCATGGAAACCAAGACCAAGTTTGATAGTAGGAGACCTTTGATTACTCAGAATATTGTCCAAAATATTAGTACTCTCTTGAAACCTCAAAAGTTTAACCTTTTCTTCTAATTTACCTTTGAGAATGTTTACCTCAACCTCCAAGGCTTGACATTGCTTTGTCATGCTTTCTTCTTTCCTTCTTCCATCTTCTACTTGATCCTTCAGATTTAGAATCTCTTCTTTCAACCACTTTTCGTTTTCTTCACATGTTTGTTGCAGCTCTTCATTCTTCTTATTTGATTTTTCCAGATCTTCTTTGAGAGAGATGATTTCTGCTTCAAGGCCTTCCTTTTCAAATGACAGAGGTTCTTCATTTTTCTTATTTGATGCTTCAAGATCTGTTTGTAGAAAGATGATTGCAGCTTCAAGTCCTTCATTCTTCTTGCTTGATTTTTTGAGATCTGCATTTAGATCGTTGATTTCTGCTTCTAGTTCTTTAATTCGATTGGATGCATAAGTATGAAACCTTTGATACTTGTCCACCTTTCCATTCAACATTTCTATTTGATCTTTCATTTGAGAGATCATCTCTTTGTAGATAGAATCTTTCTTATCAATTTCCTTTTGTTGTTCTTCAACTTTGATCTTGATAGCTTGTTCTAGATCCACAACTTTACTTTCACTTTCTACACCATTTCTTGCACAAAGAAGATTACAAGGGCCCAAATCACTATCAGATTCATCTTCTTCAATTTTCGGAGATATCTCCTTGCTTCGAGTAGCCTTCTTCTTTTTCTTCTTTGCCATGAGCACTTGTAGAGCTTCGTCAGAATCTATTTCATCTTCTTCAATTTTTGCTATACATGATTTCTGAGGTATCTACTTTCCTCGAGTAACCTTCTTCTTTTGCTTCTTTGCCATGAGCACTTGTAGAGCTTGGTCAGAATCTTCTTCATCTTCACTGGACACTTCATCATCATCTTCATTTGCATAATAACTCTTCCTCTTTTCAAATTGTTTTCCTTTACCATGTTTTTCTTTATAAGTACATTTAGCAGCATAGTGACCAACCTTTCACCACTCAAAACATTTGAAGGGAAGCTTACCTTTGAATCTTCCAGTTCCTAGTTGGAGATTTCTCACGAAATTCTCTTCTTCTTCATCGGATATATAGCTGGATTATTTGACAACTTTCTTTTCTTTTCCTCTTGCAAATACCTTAAAAGCAGCTTCTTTGATTTGAGAAGGACCCCCTTGTCTCATTTCAAAAGCAGTCAGAATACCATGTAATTGAACAACAGTAAGAGTTTGCAGATCTTGCCTTTCTTCAATAACTGAAACTTTAGAGTCAAATTTTGAAGTCAAGGATCTTAAGACTTTTTCCACCAGAGTAGTATCGGTTATGGTTTCACCCAAATTTCTCATCCGATTTACAATATCATCTAGACGAAGAAAGAAACTGGCAACACTTTCATCACTATGCATCTTCAAATTTTCACATTCAATTCTAAGAGTTTGGAGTTTTGCACTTTTTACCTTTGTGTCTCCTTCATAGCTTAGAATGATTTTGTCCCATATTTCTTTTGCTGAATGTAGCTGCATCACTTTAGCAAATTTTGATTCAGACATGCTTCCCAATAAGACATTCACTACTTTGGCATTGATTTCATACTTCTTTCTTTCAGCTGCATCAGTAGGAATATTTGCCGGGTATTGATAACCTTCTTCCACGATTGCCCATACATCTGCACCAAGACTTTGCAGATATGCTTTTTTTCGTACCTTCCAGAATATCATATTGCTTCCATTGAATAGAGGTGGCTTTATAGACATTACTCCTTCTTGACTTCCCATTGCGACAGATCTCCTTCAAGCGATCAAGCTTCTGCAGAAGGACCTGCTCTAATACCAATTGTTGGGAAAAATACTGAGAGGGGGGGGGGGGTGAATCAATATTTACTGCATATTTAAACCTTTTTACTTTTTCATGCTCTAAAACCCATACGCTACTTTGCTGAAGCCAACTGGCGTATACAAGTGGATATCCTTCATAAAACTCGCGTATACACAGAGATCTAATTATGCCATTAGTTCTTCACTTATATCATTCCATCATCCATTCATTAGATGTTCTATAAACAGTAAACATGTGCAGTAAGAACAGAATAAACCATCACACAAAGCATCACACATGAACACCAGGATTTTTAGGTGGAAACCCAAGTCGGGAGAAAACCACCGCTGCAGTTGCTCAGCCTTCAATTTTATTATAGAGAAAACATCTTACAACATATGTGCTAGTGCAGACTCCTACCAGCACGCAGGCACCCACCTGCGCTCGTTTACCAGCCTCTCCTGGAAGGGAGCTCCAACCCCCTGACTCGTTTACCAGCCTCTCCTGGAAGGGAGCTACAACCCCCTGACTCGTTTACCAGCCTCTCCTGGAAGGGAGCTACGACCCCCTGATCTCGTTTACCAGCCTCACCTGGAAGGGAGCTACAACCCCCTGACTGAAGGCTACAACCCTCAGCACTTCTATGGACCACGTTTCATCATATTTTCAGACTAGACCCAACCCACAATTGCTTAAGAGGAATTCATCATCCAATAACTTTCTCTATAAGAAGATAATCAATATTCGAACTACCTGCATCAACATCGATTTATTAAAGCGTACACATCTCCAACAACAAGACAGCAGAACAGATCAGACATCTCACAACTTCAGCAAACCCTAGTTTATCATACGCGCGTTCCTTTCACTGATCCCGCGTGTATACGCCCCTTCATGCATATCAACTCACGTATACATCTGCACATACTTCAGAGACCCCTAACTGACCATATGCGCTTTTCCTTCAGCATATCCGCGTATACACGCGCGTTTACTAAGATGAACTCGCGTATACTTCTTCAGACATTTCAGCGCAACACAATTCTTCAGAACAGATACATCACTCAGATTTTACCCTTTACTTTAGACGGATGTTCGCCTCATCTCAGATCCAATCATTCCATAAACAGATCTAGCAGATACAAATACATTCCAGATCTAGATACCCTTCTTCATCATTTCTTGATTGGTGCATCATACAGTCAGATCTATCATTCAAATGTAACCCTTTCCATTCAGATATACTTTAGAGAGAAGTATTCATTCAGACTCAGACATCCTGCCCCACACTCTTGATTTGCACAATGAATTTCTCCTCCTTATATAGGTTTACCCTTTTTTCAATACCATGAGCCAAAACCACTCAACCTCCGATGGTATTCTTGGACGGGATCAATTAGATAATCCAGCACTCAATACAATGGGCCAATACCATGGTAATGCCCCTTGGTATCATAATTTTAGAGCGCAAAAGGGCATACGCGACTTTGAGCGTTCGCTTCCACGTGTATACGCAACTTCGCCTCATAAAAACTGCGCATATGCTATCTCAATGTATACGCGGGGTTTCCCTTCATTAAAGTAGCGTATACATCGTATGTATACGCGGGTTTTGCATCCATACGCGGTTGCCTTCACAAAAGAAGCGTATACATTTGTGATATATTATATTTATCATTTTTTCTCGCACTTAATGAATTCTTTTCTCCGCCATTATCCGAATCGATCTAAAGATACATCATTCTTACATCTTTAGCACAAATTATTTACCAAGCAACTATCAGTAGATTTGTATCAAGGACAACTTCATCAAGTAGGTTGCATCATCTTCATCAAGTGGGTTGCCATCAAGAACAACTCTCTACATCATATTGTCAACAAACATCATATCACATCAGATTTACATCATTTACCAAGTCCATCAAGTCAAGAATAACTTCATCAGGTGGCTTGCTATCAAGGACAACACATGTCAACTATATCATGTCTTCATCTTCATTCAGTGGGTTGCCATCAAGGACAACACTCTGCATCATATTGCCAACAATCTCTCCCTTTGGACTTGATGGAAACCACGATGGTGTTTGGTTACCACAACAGATAGGTACATTAAGAATACCATGACACCATGTCACTCTCCCCATTCTTGACACCATTATCTTCATTCAAACACCATGTCACTCTCCCCCTTTGACATCAAGGGCAAAGGGCGGATCAAAAACCAACATACTCTCCCCCTTTTCTCCTCATGTGGAAGAAGCGTTCTGCAGATTTGATATATACTGAAGTGACCAAGCTCCCCCTGAGTTCATGTTGAATCTTCAAACATATTTTTCAATGAAGTACATGACTCTATGAACTTCCTATCACCAAAGACTCATACTTACATCAAATATCCAACCAAGTGGATTTACATATGGGACTCAAGTACCCAACCAAGTGGGTTTACACATTTCAACTCAGCTACCCAACCAAGTGGGTTTACAAAATTTGACTCAGCTACCCAACCAAGTGGGTTTACAAATTTTGACAAGTCCTTACATGACTGAAATTTACAATTTTACATCATGGGTCTCAACATGACCTTTTCATCAAAATACAAATATGAATTTTCATAACCAACACCAGAAAGTCCTCAAGAAAGAGAACTTGTATTAGAACCATCATAATGCCAACAGTGCATTATACTCAGCAAAGCTAATGCTCCCCCTGAATCTATGCATCCAAGCAACCTTTCCATGTGACTAAGGCTCCCCCTTAGTTTGAGCATCCTGAACACTTTCAACCAATCATCAAGGCATCTTTAAAACATCAGAGATTGAAACAGTATTATAAGAACTGGAACACCACCAGAGATACCAGAGATACAAAACAGCACTGCAGCTGTACTGAAGAGAGCTAACTCCAAGCAGAAAATTGTCAGCAATCAGAAATACGCGGTTTTATGTGCATGAACTCGCGTATATACGCGACTGTGTTTCAGGAAACCCGCGTATCCAATACCATCTTCTAAATTTTAACCAGATCTGATCCTCTGTGAGAAAAGACAGTGTTCAGATTCTTTCTGAGATATTTGAATGCTTCCCTGGAGTGCAGATAGATAGAGCAGTGTAGTTTGTGTCTTCAAGCGTCATCCACCGGTTGTAGCATAAGCATATTAGTAACCAAGCCTTCAGATTCTTTGCAGCATCAATACCATCTTTCCAAGAGAAATTATTATACCAGAACAACATCTTCAAATATGTGTCAAGCAATCATCCATGAGGTCCAATATCATCAAGATCTTCAAGATTTAACATGAAGTAACATATGTAGGCAAAATATCTCAACCATAGTAACAAACTCTGCATGATCTATTCTTATTTCTGAATCAAACGACATCCAACTCATCCATGTGTGAGCACAAAGAATGCCATCAGCTGCAGGGCTCAAAACCTCATAATAAACCATGTACCAAGTCATCATCATTTAGGCATGAGTATCACAAAAACCAAAGAATAAGCAGTCATATTTCCAACAATGCAATAATTAGTATTCGACCTGCTGTCCCACTGAACAGTGCTCCTTCTTAACTTGTGCAGCTTGAATTACATTCATGGCCAAGTCATAAACAACAATCTCTGCATGGTGCCCTTATCTCAGTTATAAGACTTTCATCTCACCAATGAATGCTCTTCATCATAAAGCAACCAGGCTTCATCCACAATCTTCAACACAAGAACCCATGTATCATATCATCATTATATAGAAATGAGACACTAGACGTCTGAGTCATCGGTGTTATTAACAATCAAGCCAATGCTCCCCCTGAACCTCTGCTCCAGATCTTCAGCTAGCATATAAATTGTCTTATCATCAATGCATACGCGACTGTGTCTGCTGGAACTCGCGTGTATACGCGACTTTTGTTCATCGAACCCGCGTATGGAAAGTGAAGCATAGAAATTTTTCATCTTCCTTCATCTCCTCCTAAACTTGTACCTCCTGTACCTGTCTTTTCTACATCAGATGCGCTGTCAGAAGTAAACATAACCATATTAATCAAATCAGCCATGAGAGTCATCATGCATTGCTCCCCCTGTGACGATACATTACTAAATCTCATAATGTATCCCACATCATTCCTGCAGTCAATAAGAAAAGTCAGCTTCAGAAGCGGATGACTGCAGTAGGGTCAGAATTCCCTACGTTTATGATCGGTCCTCCATCTTTTTCCAGATTTGTTTGAACTTTCTATTTATGTGCTGGAATTTATCCAATTTCTCATGTCTGTTCAACCTGCATTCCTTTTCTACATGTCCATACTTGTTACAAGAATAACATCTCATGTGACCAGAGAAATAAGCATAAGAATCATAATGAGTAATTCTAATCTTCCTCCTTTTACAATCAGCTGCTTTATGTCCATACTTGTTACATGAAAAACAATATCCCTTGAAGTTACCAGAGTACCTTTCTGAGTAGAATCTGTTTGTTTGTGGCTGAATTGTTCTGCTTCTGCAATTTGCTGCAACATGCCCATAATTATGACATTTAAAACATTCAACATTCTTGAATGAATTCCTTTGAGAATTCATGATTGTTGGTTGAGCTTTTGTCTCTTTCAACACTTCAGGTTTTGCATTGACATCCTCTGAATTTTTGGCACTTCCTTGTGAGCTAGATTCTCCTTTAACGGTTTCATGGAAACCAAGACCATGTTTGATAGCAGGAGACCTTTGATTACTCAGAATATTGTCCAAAATGTTAGTACTATCATGAAACCTCAAAAGTTTAACCTTTTCTTCTAATTTTCCTTTGAGAATGTTTACCTCAACCTCCAAGGCTTGACATTGCTTTGTCATGCTTTCTTCTTTCCTTCTTCCATCTTCTACTTGATCCTTCAGATTTAGAATCTCTTCTTTCAACCAAATTTCGTTTTCTTCACATGTTTGTTGCAGCTCTTCATTCTTCTTATTTGATTTTTCCAGATCTTCTTTGAGAGAGATGATTTCTGCTTCAAGGCCTTCCTTTTCAAATGACAGAGGTTCTTCATTATTCTTATTTGATGCTTCAAGATCTGTTTGTAGAAAGATGATTGCAGCTTCAAGTCCTTCATTCTTCTTGCTTGATTTTTCGAGATCTGCATTTAGATCGTTGATTTCTGCTTCTAGTTCTTTAATTTGATTGGATGCATAAGTATGAAACCTTTGATACTTGTCCACCTGTCCATTCAACATTTCTATTTGTTCTTTCATTTGAGAGATCATCTCTTTGTAGATAGAATCTTTCTTATCAATTTCCTTTTGTTTTTCTTCAACTTTGATCTTGATAGCTTCTTCTAGATCCACAACTTTACTTTCACTATATTCACTATTGTTTGCACAAAGAAGAGTATTACAAGGACCCCAATCACTATCTGATTCATCTTCTTCTTATGTCTGAATATCTGCTTAGGTAACCTTCTTCTTTTCCTCTTTGCATGAAACACTTATGACAAAGTAGAATTTGTTTCATCTTCTTCAACTTTTGCTATACATGATTTCTGAGGTATCTCCTTTCCTCGAGTAACCTTCTTCTTTTGCTTCTTTGCCATGAGCACTTGTAGAGCTTGGTCAGAATCTTCTTCATCTTCACTGGACACTTCATCATCATCTTCATTTGCATAATAACTCTTCCTCTTTTCAAATTATTTTCTTTTACCATGTTTTTCTTTATAAGGACATTTAACAGCATAGTGACCAACCTTTCCACACTCAAAACATTTGAAGGGAAGCTTACCTTTGAATCTTCCAGTTCCTAGTTGGAGTTTTCTCACGAAATTCTCTTCTTCTTCATCGGATATATAGCTGGATTCTTTGACAACTTCCTTTTCTTTTCCTCTTGTAGATACCTTAAAAGCAACTTCTTTGATTTGAGAAGGACCTCCTTGTCTCATTTCAAAAGCAGTCAGAATACCATGTAATTGAACAATAGTAAGAGTTTGCAGATCTTGCCTTTCTTCAATGGCTGAAACTTTAGAGTCAAATTTTGAAGTCAAGGATCTTAAGACTTTTTCCACCAGAGTAGTATCGGTTATGGTTCACCCAAATTTCTCATCCGATTTACAATATCATCTAGATGAAGAAAGAAACTGGCAACACTTTCATCACTATGCATCTTCAAATTTTCATATTCAATTCTAAGAGTTTGGAGTTTTGCACTTTTTACCTTTGTATCTCCTTCATAGCTCAGAATGATTTTGTCCCATATTTCTTTTTCTGAATGTAGCTGCATCACTTTAGCAAATTCTGATTCAGACATGCTTCCTAACAAGACATTCACTGCTTTGGCATTGATTTCATACTTCTTCCTTTCTGCTGCATCGGTAGGAATACTTGTTGGGTATTGATAACCTTCTTCCACGATTGCCCATACATCTGCACCAAGACTTTGCAGATATGCTTTTGTTCATACCTTCCAGAATATCAGATTGCTTCCATTGAATAGAGGTGGCTTTAGAGACATTACTCCTTCAAGACTTCCCATTGCGACGGATCTCCTTCAAGCGATCAAGCTTCTGCAGAAGGACCATGCTCTAAAAGCAATTGTTGGGAAAAATACTGAGAGGGGGGGGGTGAATCAGTATTTACTGCATATTCAAAACTTTTTACTTTTTCATGCTCTAAAACCCATACGCTACTTTGCTGAAGACAACTAGCGTATGTACGCGGATATCCTTCATAAAACTCGCGTATACACAGAGATTTAATTATGCCATTGATTCTTCACTTATATCATTCCATCATTCATTCATTAGATGTTCTATAAACAGTAAAAAAGTGCAGTAAGAACAGAATAAACCATCACACATAAGCATCACACATGAACACCAGGATTTTAGGTGGAAACCCAAGTCGGGAGAAAACCACCGCTGCAATTGCTCAACCTTCAATATTTTATTATAGAGAAAACATCTTACAACATATGTGCTAGTGCAGACTCTACCAGCACGCAGGCACCCACCTGCGCTCGTTTACCAGCCTCTCCTGGAAGGGAGCTCCAACCCCCTGACTCGTTTACCAGCCTCTCCTGTGTTAGCCATCAGTATTTTTACATGTTAGTGATGACTATATCTACAACTGAGTTTTCTAGAAACTGATTTCCTTATGTCAATATGTCATCCAGAAAACCCTCCCAAAACTTTTTTCGCCTTTCTACCTATTCAGTCCACCCCTGGCAAAACCAAAACCTCATTGTCACAATCTTATCTAGCTTCGGCCTTATTGGTCTGCCCATCGGCTTTAAAAGGCAAATCCACATCTGTTTCAATAGTCTCCCCTATGTTAGGAAGTGGCGCTTTAAGACATTTCACCCTTGGCAATCACCAAAAAGCCAAAAAGCCTCCATCTGCAACAAGCCTACCATGACTGACCTCTTACTTTGCAAATGAAATTGACAAACAGCCCTAAGTCGCGCCACTCACACCCCCTAGATCTCAGCACTGCATAAAACCCAATCTCAAGCTGACTATTAGGTTTTTCACAGTGTTCTATGGTTCTACAAAGGCAGGAAATATATTTCATCTCATGGAGTAAATGTTTGAGTTTACAGTTAGAGGAACAGCTGCTTCTAAATGTAACTTGAGCCTTTACATATGTCTGCAAAATAGAAAGCTACTCATCTGGACTTTACAGCTCTTTTCAGCATAAAAATCACAGTAAGAAAAGGTCACCACTGTCTCAGCAAACTGGTAAATTTTCAAGGCCCAGAACCTCCTTCATTTACAAGCAGAGGGTTAGGGTGCCTCCTTCATCCATAAACAGAGGGTGCGGGCCAATATTGACTTAGATGATTGCAAAGATCCAGGTTTGACTTGAACTGAAACAAATGAAACAGGGACTCCAGGTTTTATGAATGTGACTGATGATCATAACAGGAATATAGTGGAAATATGCTAGCCCAAAGGAAAGGGGAGTTTGGTCTGATAAAGGAGACCATTTCAAACTTGCAAATCATGTGAATTGTTGAAGCTTTAGAAAGCATGTCATCAGTAAACATTCCAATCTTAAGTAGCCTGTTTTGTCCAAGATCAAATGGAATAGATGCTGTTAACCAATGCCATTACACAGGCAGATGGAAAGTCCTTGGTTTTTCAAAAAGCACTGACCTTCCTAGTCACAAAGATTTTTGTCAAGTAACCTGTCATGAGATGACCAAGCCAAATGATAAATATCTCAGTCACCTCTAGAGCAGCACAAATAAACAGTGTCACTATGGCTAGGGTTTCTTCTGAAATACAGTAATGTTTGCAAAAAGAGGTGCTAATATTGATGTTTTTCAAGAAGTTCACTCACCATCACATTCAAAGAAAGGCTGTGTCAAACACAGTGGTCAAAAAGCCTTCGGACACCTTACCTGATGAAGAGCCTCCTCCATGCATGAGTAAATGGCCAAAGCCATTGCAAGTTGCTGAAGCTGATTGATTTGAAATACAATGGAAGGATACAAAGAAATTGAATAAAAGTCATTCCACAGGTAAGTGTTACTGTTTATGATGCAAAGGTATTGACTTCCCTCTTCAAAAAGCTATCTGTCAGACTGTATCTATAGTGGAAAGAAGGAAATGTTATGAATAATGTATGCTATTGATACCAAAAGGAGGAGTTGCTTTAGAGAAATGGTTAAAGGCATTTCACTATCACCTGCCCAGAGGCCTAAAGAATATCCTTTTGAGTAAACAGTGAAGTATAGTGTGAAAGCAAGCCATCAAAAGAGCGCACTTACAGTCCCAAGGGAAGCTTGTGAATCACCTGGAAGCAGCAATCATCAAACACTTTGAAAGAACACAGGCCATCTCATGCTGAATAAACAGTCACCAAGGTTTGTCAAAGAGCTTTTTTACATTCTGATTGATTTTCCCTAGATTGTCACTAGGAAGGTAAAACAGTGGACAAAGTTGACCTTTGCAAATGGTTCTATTTCTAAAAAATCAAATACCCTGGTCAAAGTCAAACAATCCTAGGTTTCAAAGAACCCTGTTGTTCCTGCTACACCATTCTATCCTTTCAGACATACCTCACAAACAGTGGGAGGTTATTCAAGTTTGGCCCCCAAAAAGGACTTGGTAAATGGGTGTACAATATCATAAATAGACAAAGAAGTGGTGGAGTTTGTTGAATTGTTTGTCAAAGGTTAAAGTTCGGGTCAGAGTCGAGGTTCGGGTCCACATATTTAATTGACAAAACCACTGTTTTAAAACAAAACAGAGTCGAAAACCAACATTCATTTTCCAAAGCTTAGGACCGTTAAGCCTTGTTTTAAATTAATGTAAAAGAGTAAGGTTGAGTGCGACATTTTCAATTTCAAAACTGAAAAACCGGATCTCTTACTTCCCTAGCACCAGAGCAGCATTTTTCGGGACTATTTGCAACGTCGAGCACCGGTTAAGACTGCGCGACGTGCCTGGCACGATTTTTACACAGGGCCCTTTGTCGGCGCGACGTGCCTGTACGTTGGCGCGACGTGCCTGTACAAGGCCGCCCGACCGCCCGACAGGTCGACCCGACAGGCCCGACAAGGGCTTTTCTGCGCGACGTGTTTTTTACCAAGAATGCCGCGCAAGTGTCAAAGGTCCCCAGCAGTGTTTCAGCTTTCAAAAGCCGGTGTTCATCAAAATTCGAGGTATTTTATATACTCCCCCATCAAATTTCAAGGTTTTGATAAAGAACAATAAGCTTTGAAACCCTGGACCTTGTCATTTTAGTTAAAAGCAAAAGCAGTCATTTCTACACAGCAAGCTGAAGTTTTGAAATATGATAAGAGGCCGAAGTTGTCACTCAAAGAGCACATATAGAGATACGGGGTTTTGAGGTAGAGGGCCAGTTTGTTTCGTCCTCAAATCTATCAAAGGGCCGAGGTTTTCCTGTAAAAAGCAGTGTTTTGATTAAGAGGAGATTTCCGTTGCAGAAAACTCCTATAATCTCTGTCAAAAAGCTTGACATCTTCTATAAAACTCTGTCATTATCACCCCAAACCTATGTATTGGCATTCTTAGCATATATGTGGTGTTTTGCTTGATATGCAAACAGTGCAAAGAAGGCACACTTGCACAGGACAGAATTGCTGAAAGTTTGAAAGCCTCCTCCGAGCTAGGTGTTGGTTGATATCAAAGTTGTCAAAAACAGAGTGATTGTTGGCATTCTCTCACAAGCTCACCTTTTAGCAAACTACCCCTTTTTTACTTTTTTTCGTCACTACTGTGAAAAGTTATTGAACAGAGATTTTCCAAAGGTGCAGGGCCACTTTCTACAGGACAAAAGAAGGGCAGAGGTTGTTAATAGTTAAATTCTAACATTGGAGACAGAGGTATAAGTGTGTTGGTGTATCTCTCAAACTCACAAGCAAAGAGTGTATTGTCTAAACTACTGTGTGCACTGATTTTACACCCAACCTAGGTCTACTTCTTCTTTTTTACTACATTGTATCATTGTGAAGAATTGTTGACAGAGAGATTCTAAGGGTGAATAGGGCCTTTTTCTAGGAGGCAGGGGTATAGAGGTGTTGGTGGATCTTTTAAACTCACAAGCAGAGAGTGTGTTTCTTAAAACCAATGTGCATTGGTTATACAGTTAACTTGGGTCTGCCTTTACCGAAACCATATTGTATCATGTTGAAGATTTGTTAACAAGGTTTTTCTGAAGGTGAATAGGGCCATTTTCTAGAAGGCAGGGTTGTTGATGATCGAATTTAACCTTGAAGCCAGAGGTACAAAGGTGGTGATTGATTTCTCAAAATTCACAAGTGAAAGGTGTTTTCCTAAGCACAGTGAGCTGATATTTCACCTAACCAAAAAGTCTCCTTTCTTTTCCACTGTATGTTATCTTTTATAGAAATCTGTTGACAGAGGTATCTTTAAGGTGAATGACCTAAAAAGAGCAGGGTTTTAATATTGAAGATTGGTCTTATAGATGCAAAATGCAAGGGTTGGTTTATCTCTAGCAAAACTCACCAGGAGGAATGATTGCTTAAACACTACATACAGGAAGTTTATACAGCATATTGTCTCATCTTTATTGATGGTTTCCCATTGAGAATTTTACATAGCTGAAGTGCATCCAGAGTTGAAGGACTGTTTTTAAGAGATGCAGAGGTGGTTTATTTAAAGAAAAATTGTTACATTTCATCCAAACCACAGTGTCCATATCTGTCCAAACAGTGTAGTGGCCAGTTTCAATCCAGCAGAACATTTTTCATACAGTGAAGGCAGTTTGCCTCTTCCAAAGTTTGGTCAAAGTCAGAATGCCTCCAAAGCGAGATCACAAGAGCGGTCCACATAAGAGATATGAGCCTATTTCCATAGAAGAAATCAATGCTCACCCATCAGTGCTTTTCAATTTCCATGAAGTAGGCTGTCTTGATTTCTGTCAGAGGATAGAAGAAGTCAAGAGTTTCTCGCCACTTACACATTTGTGCGCTTTGAGATTCAAGGACAAACACTTTCAGTTAGCAGGTCTTGACTTCAAAATCTCCCCAAGGTATGTATCCAAGGCTACCAAGATCCCGTATCATGGTGAAAAGTGGTTTAAACAAGCGCACCTTGATCTGGAGGATTATAAACCTTTCATCAAGCCTGAACATAGGGAAACCATCACTGCTATTTTCCCCTTCTCCTATCTTCTTGACAGTTATGCTCCGCTGATGAAAGCCATAATGAGATATTTCACTTGTGAAGGGAGGTTTAGCCAAATTTTTGCCTATCATATTCGCTTGTTGATGCATTTTACCAGAAGCAGGCAATTAAACCTTCCATACTTTTTGTCCAAAAGCATAGAGAAAATGGCAGCTACTGTCCAAAAGAAAGCTCCACCTCAGCAAATCCCTTCTCTCTTTCATCATTCCTTGATCAATATTATCTTTTTACACCAGCTGGAGAAGAAAGGGGTTTCATGGGACTCATTCATTAGCCATGCAGATTTCGCCACTGTCCCTCCTGTTCATGTGTCTCCTACTCAGCCTGTCCATCGCCCAGTGCCTTTGTCTAGTAGGCCTACACCTAAAAAACTCAAAATGACCACTGGGCAGCCAAGTCAGCAGATACAAGAAGAGGGACAGCAGCAGTTGGAGATTAGTGAGCAGCAGCAGCCAGAGTTTGAAGATCAGCAGCAGTTGGAGGTCGATGAGCAGCAGCAGGTACAGGAAGAGGGACAGCAGCCAGATTTTGAGGGACCACAGCAGCTAGAAGGCAGTGGGCAGCAGCAGCTAGAATTTGAAGGTCAGCAGCAGATACAAGAAGAGGAACAGCAGCAGACAGAAATTGAAGAACAGCAGGTTGAGCAAACAATTGAAGCGCCTCTTGAGCCACAAGCTGGACAGGATGTTGAGGAAGGACAGCAAGCTGAAGTTGCCTCCTTGACAGTGACCAAAACTATTCCTAAAAAGAGGAAATTACCCAAAAAGACAGCTTCTAGCTTGCCAAGGAGAAAAAGCGCTAGATTGGCATTCAAAGGCAAAAGTAAAATTGGAGAAAGTGCAAAGCATGGAGGTGAATTAGCTATTATCCCTATCCAAAGTGATGATAGTGACAATGAGGCCCGCCTCCTTGAAAACCTCCTCATTCACAAAGAAGGGAAAATTGAGGTGTTACAAGAAGATCTTCAAAGGGCGAGAAATTTAAACCATTTCTTGGAGGTTGAAAACAAACAAATGAAGTTTCATGTAGCTATCCATGAAGCAAGAGCAATCAAGTATAAGAAAGAGGCGGAAAAAGCACAAGTAAGAATTGAAGAGCTCATTGGCGAGTTTGATGATGAAGAGGAGGAAGACCAGCCTAGGCGGAAGAGGCCTAGAACCATCGGGCTTAGAAGAGCCTTGGAGAAACAGAGAGCAGAAGAACAAGCTCAATTCGAAGCTTTTCCTCTCACTGCCCTCTTTGAGCAGGAAATTGAGGAAAACAAGGAAGCATGGCTTGAGAGGGCTAACCAGCATTTGGAAACAAAGCTTGAGAAGGCAAACAGGGATCTTGAGCTATAGAGAAAGAGGACTCTTCACTTTCAGAAGCTAAATCAGTTTGCCAGGCGAAAATTAAAGGTGGCACAAGAGAAATTGAAGAAATTGAAGGAGAGGCGCCTAGCACGAAAGGAAGCAAAAAGCATATCAGCCCTTGATATTTTGGCCTCAGCTTCAGAGCATGTTTCTATGGACCCTTGAGGGTCAGGCATGCCAATTTTGAGCCTGTTTCAGAAACTTTTTGTTTTTTGGCATTTTTTGGGTTTTTGGCCAAAAACTCATAAATGCGCCATTTCAGTTTGATGAGTCGTCAAGGGAGGAGGATGATACCGATGGATGCCATAATTTCATGAGCAGGTCTCCAGCGATTTTCAGGGCATTCGAAGATCATTCGCCCCCTCAAATTGGCAAAAAACAACCTCATTTTGCACATTCTACCCGCCATATCAGCAGCCTGCTATTTCCTGGGGTTTTGCACACAGGTGTAGTTTTGAGGGACTTTCAGAGATCAGATTGAGGTGATTCCACTTGCGTTGGAAAGCAGACACAGAGAGCTTTCCAACGAGCCATCATGAGCCTCATTTCGACACCGGGAAGGCTGCCATTTTCCTTCAACAAGTCAGGGGACCTTTTTCAGGCATAAATATGAAGTATTTTTGTAATTTTTGAACTCCAAAAATCTGCTTTTCCCAAATGTGCGTTAAGCTATTTTTATCATGGGGAAATCATGCAAAGTCAATATAATTTCCATTTTTAGCAGTTTTTTAGATATTTTATGGGATACTTTGTGCCTTGGGCTTTGCAAAGCCTCAAGGACAAGTTTAGATATTTTGACTTGGCCAATGGGATAGCTAGTTGCTCCATGAGGTTTTCCTCCCTCAAGCCTATTTATTCCATGGTTCTCATTGTAAATCAGAGGTTGAACTTGAGAGAAGAATTAATGCATTGTTCATATGAGCTTTGAAGAATACACTTGAGTTATGATGTTTGGATTGCCTCTTGGATGCTTTTGAGGAATGTTGAAGGCTTGTTGATGGATTCCTTGACATGGTAGACTGGTATAGTGCTTCTTAATGTGTTTTGTCTTCTAGTTTTCACTCATATTTCATTTTTCTTGCTGCTATAGATCAGTAAAGATTGATTTTGAGACATGCCCATGGAGGCACCTCAAAATCCACGAATCTTCATAGCTTGATGTTTTCTTCTCCCTTAGTTATGCTAAATAATTCTTAGCTGCTCTTTAGTAACCTAAGGTGTTGTTGCTAAGTTTTATTCATCAGTTCCATGTATGTTGAGTAGGATGTATGGTTTGCCCTACCTACCTATCAGCTGCCCATAGTTCTATCCATAAAACTTTCTCTTTGACTGATTTGTTGATCATTTTGTTGAACCAAGGAGGCCTAGTCCCGATCTAGCCCTTTGCCTAAAACTATGAAAACTTATTTGTCCAAGTGCCCAATGACTTAGAGACTATGTTTAGGTGTTCCGGCATAGTTTATGAGCTGTTAGTTTGTCTCATGTGTTTTCCCCAAAGTCTGATAGCCTTTTCCCGAAGTTAGAGGGTCATATACCTCTATGTATGGCTGGAATGTTTGATTTCTATGTATTGATTAGCTTATAGTTATTCCTAGCATGATCAATGGCTCGCTATTACATGTTTATGTCTGCTATTAACTAGTTTGCACTTGAAATCCCTTGTCTTTCACCATCTTATTTTCCATTTAATCCATTTTGCCCAGCGATCCCTTCTACTGTGAATCAAATCGGCCCTACAACAGCTTTACATCATCACTTCATAGCTTCCTTGACCTGTTTGACCCCATAGCCCAATTTATCTACATCTTGTTATCCAGTTTATGTATTTGATCAGTTTCATCCCTCACAAACTTAAAAAACCAAAAAACCAAAAACACACTTCATAACTAGCCTAATATCAGAACATCGCAAGTAAACACACCGACATCTTTTGCACTTATAGAGAGAGCCCTCTCTGAGTCCAGGAAGGCTAGGTCCTTGGGCTCCAAAGTTTGGTTTGATGTTACATCGTCATTTGGCTAGCCAATCGGCCAAATCACGGGACTCTAACATAATGGCGATCACGGTGGGACTTACTGAGTACATGACAGTATAGCGAACTCTTATAGACTCTTTAGTCCTTCAATCCTAAACTCAGACCATCAGCCTTTAGAATCATTTAGTGTAAAACTCTCTGTTTCACCATCTTAGCAAAGTGATGAATCAGGTTTATAACACTCTTACATCCTAGGCTGCACATAAAACTCAGAAAAAACCACAAAAACTCCCTTAGATTGGTTTTTGATAGTATTGGTGGTGGACCATACAAATATATCTCATAACAACCAATTTTCCACCTGGCGACTCCACTAACTTCTAGTAAGCCTTACTATTTCACCAAACTCTAGGCTACTTTCCGATAGACCTTTCCCATCACTCACTAACATAGCGGGAGATGGTAAGACATTGAGTACATAATAGTCCAGCAAACTCTTATAGACTCTTTGGTCCTTTAGGTACCATAAACAAGCAAGCAGTCCATAGACTCATTTTTAGAGTAAACTCTTTTTGTTCTCATCACCCTAGCAAAGTGTTGAAACAAGTCTAGGATACTTTAACAAACCATAGGCTGCACATAAAACTCAGAAAATCCAAAAACATTCTCAGATTAGTCTTGGTGGTGGACCATAGCTATCTTCACAAAACAACTGATTTTCCACCTGGTGACTCCACTAATTCATCCCTTTACTTTTTGACCATCCTTCACCTTAGTCAAACCTTAGAAAACCCACTCATCCAGAACATTCACCAATATCATTCTCTCTAAACTCTGGATCTAAAATCTGGCTTCACGAAGAATCAATACCAGATCCCATCCAGACCCAAATCCCCCTATCATAGTAGATGACCCAGAGAAGATTCTGTGGCAAGCTTTCGAAACTGATCATCTAGCTACCGATAGATCCATCCGTAGAACAAGATCTGTACCTAAAACTCGCAATATCCTTCTAGATTCACCTTCGGAACTAGAGTCATCACAAGCTCTTCCCCGAAGTAAATCATATAGTAAGATAGACTTCGACGATCTTGAACCCCTAAACCCACCACAGAGTCCTATTAGAGAAGCTTCACCCACCACTCCTCCCGATTTCCAGCTTCTTTATCAATTTGGCTCCTATCATCCCAGATCTGCTCAAAACCAGATCACTAGTCCAAGTTCATCCGCTACACCTGGTCAGACCACCATTGTTCAAACCACTTCATTTCAGCCTACTAGTCCTCATCTTGTACATCATCCATTAGCTCCAGTCATGGCAGCCTGGTACGCACCTTTGGTGTTGCCACCACCTTTAGCTCCTCTCCCCAACAAATATCAAGACAAGATCCCACACTTTACTGGAGAAGACACCACCACACCTCAACAGCATATAAGTAGAATGACTGATGCTTATGAATACCTAGAGGTACAAGACGAGACTGTCAGATTGAGAATATTTGCCCAAAGTCTTGGTGGTGAACCCAAAGCATGGTTCAAAAGCTTAGCTCCAAACAGTATCCATGATATCCCAGAACTACATCAAGTTTTCAGAAATAGGTGGGAAATCAGAAGAAACCCCATTCAAATCCTGTCAGAATATAACAATCTAAAACGGGAAAATGGGGAAAGTGTCCAAGCTTACTGTACTAGGTTCAACAGTGTATATAACTCCCTCCCACCTCATTTCAAACCTCCACTTGGTTTAGCTTTGGCAAAATTTCCTGAGGGTATTGATCCAGACATGACATATCATCTGAGAGATAAGGATCCCCCTACCTTGGAGGAAATGCAACAAATAGCTATAAAAGCATATGCCAACTTAGCTGAAAAAAGGGCTAGAACTAGATCAGAAAGAAAGGTCACATATAGAGATGAGGTCTCCACTTCGTCACCTTCCCTAGATCCCAGAATAGATGACTTGGTCAAATCCATGGCTAAAATGTGGGAAAAGATCAATGAAAAATCTCCTGTTAGAGACAACCAGCCAAAACCTCCAATCAGAAACCGAAACCAAAACTTTAGGAGGGAGCACCCCCAAAACAGACCAAGGGATAATGACCAACAGATCAGGCCACCACTCAATGAAAACTATGTGGGAGAAGATGATAGGGAGACAGAACCTCTGGATGAAGGTCATCTAAATCTCGTAGGATCTGATAATGAAAGCGAGGTATACCTCACTGCAGAAGAACAAGAGCTATGTTCTCCTAATCAGGATGAGACCAACTATGAAGATCTCGACGATCCTGCCTTAGACTTTCAAAATGCCATAATAGAAGCTCACCGGCAGTATAATCTTAGAAGTAGAAAAAACCAAAACCATTCCAAAAAGAATAGCCCGGACCATATCAAAATCTCTGATAAAATCCTAAATGAGACCACGAATAATAGCAAAATTAAGGCCCAAAGGGTTGACCAAAACAAAGGTAAGGCCATTCAGACAAGTATTAGCTCAGATATTCCTAGTACCTCTACAGAAACCCCAAAGTTGACTGTATCAAAAGAAGTCCTGAGCCAAAGTCAGCAAATTAAGAACATAGAAAGGGTTATGTCTGAGAAAGCTGAAACAAATCTGCCCAAACTACCTAATCCCTTTAGCTTCGAAGGGGAAATTTCCAAAATAAAAATTACCATACCCCTTACAGAGCTAGTAACTATAGATAGGTATAGATCTCAAATTTTCAAAGTATTTGACCTAGAGAACAAGGCTGATACCTTGAATCTAACTGACGACAAACCTGAGCTTTTATTTGGCCCTAAAGTAGAAGGTGAATATCAAGAAGGATCTATTTCTCCTTTCTACATAAGCTTGAACATCCGGGACAAAATATTACATAATGCCATGTTAGATTCCGGTGCCTCCCATAACCTCATGCCTAAAGCATTCATGGAAAACCTAGGACTGGAAGTGACCCAACCTTACAAAAACCTGTATTCTTTCAACTCAAGCCAGGTCAAATGTGTAGGTCTGATAAAGAATCTAGACTTTGCCCTAACACAACTACCAGCCAAAAACTTAGTCATGGATGTGGTAGTGGCTGACATCACACCCAAGTATGGAATGCTACTTTCAAGAGCCTGGTCTGCCAAAATACAAGGTAGCCTTCAAATGGATATGTCATTCGCTACTATTCCGGTTTTCAACCAAACTAGGAGACTATGCCGAGAGGCTCGCATGAAATACATGGTTAGCAACAGAAATAAGCCAAACAATACCCCCATCTATTCCATTCATTCCAATTTAGATTCTTTTATCTTATACAATGAAGGTGATATACACAAGCAGATAAAAGAAAATGAAGACATGTCCAAACCATTACTGAGTGAAGAAATTGATGACCAAAGTCCCAAGAAACCTGAGAAACAACTTAGTATCATGTATGAAAAGGAAACTCTTTGGAGTATAAGCTTTGATGGTTCTTGTGGCAAGACAGGTTCAGGAGCAGGCATCTGGATACACAATACTAAAGAAGGTCATTCTTTTAGATTAGAATTCCAATGTACTAATAACATTGCGGAATACGAAGCCCTTCTCATTGGTCTATACATGCTTAGAGACTTAGGCGCCAATAGAATATCAGCCCAAGGAGACTCTGAGCTTGTAATCAGGCAAATCAAAGGTGAATATTCGGCAAAGAATCCAAGACTGAGAGAATATAGGAATGCAGCTTTAGATATCCTTAAAACTTTTGAAAAATATGAACTCACCTATATCCCCAGGATTCAAAACAGTCTGGCAAATGAGCTCGCCTTTGCTGCAAGCAATAGAAAAATACCATGTGCGAGTGAGCAATATGACATTCAAGTGAAACACCGCCCTACTGTACCAGATAATCTTGACCATTGGAAAATATTCCAAGATGATGATCAAATTGATGATTTCCTCCAATCTAGAAATGAGTTTGAAATAAACAAAACAGACTCAGGAGATGAAGAAAGGAAACCCAGCCTAAGTCAGGACCAAGAATCAAATCTACCTTTATGGACAAATCTAAACCTGGTAGACCATCCATGTGATAGGGAGATAGAAGAAGACCTTGACCAAAAAGAACTCGAAGTCTTACATTGTGAAAATGACACCATACCCAGAGGGCTCGCACCTTTAGAAGAATTGTTTGACTTTAATGATGTGGCCAAAAAGCCTAAAATGGAATCTACAGAAGATGACATAGAGGAATACAACGTAGGAAGCCCAGAAGAGCCGAAAAACATTAAACTATCCAAAACCCTCCCACCTAACATAAAACATAGGTACATAAATCTATTCAAAGAATTTAAAGATGTGTTTGCATGGGGGTACCAAGATTTGAAATCATATGATACCAGCATCATCCAACATAAAATTCCCCTTAAAGAAAACCAAAAGCCTTTTAAACAGAAGTTAAGAAGGATAAACCCGGTATTACTCCCATTGGTTGAAAAGGAAATTAAAAAGATGTATGATGCCGGGATAATAGTATCTCTCTGATATTCTGAATGGGTCTCAAATTTAGTATCAGTTAGAAAAAAGACTGGTGAAATCAGACTCTGCATCGATTTCCGAAACTTGAATAGGGCATGTCTGAAAGATAACTACCCTCTGCCCAAAATGGACCACATACTTCAGAAGGTAGTAGGCGCTAAAAGAATCTCATTGCTTGATGGTTTTTCTGGTTATAACCAAGTATTGGTTTATCCTACCGATCAACATAAAACAGCTTTCACCACCCCCTGGGGCACTTTTATGTACGTTAAAATACCTTTCGGACTAATGAATGCTGGCGCCACATTTCAAAGAGCCATGGACATAGCTTTCTCAGAAGACATAGGCATTTTCATAGTCATATATCTCGACGATATAACAATATATTCTAAATCAGATGAAGAACACCTAGCACACTTAAGAAAGGTCTTCAACAAATGCAGGAAGTATGGTTTGTCCCTAAACCCCAAGAAAACACTTTTCGGTCTAGAAGAAGGAAAAATCCTAGGTCACATTATTTCGGAAGAAGGAATTAAAATAGACCCCCAGAGAATCGAAGGTATTTTACAGATAAGTCACCCCAGAAACATAAAGGAGTTACAGTCCTTTATCGGCAAGATAAATTTCTTAAGAAG
This sequence comes from Pinus albicaulis, assembly GCA_034641835.2. NCBI lineage: Eukaryota > Viridiplantae > Streptophyta > Pinopsida > Pinales > Pinaceae > Pinus > Pinus albicaulis. Next base: position 1,767,705 of record CM076575.1, on the reverse strand, counting down.
ATTCATTCCAAATCTTGCTGAGCTCCTGAAAGAGATCACAAATATGTTAAGAAAGGAGGTCGGGGTTAAATGGACTTTAGAGGCCAAAAAATCTTTTGAATTGATTAAAAGGGCCTTAACTGAAACACCTGTATTAATAAGCCCTGACTTTACCAAAGATTTTTACATTTTTTCATTTGCCTCAGAACATACAATAGCTGCGGTGTTGTTGCAAAAGAATGCAGCTGGGCAAGAGCAACCCATTGCCTTTTTTAGCAAGTCTCTAAGAGATGCTCCCTTAAAATATAACATCATGGAGAAACAGGCATTCGCATTGGTAAAGGCACTAAAAGATTTCCGAGTTTACATCTTACATTCTCATGTCATAGCTTTCGTCCCTAATACTGTCGTCAAGGACATTCTCAACCAAGATCCCGATGGTAAAAGGGGAAAGTGGATTGCTATCATCCTAGAGTATGATTTAGAAATCAGGCCTACTAAACTAGTTAAAGGACAAGGACTCGCGAGATTAATGGCTGAAACCAACCTCCAAGCTTTAGATATAAATTTTGTCGATGCCTTAGAAGAACAAGAAGAGTGCACACTTCTCCCTATCGATCAAACATTTTTGGATTCACCTTGGTATGCAGACATTCTCTATGTATTAACTTATATGAATGCTCCTCCGTCTTTATCAAAAACGAAAGCAAGATTCCTCAAACAAAAATCTTTAAAGTTTTGCATTATAGACAAATTCTGATTCATACATGCTTCCTAACAAGACATTCACTGCTTTGGCAATGATTTCATACTTCTTCCTTTCTGCTGCATCAGTAGGAATACTTGCTGGGTATTGATAACCTTCTTCCACGATTGCCCATACATCTGCACCAAGACTTTGCAGATATGCTTTTGTTCATACCTTCCAGAATATCAGATTGCTTCCATTGAATAGAGGTGGCTTTATAGACATTACTCCTTCTTGACTTCCCATTACGACGGATCTCCTTCAAGCGTCGGCTTATATGAGAAGGACTGCTCCAAATCACAATTGTTGGGAAAAATGCGAGAGGGGGGGTGAATCGATTTCTGCATATTTAGCCTTTTTACTTTCATGCTCTAAAACCCATACGCTACTTTCTTTGAAGCCAGCGGCGTATCTGCCTTGAATATCCTTCACTAAAACTAGCGTATACACAGAGATCTAATTATGCCATTAGTTCTTCACTTATATAATTCCATCATTCATTCATTAGATGTTCTATAACGGTAAACATGTGCGGTAGAATAGAATAAACCATCACACACATGAACACCGGGATTTTTAGGTGGAAACCCAAGTGGAAAACCACCAAGCTAGGTTACTCGGCCTTGATATTTATTATAAACATCTTACAACATATGTGCTAGTGCAGACTCTACTAGCACGCAGGCACCCACCTGCGCTCGTTTACCAGCCTCTCCTGGAAGGGAGCTCCAACCCCCTGACTCGTTTACCAGCCTCTCCTGTGTTAGCCATCATTATTTTTACATGTTAGTGATGACTATATCTACAGCTGAGTTTTCTAGAAACTGATTTCCTTATGTCAATATGTCATCCAGAAAACCCTCCCAAAACTTTTTTCTCCTTTCTACCTATTCAGTCCACCCCTGGCAAAACCAAAACCTCATTGTCACAATCCTATCTAGCTTCGGCCTTATTGGTCTGCCCATCAGCTTTAAAAGGCAAATCCACATCTGTTTCAATAGTCTCCCCTATGTTAGGGAGTGGCGCTTTAAGACATTTCACCCTTGGCAATCACCAAAAAGCCAAAAAGCCTCCATCTGCAACAAGCCTACCATGACTGACCTCTTACTTTGCAAATGAAATTGACAAACAGCCCTAAGTCGCGCCACTCACACCCCCTAGATCTCAGCACTGCATAAAACCCAATCTCAAGCTGACTATTAAGTTTTTCACAGTGTTCTATGGTTCTGCAAAGGCAGGAAATATATTTCATCTCATGGAGTAAATGTTTGAGTTTACAGTTAGAGGAACAACTGCTTCTAAATGTAACTTGAGCCTTTAGATATGTCTGCAAAACAGAAAGCTACTCATCTGGACTTTACAGCTCTTTCCAGCATGAAAATCACAGGAAAAAAGGGATACCACTGTCTCAGAAAACTGGTAAATTGTCAAGGCCCAGAACATCCTTCATTTACAAGCAGAGGGTTAGGGCGCCTCCTTCATCCATAAGCAGAGGGCGCGGGCCAATATTGACTTAGATGATTGCAAAGATCCAGGTTTGACTTGAACTGAAACAAATGAAACAGGGACTCCAGGTTTTATGAATGTGACTGATGATCATAACAGGAATATGGTGGAAATATGCTAGCCCAAAGAAAAGGGGGTTTGGTCTGATAAAGGAGCTCATTTCAAACTTACAAATCATTTGAATTGTTGAAGCTTTAGAAAGCATGTCATCAGTAAACATTCCAATCTTAAGTAGCCTGTTTTGTCCAAGATCAAATGAAATAGATGCTGTTAACCAATGCCATTACACAGGCAGATGGAAAGTCCTTGGTTTTTCAAAAAGCACTGACCTTCCTAGTCACAAAGATTTTTGTCAAGTAACCTGTCATGAGATGACCAAGCCAAATGATAAATATCTCAGTCACCTCTAGAGCAGCACAAATAAACAGTGTCACTATGGCTAGGGTTTCTTCTAAAACACAGTGATGCTTGCAAGTAAAGATGCTAAGATTGGTGTCTTTCAAGTGGTTTACTTACCACCACATTCAGAGAAAGGCTGTGTCAAACATAGTAGTCAAAAAGCCTTCGGACACCTTACCTGATGAAGAGCCTCCTCCATGCATGAGTAGATGGCCAAAGCCATTGCAAGTTGCTGAAGCTGATTGATTTGAAATACAATGGAAGGATACAAAGAAATTGAATAAAAGTCATTTGCACAGGTAAGTGTTACTGTTTATGATGCAAAGGTATTGATTTCCCTCTTCAAAAAGCTGTCTGTCAGACTGTATCTATAGTGGAAAGAAGGAAATGTTATGAATAATGTATGCTATTGATACCAAAAGGAGCAGTTGCTTTAGAGAAATGGTTAAAGGCATTTCACTATCACCTGCCCAGAAGCCTAAAGAAGATCCTTTTGAGTAAACAGTGAAGTATAGTGTGAAAGCAAGCCGTCAAAAGAGTGCACTTACAGTCCCAAGGGAAGCTTGTGAATCACCTGGAAGCAGCAATCATCAAACACTTTGAAAGAACACAGGCCATCTCATGCTGAATAAACAGTTGCCAAGGTTTGTCAAAGAGTTTTTTTTTACATTCTGATTGATTTTCCCTAGATTATCACTAGGAAGGTAAAACAGTGGACAAAGTTGACCTTTGCAAATGGTTCTATTTCAAAAAATCAAATACCCTGGTCAAAGTCAAACAATCCTAGGTTTCAAAGAACCCTGTTGTTCCTGCTACACCATTCTATCCTTTCAGACATACCTCACAAACAGTGGGAGGTTATTCAAGTTTGGAGGCCCCAAAAAGGACTTGGTAAATGGGTGTACAATATCATAAATAAAGGAAGAAGCAGGAGTTTGTTGAATTGCTTGTCAAAGGTTAAAGTTCTAGTCGCAGTCGAGGTTCGGTCCAAGGCTATTTAATCGACAAAACCATCGTTTTAAAACAAAACAGAAGTCGAAACCAACATTCATTTTCCAAAGCTTAGGACCATTAAGACTTGTTTTAAATTGATGTAAAAGAGTAAGGTTGAGTGCGACATTTTCAATTTCAAAACTGGAAAACCGGATCTCGTGCCTCCCTAGCACCAGAGCAGCATTTTTCGGGTCAATTTGCAACGTCGAGCACCGGTTAAGACTGCGCGCGACGGCCCGCCTGCGCGACGTGGCCCCCGGCACAGATTTTTACACGTGGGAGCCCTTTGCTTCCGTGCGACGTGCCTCGGGTGACGCGGCGCGACGTGCCTGTACAAGGCCGCCCGACCGCCCGACAGATCGACCCGACAGGCCCGACAATGGTTTTTCTGCGCGACGTGTTTTCCTCAGAGGTTGTCGCGCAAGTGTCAAAGGTCCCCAACATTGTTTCAGCTTTCAAAAGCGGGTGTTCATCAAAATACGAGGTATTTTATATACTCCCCCATCAAATTTCAAGGTTTTGACAAAGGACAATAAGGTTTAAAACCCTGGACCTTGTCATTTTATGTTAAAAGCAAAAGCAGTCTTTTCTACACAGTAAGCTGAAGTTTTGCAATATGATAAGAGGTCGAAGTTGTCACTCGAAGAGAACATATAGAGATACGGGGTTTTGAGGTAGAGGGCCAGTTTGTTTCGTCCTCAAATCGATCAAAGGGCAGAGGTTTTCCTAAAAAAAAGCAGTGTTTTGATTAAGAGGAGATTTTCGTTGGCAGTAAAACTCATAAAATCTCTGTCTAAGAGCTTGATAATCTTCTAAAAACTCTGTCATTATCACCCCAAACCTGTGTATTGGCACTCTTAGCATATGTGTGGTGTTTTGCTTGATATGCAAACAATGCAAAGAAGGCACACTTGCACATGACAGAATTGTTAAATGGTTGAAAGCCTCCTTGAGCAAGGAGTTTTGGTATGTTGGTTAACATCAAAGATTTCAAAGAACAGAGTGACTGTTGGCATTCTCTCACAAGCACACCTTTTAGCAACCACTTTTCTTTTACTTTTGAACCCTAGAGATAGGGAAAGTTACTTCGAACAGATGGGAAGCAACAAAGCAGGCCACTGCTGCAGACAAAGAAGCGCGCAGGTTGTTAATAGTTAAATTCTAACATTGGGATATTTCGCAGGTATAAGTGTGTTGGTGCATTTCCCCAAACTCACAAGCAAAAGAGTGTGTTGTCTAAACTATCAGCAACTCATTTATAGCACTCCAACTTAGGTCTACTTCTTCTTTTACCACATTGTATCATCGTGAAGAATTGTTGACAGAGAGATTCTTAAGGTGAATAGGGCCTTTTTCTAGGAGGCAGGGGCATAGAGGTGTTGGTGGATCTTTTAAACTCACAAGCAGAGAGTGTGTTTCTTAAAACACTGTGCATTGATTTTACATCTAACTTGGGTCTGCCTTTACAAAAACCATATTGTATCATGTTGAAGATTTGTTAACAGGGATTTTCTGAAGGTGAATAGGGCCATTTTCTAGAAGGCAGTGTTGTTGATGATCGAGTTTAACATTGAAGCCAGAGGTACAAAGGTGGTGATTGATTTCTCAAAATTCACAAGTGAAAGGTGTTTTCCTAAACACAGTGAGCTGATATTTCACCTAACCAAAAAATCTCCTTTCCTTTCCACTGTATGTTATATTTTATAGAAATCTGTTGACAGAGGTATTTTTAAGGTGAATGACCTGAAGAGCAGGGTTTTAATATTGAAGATTGGTCTTATAGATGCAAAATGCAAGGGTTGGTTGATCTCTAGCAAAACTCACCAGGAGGAATGATTGCTTAACACTACATACAGGAAGTTTATACAGCATATTGTCTCATCTTTATTGATGGTTTCCCATTGAGAATTTTACATAGCTGAAGTGCATCCAGAGTTGAAGGACTGAGGTGGTTTATTACAAGAAACATTGTTGCATTTTATTCAACACCACAGGGTCCATATCTGTCCAAACAGTGTAGTGGCCAATTTTCAATCCAGCAGAACATTTTTCATACAGTGAAGGGAGTTTGCCTCTTCCAAAGTTTGGTCAAAGTCAGAATGCCTCAAAAGCGAGATCACAAGAGTGGTCCACATAAGAGATATGAGCCTATCTCCATAGAAGAAATCAATGCTCACCCATCAGTGCTTTTCAATTTCCATGAAGTAGGTTGTCTTGATTTCTGTCAGAGGATAGAAGAAGTCAAGAGTTTCTCGCCACTTACACATTTGTGCGCTTTGAGATTCAAGGACAAACACTTTCAGTTAGCAGGTCTTGACTTCAAAATCTCCCCAAGGTATGTATCCAAGGCTACCAAGATCCCGTATCATGGTGAAAAGTGGTTTAAACAAGCGCATATTGATCTGGAGGATTATAAACCTTTCATCAAGCCTGAACATAGGGAAACCATCACTGCTATTTTCCCCTTCTCCTATCTTCTTGACAGTTATGCTCCGCTGATGAAAGCCATAATGAGATATTTCACTTGTGAAGGGAGGTTTAGCCAAATTTTTTCCTATCATGTTCGCTTGTTGATGCATTTTACCAGAAGCAGGCAATTAAACCTTCCATACTTTTTGTCCAAAAGCATAGAGAAAATGGCAGCTACTGTCCAAAAGAAGGCTCCACCTCAGCAAATCCCTTCTCTCTTTCATCATTCATTGATCAAGATTATCTTTTTACACCAGCTGGAGAAGAAAGGGGTTTCATGGGACTCATTCATTAGCCATGCAGATTTTGCCACTGTCCCTCCTGTTCATGTGTCTCCTACTCAGCCTGTCCATCGCCCAGTGCCTTTGTCTAGTAGGCCTACACCTAAAAAACTCAAAATGACCACTGGGCAGCCAAGTGAACAGAGAGAAGGAGAGGGCAGTGAACCACAGGGAGAAAAAGAAGGCAGTGAGCAACAGTAGCAGCCAGATTTTGAGGGACAACAATGCCTAGAAGGTGCAAGGGCAGCATAGCCAGAATTTGAAGGTCAAAGAAAGAATACAAGAAGAGGAACAAAGCAGTTACTCACAAAAGTTGATGAACAAGAAGAAGTACAGTCAAGAATACAGACAGAGATTGAAGAGCAGCAGGTTGAGCAAACAATTGAAGCATCTTTTGAGCCACAAGCTGGACAAGATGTTGAGGAAGGACAGCAAGCTGAAGCTGCCTCCTTGACAGTGACCAAAACTATTCCTAAAAAGAAGAAATTGCCCAAAAAGACAACTTCTAGCTTGCCAAGGAGAAAAAGCGCTAGATTGGCCTTCAAAGGCAAAAGTGCAGTTGGAGAAAGTGCCAAGCATGGAGGTAAATCAGCTGTCATCCCTATCCCAAGTGATGACAGTGACAATGAGGCACGCATCCTTGAAAACCTCCTCATTCACAAAGAAGGGCAAATTGAGGTATTACAAGAAGATCTTCAAAGGGCGAGGAATTTCAACCACTTCTTGGAGGTTGAAAACAAACAAATGAAGTATCATGCAGCCATTCATGAGGCAAGGGCGATCAAGTATAAAAAAGAGGCAGAAAAAGCACAAGTAAGAATTGAAGAGCTCATTGGCGAGTTTGATGATGAAGAGGAGGAAGACCAGCCTAGGCGGAAGAGGCCTAGAACCATCGGGCTTAGAAGAGCCTTGGAGAAACAGAGAGCAGAAGAACAAGCTCATTTCGAAGCTTTTCCTCTCACTGCCCTCTTTGAGCAAGAAATTGAGGAAAACAAGGAAGCATGGCTTGAGAGGGCTAACCAGCATTTGGAAACAAAGCTTGAGAAGGCAAACAGGGATCTTGAGCTACAGAGAAAGAGGACTCTTCACTTTCAGAAGCTAAATCAGTTTTCCAGGCGAAAATTAAAGGTGGCACAAGAGAAATTGAAGAAATTGAAGGAGAGGCGCCTAGCACGAAAGGAAGAAAAAAGCATATCAGCCCTTGATATTTTGGCCTCAGCTTCAGAGAATGTTTCTATGGACCCTTGAGGGTCAGGCATGCCAATTTTGAGCCTGTTTCGGAAACTTTTTGTTTTTTGGCATTTTTTGGGTTTTTGGCCAAAAACTCATAAATGCACCATTTCAGTTTGATGAGTCGTCAAGGGAGGAGGATGATACCGATGGATGCCATAATTCCATGAGCAGGTCTCCAGCGATTTTCAGGGCATTCGAAGATCATTCGCCCCCTCAAATTGGCGAAAAACAGCCTCATTTTGCACATTCTGCCCGCCATATCAGCAGCCTGCTATTTCCTGGGTTTTTGCACACATGTGCAGTTTTGAGGAACTTTCCGAGATCAGATTGAGGTGTTTCCACTTGCGTTGGAAAGCAGACACAGATAGCTTTCCAACGAGCCATCATGAGCCTCATTTCGACACCGGGAAGGCTGCCATTTGCCTTCAACAAGTCAGGGGACCTTTTTCAGGCATAAATATGAAGTATTTTTGTAATTTTTGAACTCCAAAAATCTGCTTTTCCCAAATGTGCGTTAAGCTATTTTTATCATGGGGAAATCATGCAAAGTCAATATAATTTCCGTTTTTAGCAGTTTTTTTAGATATTTTATGGGATATTTTGTGCCTTGGGCTTTGCAAAGCCTCAAGGACAAGTTTAGATATTTTGACTTGGCCAATGGGATAGCTAGTTGCTCCATGAGGTTTTCCCTCCTCAAGCCTATTTATTCCATGGTTCTCATTGTAAATCAGAGGCTGAACTTGAGAGAAGAATTAATGCATTGGTCATATGAGCTTTGAAGAATACACTTGAGTTATGATTTTTGGACTGCCTCTTGGATGCTTTTGGAATGTTGAAGGCTTGTTGATGGATTCCTTGACATGGTAGAATGGTATAGTGCTTCTTAATGTGTTTTGTCTTCTAGTTTTCACTCATAATTCATTTTTCTTGCTGCTATAGATCAGTAAAGATTGATTTTGAGATATGCCCATGGAGGCACCTCAAAATCCCTGAATCTTCATAGCTTGATGTTTTCTTCTCCCCTAGTTATGCTAAAGAATTCTTAGCTGCTCTTTAGTAACCTAAGGTATTGTTGTTAAGTTTTATTCATCAGTTCCATGTATGTTGAGTAGGATGTATGGTTTGCCCTACCTACCTATCAGCTGCCCATAGTTCTGTCCATAAAACTTTCTCTTTGACTGATTTGTTGATCATTTTGTTGAACCAAGGAGGCCTAGTCTTGATCTAGCCCTTTGCCTAAAACTATGAAAACTTATTTGTCCAAGTGCCCAATGACTTAGAGACTATGTTTAGGCGTTCCGGCATAGTTTATGAGTTGTTAGTTTGTCTCATGTGTTTTCCCCAAAGTCTGATAGCCTTTTCCCGAAGTTAGAGGGTCATATACCTCTATGTATGGCTGGAATGTTTGATTTCTATGTATTGATTAGCTTATAGTTATTCCTAGCATGATCAATGGCTCGCTATTACATGTTTATGTCTGCTATTAACTAGTTTGCACTTGAAATCCCTTGTCTTTCACCATCTTATTGTCCATTTAATCCATTTTGCCCAGAGATCCCTTCTACTGTGAATCAAATCGGCCCTACAGCAGCTTTACATCATCACTTCATAGCTTCCTTGACCTGTTTGACCCCATAGCCCAATTTATCTACATCTTGTTATCCAGTTTATGTATTTGATCAGTTTCATCCCTCACAAACTAAAAAACTAAAAAACCAAAAGCACACTTCATAACTAGCCTAATATCAGAACATCGCAAGTAAACACACCGATATCTTTTGCACTTATAGAGAGATCCCTCTCTGAGTCCAGGAAGGCTAGGTCCTTGGGCTCCAAAGCTTGGTTTGATGTTACATCGTCATTTGGCTAGCCAATCGGCCAAATCACGGGACCCTAACATCCTGGAAGGGAGCTACGACCCCCTGCTCTCGTTTACCATCCTCACCTGGAAGGGAGGTATGACCCCCTGATCTCATTTACCAGCCTCACCTGGAAGGGAGCTACCACTCCCTGACTGAAGGCTACAACCCTCAGCACCTCTATGGACCACGTTTCATCAATTTTCACACTGGATCCAACCCACACAATTAAGCTTAAGGAACATTCATCAATTCAACAACTTTCTCTATAGCAGCATAATCAATATTCGAACTACCCAGATCAACATTGACAGATAGCAGTACACATCAGAAACAGATATCAGCAAGACAACAGAACAGATCAGACATCTCACAACTTCAGCAAACCCTAGTTTATCATACGCGCCTTCCTTTCACTAATCCCGCGTGTACACGCGCCTTCATGCATATCAACTCGCGTATACATCTGCACATACTTCAGAGACCCCTAACTAACCATACGTGCTTTTCCTTCAGCATATCCGCGTATACACGCGCATTTACTAAGATGAACTCACGTATACTTCTTCAGACATTTCAGTGCAACACAATTCTTCAGAACAGATACATCACTCAGATTTTACCCTTTACTTTAGACAGATGTTCGCCTCATCTCAGATCCAATCATTCCATAAACAGATCTAGCAGATACAAATACATTCCAGATCTAGATACCCTTCTTCATCATTTCTTCATTGGTGCATTCAGTTGTCTGCTCTTTTGTTGGTACATATTCTAGCCTTACTATCTTCTGAGCCACTTGTTCTCGGAGGAAATGATACTTGATTGGGATATGTTTAGTTTTTGAGTGAAGAACAGGATTTTTAGATATACTTATATCACTTGTATTATCACATTTGATTGAAATGGGTTCATCAATGTTTACCTTCATGTCTTGAAGAGTTTGCTTCATCCACATGACTTGTGTACAACATGCTGCTGCTGCTATATATTCTGCTTCAGCTGTAGATAGGGAGATAGATGTTTGTTTCTTGCTTAACCATGCCTCCAGATTTTCTCCTAGATAGAATGCACCTCCACTTGTAATCTTTCTGTCATCCACACAGCTTGCCCAATCTGCATCTGTGTATGCTGATAAAGTGAAGTTTTTGGTTTTAGGATACCAAAGTCCATATTGCGCTGTTCCTTGTAGATATCTGAGTATTCTTTTTACTGCCAGAAGATGGTTTTGTTTAGGTGTTGCTTGATATCTAGCCACTAGTCCTACTGCTAGCATGATGCCTAGTCTTGATGCTGTAAGATACAATAGACTTCCAATCATGGATCTGTAGATTTTTTGATCTATATGAGTAGACCCATCATCAGCACATAGCTTGCAACCTGTAGTCATGGGAGTTGACACAGGTTTACATTCCTCCATTTTGAACTTATTCAGCATTTCCTTTAAGTATTTTTCTTGTGAGATGAATGTACCTGTGCTCCTTTGCTGAATTTGAAGTCCTAAATAGAAACTAAGCTCTCCAATCATGGACATTTCAAACTCTGATTTCATCTCTTTTGCAAATCCTTTTGCTAGCTCATCTTTGTTGCTTCCAAACATAATGTCATCAACATATACAACACCAATCAGGAGTTCATTTTCATGGGCTTTTATGTATAGATTGTTGTCTACTCCACCTCTTTTAAAACCCTATTTTTGCAAATATTTATCCAGTCTTGAGTACCAAGCACGAGGAGCCTGTTTCAGTCCATATAGGGCCTTCTTCAATATACATACATAGTCTTCTTTTTCTGTCAATGAGAAGCCTTCTGGTTGTTCCACGTACACTTCTTCTTCTAGATCTCCATTAAGAAAGGCAGACTTTACATCCATTTGATATACCTTGAAGTTTTGGTAGCATGCAAATGCCAGGAACATTCTGATAGCTTCCATTCTGGCTACAGGGGCAAATGTTTTATCATAGTCAAGTCCTTCAATTTGTGAGTATCCTTTGCAGACCAACCTGGCTTTATTCCTGATTACTTGTCCTTGCTCATTCATTTTGTTTTTGAATACCCATTTTGAACAAATGATATTCTTCTCAATAGGTCTAGGAACTAGTTCCCAGGTATTGTTCTTCTCAATTTGATCTAATTCTTAATTCATTGCTTTTACCCAATACTTGTCCTTGCTGGCTTCTTCAAACTTCTTTGGCTCTATTTGTGATAACATGGCTATGTATACTTCTTCTATTTGTTCTGTTAGCTGCCTTCTTCTCTGGACCCCTGCTTTCTTGTCTCCTATGATCTGATCTTCAGGATGATTATTCTGAGTGTATCTTGAGGGGGTTTTTGAGCTCAACTCTGCATCTTCTGTTTTCTTGCTGGCTTCATCATCATTCTGGTCTTCTTCTTCATGCTTATCTGATGGACTGCAACAGTCTGTATCTCTTGTATTGTTTGGAAATTATTCATCAAATCTCACATCAATACCTTCAACTATTTTCCGAAGAGTCTTGTTATAGCACCTGTACCCTTTACTTTTGGAAGCATATCCTAGAAAAATTCCTTCATCTGCTCTTGCATCAAATTTCCCAAGGTTTTCATCATTATTCTTTATGTAACATTTTCTTCCAAATATTCTGAAATGTTTGATTGAAGCATGCTTTCCATGCCATATTTCATAGGGAGTCTTGTCACTGCTTGGCCTTAAGTGAGCTTTATTAAGGATATGTACTGTTGTGTGCACTGCTTCTGCCCAGAAAGTTTGAGAAATATTATTCTATTGCATCATGGTTCTGGAAATTTGTTGAACAGACCTGTTTTGTGTTTCTGCTACTCCATTTTGTTGAGGTGTTCCTGCAATAGTAAATTGTTGCTTTATTCCATGTTCATTACATAGATCTGCAAAGTCATAATCTGTGAATTATCCTCCTCTATCTGATCTGATACATTTTAGCTTGTATCTAGTTTGGTTTTCTGCTAATGCTTTGAAGATCTTAAACTTTTCCAGTGCTTCTGATTTGTTCTTGAGAAAAGAAACCCATGTCATTCTGGAGAAATCATCTATTATCAGCATGAAGTAGGATTCTCCACTTGGTGTCTTAGTTCTAGCAGGTCCACACAGATCCATGTGCACAAGCTGGAGTGGTCTTCTTGTTGATAGCTCATCTTTAGATTTAAAGGATGTGCGAGTCTGTTTCCCCAGTTGACAAGATTTGCATATGGTGTTTGAAGGTATTTTTATTTCTGGCATATCTCTGACTGCTTTATTCTTTCTCAGTCTGATGATATGGTCGAAACTGAGATGTCCCAATCTCCTATGCCATAACCATGACTCCTCAAGTTTGCTAAGATGGCAGGCTTCATCTTCCTCTTTCACTATGTACATATTACTCTTTGTTCGAACACCTTTGAGTAGAGTCTTTCCTGTTGTGCTTGACCTGACTACACAATCTTGTGCTCTAAAAAGAACTTCACAGCCTTTGTCACATATCTGACTGACACTCAGTAAATTTGCTTTCAGTCCATCCACAAATAGTACTTCTTGGGCCTTTCCTCTGCCATTGTCTATGCTGATTGAGCCTTTTCCCTTGATCTTTCCTGATTTATCATTGCCAAAGGTAGCATTTCCGGATTTCTTTTCATCAAGAGTTATAAACTTGCTTTTGTCTCCTGTCATGTGTTTAGAGCAGCCACTGTCCAGGTACCACTGACTTTTCAGGTCTTGAGCAGTTAGAGCTAAGTCACACTTATTCTCCTTCTTTATCCATTGGAGGCATCCTTTTGTTTGGTATCTTTTGTGAGTTGATGAATCACATCCCTTCAAAAGACATTTGGAAGGTATATGTCCAACTTGATTGCATATACAGCATTTGATCATAGCTTTTGCAGAATTATGAGTATGAACAAAATTTCTATGATTCATAAACCTCCTTGAGGTGTTGAACATCAATCTTTGTCCATACTTTCTACATTCAATAATTTTGTGGCAAAATTCCTTACAATAAAAGCAATAACCATAGAAATTATTTGCATACCTGATGTAAGGTTGTTTTCTCCATTTGTTTGTTTGAGACAGTCTCTTCACTGTTTGCATCTTTTGCAGGTCTGAATTACTCTTCCTTGCATAACAATATGCAGCAATGTGTCCCGGCTTGTGGCAGACATAACAGGTGGCATTCTTCATAGGAGGGAAGAATCTCCTCTGATGGCTTCCAAATTTGACATACTCAGGGGCATATGATTCTTTTTCTGTCATCTTAGTATTTATTATATTCTTTGTTACTAGAGATTTATTCTGATCTTTGTCATCCTTATTACATGTTTCTTCTTTCGTAGGAATTGTCTCGGCTTCTTCATCTTCCTTCTTTGCTTTTATAAAGATAATCTCTTTGTCAACCTTTTCTTTGCCTTTACTTGATTCTCCTGCATAGCCTATTCCATTTTTTATCATGGTAGATCTTTGAGAAACCAGAATTTCATTCAACTTGCTAGAGCTTGTAGTTTGGGGAGAATTTATAACCACTTTCCTTTGTGCATCTTCTAATTTCTTCCTGAGACATACTACTTCTTCTTCCAGCTTCTCTTGTTCTCGAGTTTTATCCTTGATTTGTTGAAGTAACATATCTTCTATCTTCTTGGTTTCTTCAAGTTCTATCTTTAGCTGCTTGATTACTTCTGAGTATTGTTCTTCTCTTACATACTTGAGAAGAATATCCTTTTTTTTTCTACATTTCAGTTTGAGTCTGTCAATCTCTTCCAGAGCACTTCTTAGCTCCCCCTCAAGGTCGACTTCCCCTTCTTCTTCTTCATCTTCTAGTAGGAGTCCCTCAAGATCTTCTATGGCCATTAATAAAAATTCTGAGGTTCCTTCTTCACTTGAGGGTTCATCTGAATCTTCAGATGTACTGTTGTCTTGTTGAGCATAGAAGGATTTTCTGTTGAACTTCTTTCCCTTCTACCAGTTCTTTGATTTATTTTTCTCTGACTCTTGAGCCTGATTCCTTGCTTTCTTGTGAGGACACTTAGCAGCATAGTGTCCAACTCTTCCACAGTTAAAGCACTTGAAAGGAAGTTTACCTTTGTATTTACCTAAGCCTCTATCTAGTTTCTTGACAAATTTTGCTTCTTCTTCATCTGAGCAAGAGCATATTTCTTCCTCTTCTTCTTTCTTCTTTTCTGTTTTAAAGGCTGCTTCCCTCGTACTTGGCTTCTTCTGTGGGAGCCTCATTTCATAGGCTGTTAAATTTCCAAGTAGCTGGTTCATGGTCAAGGTCTCCCAATTAGTTGTTTCTTCTATTGCAGACACCTTTGGATTAAATCTAGATGGAAGAGATCTTAGAATATTTTGTACGATTATACTTTTTGGCATTCTTTCTCCAAGAGCTTTCATATTATTAATAATTTCTGTAGCTTTTAGGAAGAAACTGGCAATGTCTTCATCATCATTCATTTTTGGTTCTCAAACTGGGCTCTATAGACTTGAAGTTTGGCAGTATTTACTTTCTTGTCTCCCTCATGTATGTTCTCAAGAGTATCCCATATTTCTTTGGCAGAGTCTTTGTGCATTACTTTAATAAACTCTGCTTCACATAATCCATTCAAGATGGCATTCATGGCTTTTGCGTTAGCCACAAAGTCTTGTTTTTTTTCTTTCTCTGTGTCAGTTGCCTTTGGGGCATATCCTAAATCTACTGCAGCCTAGACTTCTATTCCTAAAGACATTATATATGTCCTCATTCTGATTTTCCAGAAAGCATAATTTTCTCCAGTGAAGAAAGGGGCTTTGTTGGTTGAACATCCTTCTTTACTAGCCATCCTGAGAGCCTAGGATCTCCTTTCAGTTGTTAAACTTGTACAAAGGAACCTGCTCTGATACCAATTGTTGAACCTTCAATTAAACTGAGAGGGGGGGGTGAATCAGTTTAATATATTCCCGATCTTTTAAAGCTTTTCATTAAACTTATTTACATCTTCATTTCTGATCCAATTTAATGTGTGAACAACATTAAAATGTAGGCAGCAAGTATTAGTATAATATAGCAGTAGACTTAATATGAGAGCAACAGGTATTAAGCAGATGATGCATATCAGATCAAAACATAAATATCATGCACAGAGACACCAGATATAAGTGGAAACCCATAAAGGGAGAAAACCACAACTTATTATTGTTGTGATGCGAAGGAAAGCTCCAACTCCCTCTCACAACTTTTTTTCTGCAGACACCAACCTACAGGAGGCTCCAACCTCAATTCTGTAAGCTACAACTTGCAAGGAAGCACCAACTCCCTTCAATTTTCTGCAGGCACCAACCTACAGGAGGCTTCAACCTCAATCAGCTACAACTGATAGCTATCAAGCTGCAACTTAATAGGGAAGCTCCAACTTCCTCAAATTATCAAACTAAATGTTTGCTGATTTACTTCAGATATCAACTCTGTTCTGTAGCTTCTCTTTCTTCTCTTCTTCTCTTAATCTTCTCTGCCTTATTCTTCTATATTTTTCATACTCAATATTTTCTCTCTCTCCTTCTCTAACTTTTTTTTTGTGCATATCAATGTGATATTATATGTAGAGTTTATCACATGACTCTTTACATTCCTTAGGGAATTTGAAGTGAGTAGTCCTAACTTTTTTCCTTCTACCTCCTCATATCTTTTAACCAACTCATTTTAAATTATAGCAATATGTACAAATTTTCATGCTACAGTGGGATTTTGTCTTTTCCTTAGGATACTTGCCTTTGAATCACAAACAATAAAAAATAATTACATCATTTACATTCACATTCTTAATTTCATATTTCAATATCACTCAACTCCTCTTCTGAACTTTGGCTTTACTGGATTTTGTCTATTTCTACTGCTGTTAAGACACTGTTCTGCATATTCTTTGTTCTCTGTTTTTATTCACTTGTCCAACTCATTCCTGTACATTTCTTCAACTCTGCAATCTTTGTTTTCCTTTGTCAGGCCTCATACTTCCTCTTTCTGTGTGCATATATAATGAATACAACAAATTTGTACTCAATCCAACTGTCGATCTGGGAAAATTTGAATTAATGTGGAAACTTCATTTTCATGGTTATAAACCCATACATATGAATTCATTCATATTTCAGTCATTACAATATTCCCAATCTCGGAAATCTCGTCACATTCCTTTATTCTATGCTGACACATTTAAGTAAACAAGTCTAAGTATTTTTAATGTCTCAATTCACTGGATTTGGACCCCAAGGAGAAGTTGAGCATACTGTAGTGTGGCTCTGTCAGTGTTTCCCTTTGTTTACTTCCGTGTGGCTCTTTTATTTTCTTTGCGAATTTTATTTATCAGTTTTGGATAAAATTGATAAATAAATACATTTAGTGGCTTTTATAATTCCTGGCTTATATATATTTACTTCCGAACCTTTATAATCAAAGTTTATAATCCGTCGAAACTTTATATTAAACCCGGCGCTTTTTAAATAAACGACTATTTAATAACCCTTTGGCTCCCGACTTATGTATATAACTTTCGAACTTTATATTTATGCCACCAACCTTATGACTTTTTCACAGTATATAAATATCGTCGTGTATGCATATAACCTTAGACTCGTGGTTATAAATCTTCACATTTCACATTTAATCCAACGTAATAAACCTCGGCTCCGGGCCCACCTCTACGTCCAATCAAATGCACGTATAACACCTGGCTATCTTCCGCGCACATCTATTAAACTTCTGGCAACTTTGACACGTGATCACCATCCGATGTCGAACCTTCAGATCAACGATTGATATCAATTTCGCTCGGCGTCTTCGTACTGACATTAACGCGCGATGGCGCACGTTAGGCAGCGGTATTTGAACAGTGGCCTGGCCACGTGTCACGAAATATATGGAATCGCTGCAAATTTATCAAAACCACTTTCCGTATAATGGTGGTGCGATAGAAACCGCCCTCCGGGTTAAACCACTGTTACTGTTCCTTGGTCAAAGTTCTGCCTCTCCAGGTTCTGGTTCTTCGTTGTGCTCAGGTTCCGTCCACACCGTTCCATAATCCACAATTTCAATTTTATATATATATCTATATATATATATATATATATATATATATATATATATATATATATATATATATATATATATATATATATATATATATATATATATATATATATATTACTATTATGGTTCCGTCTTTGACTATGGTTTCGCCTCCATTCATACTGTGTATTTCAACATAGTCTGCCATATATATAACGCATAGTTCTCTATTCTTGGAATAACGACGGTTTGCAACGCCTGCGTCTTCGTATTTTTCTTCTCTGCCTCTGCTCTGCTCCTGTCTGTCTGCTCCTGTCTCTCTCTACTCCTCCTTTTATTAGAGACAAAATTTCAATAGGTTGTCCTCCTCCTTGACATCTCCTATGCCCAAGTCACAAATTGGAAGGTTTCTATCCTTCCTAGGCTGCTTCTGCCACAACGCAGAATCTGCAATGAGAGTAGGTGTAGATGAGGTTGAGGAAATGTACCCCTCCTTCATGAATTCATCCAAAACTCCCACTATTATCTCAAGCTCTCCCAAGTTTCCCACCTCTATAGAATCAATGGGTGGTGCCTCCAAGTATGAAGCAACCATCCTCCTCTACTGAACTAGTGCCCCCCTGGGTGAAATGCCTCCATGTGGTGAGATATCTCTATCAAGAGAAGACTGGACATATGGATGAACACTTATGTCCATTCCCTGACTGCGCAATCCAGCCTCCCTCCTTTGTGCAATAACCTCCAAAAATGGATATGGGTGAGTACTCCTCAACTCATCTTGCTGGTTCTCCCCATCTCCTCCTTGTGACTCCATGGTTTCACTCCTCTCCAATAATGGAAAATGAATTTTGCCTTGACCTCCACACATGAGATCTTGGGGATCTTCCTGCAAAGTTGCAAGGGTCCCTCTCTTTGGAGCATGAGCTCCTCTCCTCTTTGCCTGAGATTATAGATATGCTCTATAAATGACAGCGCTGTTGTCCCCAACCTTCTCCACATGAATGAGCAGCCTCCCAACAATTGGATCCTCTTTAAACAAAGAGACCCCAATGCTTCCTTGCTCCAAGATGTGAGATGAAAGTTCCTTCTCTAGCAAGTTTTGGTTCAGATTTTTGGCCTCCTCCATTGTTTTCTGAAGAGGAATTGCATTTTCATGCGAGGTTTGTGTTTGGTTTTCTTTGTGCAAACCCATCATGTGTGTCTCAAGAATCCTCCAATCAAATCTCTTCACTAATGCCTTAGTGAAATTTGCATAAGATTTAATGTCATTATTCTTCAAAGAAAAGGATTCAAAGATCCACCAAGCATAGGCCTTACCTCTCATATGTAGCACTACAACTCTGGTAGCTTGATTTTCTAGAATTTGGTGGTGCTGCAAAAAGGTGTTTAATTCCTCCACCCAAGCTTTGGCTGAACTAGTAAGTGAACCATCAAAATGTGATAGATAGGATCTACCATGCTACCTTTTCTCCTTGGTCACTCCTTCTTCTTCTTCCACCTCCCTTATGGGACTGATGGGACTATGACTGCGTTGACCCTCATAGTGTGTGGCTGAATGCTCACACCCACTATGTAAAAATCTAGAGTTTGCTTTAGGATCAAACCTTCTTGGGGATTCTTCATCTGTTTCCCTCCTAATCTCCTTGAGATCTTCATGAATGCTCTGTGTAGATTTAGGAAGAAGCATTGTAAGCTTATCCCCTTTTCCTCCATCAGAAAATGGAGTCTTCTTCCTGCTCAAAATTCTGTCTCCTTCTTGATGAGAATAGGAAGTGCAGGGTCCTTCCTCCTCTCTTTCTTCTTTCTCCTCAACCCCCTTGAGAGGTTATTTCCGGATCTAAAAACTAATGAGAACAAGCTCATCCTCTTCATCATCTTGATTTCTTCTTTCTTGGGCTTGAAGGCCACAGGCTGAGCCAAGAAAGGTGCTTTGATACCACTGTAATGTTTCGAAATGGAAATCAATAGCTTTTACACCACTGAAGAACTCCTTAGTCGGAAATATAAACAAGGTTATGTCAGAGATAAAATGAGAGGGATTTTACCAGTTATGTCACCTCTAAAGAGAGGATGAGAACTGGAGGCTATCTGGCCCTTTCTCAGACTCTGCCTGTAGCTATGTAAATACTTATTCCTTAGAAGATATTTCTCAAAGGGATAAGCTACAGCAATATGAAAAACATAAGCATGAAGAGTAACTTACATAAACTTCAGAAAATGCTGGAGAAATCATAGCCATATTATTATAATAATAGCACCTGCAAATGTATACAAATCTTGAGGGAAATGATGCTCAAGATGAACAATGCCAATCCTCAAGGAAAAAGTACAAGAATCATGAGATAAACACTGCTACACATGTGAACCCTAGTTATGACTGCGTTGTCTAATGGAGACACTGCAACATGTAAAATGGTAATGAAATGATATTACAATAATAGCTCAAGAAATGAGGGGGAGCAAGCTCTCAACCCTTGAAAACAACACTACAACAATCCTCTAAAGGATTGGCTATAATAGATGTACAAAATATGAAGATACAATAATGTCGGAGTTTCTGGGTAGCAGTAGCAACTAAAATATAAAATAGAAGGAGGAGAATGAATATGGCCTGCAAACTGAAACAACCTCCTCCAATGGATTCCTTAAGTGCAAGGATGATCCCGGCATCATAAATCTCTTCCTCCAAAATGATGGAGCAAACCCCCACTGTAGACAAACTCTGAGATAACGCAGTCTATGGAAGGGACTGCACTGATGAAGGTGGGAGAAGCTTTACCTATTGCCAAAATATGCCAATCAGCTCTAGAAACCCTCCTTTCTGATCTTCCCAAAGAATAGGGACTCCTTCCTATGAGAGATGATACAAGGAATGGTGTTGTGGAATCTCCTCCACTGCAACACCTGCAACACAACCCAGTGACTGCGTTGTAGATGAAGTAATGGCTATGGCCAAATGCCTGGATATGGAGAAATGAAGAGCAATCCTCCTTGAGATTCTCAAGGGAGTAGAGGAACTCCTAAACATGAATCCCTCGTGCCAAAGGCACTACAATTCAGCTGAACATCTAGAGATTGCAAATAGAATCAAAGTCCAAATCTTCAATAATTCCCTCTATGGTTGCCTCATCCTCCTTATATGAAAAATGATGCCTCTATGCCATGGACCCCACCCAATTAGGGTTTCTCCCACAAGGAATATTCCTCCCTCTCTAACTGCGTTGTCTTCCCAAGCAAGCTACACCCTATTAGGCTGCGTTGTTGACTTGGTCAACATGGCCTCATCCTCATGTGTTTTCCCCCTTTTCATACTAGGAGGTGAAAAAATGGCTACTCCATGTATCCCTTCTCACCTCATGTGGAATTTTATTTATGAAAATGGGTCTCCTTACCCACTTTATTTATCTCCTAGATAATATGAGCAAAAATTAATGTTCCAATTTATTTGCAAAAATTTTGGAACATTA